>JAHXMU010000411.1:0-23321 GCA_019455685.1 Philornis downsi | reverse complement strand
AATGGCACGATCCAACCGATATGCCGACATCCTCAGCAACTTCTCTAATTGTGATTCGACGATTCTGGGGCGTCCAGAGGGAGCGTCGTCATTCACATCTTCTCGACTTTCTGCGAAAAGCTTGTACCACTTGTAAATCCTGCTTTAATCACATTGTGTTATTATGAAGATGTGCAGCAAAATATTAACCGATTATGTTCTTAGGCAACAGTGATCATCTATATGTATAATTAAGTATACTTACGCAATTCCGTCAAAACTGGCGAATAAAAACTTATTACGGTGAAATACCGGTTCATAATTGCAGTTTACGAATCCAAGTGACTGAGTGCCGATTAAGATCTGGTAAACATTGTTTTGCGCAAACTTTTAAAAATGTCATGTGGATTTAAGGCAGTTATCGTGTCTACCGGCCAACCAGCCAAACAGACAGATGCACTTCACTCATTCGACATAAAAAGTCATGAAGCACATTTGGTGAAATGATTCTTAATACTTCAAACTCTTCCTTCTGGAAGTTACATTTTTGCTACATCAAAGCAACATACTCGTATCAGCATTCCTCCGGGTGATGGTATAAAACTGCTTTTTATCATAAAGCAAAACAAATTTATTGAGAGCAAGTAAAGGGAATATTTGGGAATATTTTATATATCGCTTTTATCTGAACAAGCCATAGAACTTGGCAGCCCTAAAAGACGATATTAACGAAGATATGGCAAATATGCAATAGGTTTGCAATAGTAATGGGCAAGGAGGTGAAAATGCACCCAAACATAATTGAACTCTGGCGGCGACTAGTTGGCACATATTATTTTCTCAACTTAAGGCTGATATTGAACTGAAATGGAATTCATTTTCCCATATAAAGAGTTAGCAAACTTTGAAAAACTGTACTCTATTTTCACAAAAATTCTGTCGCCATTTCGTTTGGCAATGTTGAATTCAAACAGAATCAGCGAGCGAAAAATTTTACCTTTGAGCCTATTAAAGGATTGTTGAAATCAAATACTGGAGATAATTTGCTTTAACCCGAAATTGAGTTAATGTTCTGGCAATTATTTGGCACAAAACTTTTGAGTTTTGGTGCATTACACATCTAATTTATTTGATCAAAGAAAGGAAAATTAAAGCTCACAATGAAATTAATTTCAATGAACATCATCCGGTTTCCATATTTGTCTACACTGACCTTTTTCTTTGCAGAGATAAAAGCAAGAATGATCAAACGGAATTTGGTCTTAGGTAAATACCAATATTTAACAGGAAAGTATGAAGGCGGTGCCAAACCTAATCGACGTAACAAAGAAGACACAAAAAAGTTGGGAAAACTTTTCTTTATTTTTCAGCATAATCTCTTTTTACCCCGATACACTTTTTCCAGCGATATTCAATAGCTTTGAGCTATTTTTGGAAGCTTGGGAATTGAAAATAGTCCGAGAGCTAAATCTGACAAATAAAGTGCGTGATGAAGTAATTCGAACTTTAATTCATTGATTTTGACCATCGCAATAGTGGATGTGTGATATGTTTACAAATTCACTGAGATCGTTTAATTCTGATGGCTGAAATAAAAAGACTGAACAACGTGGCGCCTTTCAACGTTAAACATATTTTTTATATCAAAAAAATATTTTTCCCAAATTACTAGCACCATCTATACGTCAGGTCGGCTAGTTTTGGGACCGATTTTGCAAATATATGGTGAAATCATAATAAAAGAATGCGCTGTTTGAAAAAACAAACAATAAGGCAGCCTTTCATTGACGTGATTATTTATGCGCCAGCTTTTTAAAAACAGGCTTAAGCTCTTTCGCGTTGTAGCTGGTCATATAATTAACATAAACAAAGTTAATTTTGAAAATTTGTTGTTGTTAAACTAATTAATAAAATATTTCTTTGCTATTGAATTGATAGAATATGTCAGAATTTACAGGGTGTCTGATTAGTGTTTATTTTTTAATTCATAAAAATAATTGTTTTTATTCATCTAAGAAGTATTATAATTGAAGGCATTTAAAAATAATTGGTTTTAACATCCACGGTTTGAGCGCGTAAATCCCTCATCAACTCAAGCTTTAATAGTTTGATTGGTGTGTGTTACAGAATGTTCTAAAGATGGCTACAATCTGTCTTATATACTCTCTTGGTCGCTTTGCCATTCCCAAAATTGCAAACTAAAACTTACTTTTTACTGTGAGTTCAAACTATCCAGTTCACATTGGTAAGCTTCCGCGCAAATTGTTCAATTTCAAATAAAGAAATAGAAATTGTCCATTCCAAATTCTAATTCCTTGTGTTTTTATTCTTTATTTTTTCTTTCCTCGGTGAACAATTTGTGAGAAATATTACAAGCTTCCTTGGAATATTTCTGGCTCACACAATTGTAAACCAAAAACCACCTTTCGCTCCTGGCAACCCAAAATTCCCTGGATCCCCACATTTACAAGCCACATCTACTCCAATACCACATATACAGGATGGCACACAAATTGCGATGCAATTTTTTTTTTTTATAGAAAATTTAATTTTATTTCGAGTGTTATGATTTTAAACATAATAGACTTTAAATGACCTTTATGCTCATTCACGCATATGCGACACCTGAACAGATACAGCAATTTAATTTTTTTGTCCATGGTATTGGTTTTTAGTGATTAGTAAATCCTGAGAAAACGCCATGTTGGAATCACTCTCTCTCCGGCATCTTCCATACGAATGGCTGATTTAAATCATAAATTCTTAGAACCGCATCTTTCAAGAAATAGTAATGAATTGGGATAAGTTTTGATCACATCATGCAATTAGTAAACTCAGTTCTAGGAATTGAAATGGGCAGCATTGTCATTGATTTGATTGATTTGACAAAATTTTATTTTTCCCCAGTAATCCCTAATTCGTAAACAGCAGTAATTTAAATTTTTGTTGTTTGTACTTTGTTACAATACTTGCCAAAACTGTAACATATTAGTGGACACCAACACAGTGTATGCACTAATTGGCCTTTTTGGTAAAAACATGTGAATTCTCTACAATTTATAAGTAAAAGACTGCTTCTTTTATTATACGAGAACAGGTCTTTTTTGATAAGAACCTGGGGAATTCCACACACAAATTGCTGTACCAGCGCAAACGGCCCAAAAGTGAAGGTAAATGTAAGTCAGCTCTCCTGGCCGAAATTAATGGAAACTTAATAAAATACTTAATAAAAATACTGTTAATGGAAACTTAATAAAAATACAATAATAAAATGCTCAATTACTTTTCCTGTTAACTTGCCGACTGATATTCCAAAGAGTTCTTAAATTATCTATACCACATCATGGACAAGCTTTATATGTTCTTAGTATTTGCGAACATCTTAAATGAATTTCGCCTTATCAGTCGAATTCATTTGATGCCTCCTATGTCCTGATTCAATTAGCTCTAGTGAGCATGAAATTTTACTCACATTTGCCTGAATATAAGATGGAAAATATCAGCACCACCGAGGACACCAAGCAATTGTCCTCTTTTATGCCCATTACTTTTCCTTTCGGGTTGGGAAACATTCACTTTGTTTTGCTGAAGCCATTAACCCCTTATCGTCCACTTGGGACCACATCTAACAAAAGGCCTTATAATAAAAATAACTCTTTGCCCCTGTGTATGCGAATATTCTGGTTAATTCCTAATGGCCGTAATTAGAATTGTATGATGATTTCCACAATTTTATAACTGGCAAAAGTCCGTACATTGGAAAAGTATTTCGTTATACTGAAAGATCCGACCGGCCAACAGTTTCCATCACGCTGAAGGCAATAAAGTTTTTTGCTGGTGGTGGGTGAGTTGCAAGGTTTTGAATGTGACCGGGAAAGAACATTTAAATTAGCTAAAAAAATTTAATTTAATGATATGTAATAAAATTAAGTGCTGCTTCAAATGCACAGTAAATGCCACCTCAAATGGGTTTGTTTATGTTCCAAATAAAGTAAAAGTTATAAAAAGAAGGTCAACAGCAACACGGCCGAAATGGTGGCGTGAAATACTCTCCACAAATTCGCTTTTTATGTTGTAGAGTGGAAACAGTGAAAGGTTTGAGGGAGCACAAAGTCTTGGGGTAAATCGGTATAAATTACTATATAAAGTACAGGAAAAAGAAATCCATCTAATAGATGGTTTTAGTAATGTGTACGCCGTAATCCGTCGCGTTGTATAGGTGCGGTTGGGTTGGCCCACCTTATACACATTATTTTACAGTTTTTCTTCAATAAAGGCAAAAATGCAAGAGAGAAACAACTTAAAATGCCAGTAATGTTTGTGCTCCACCTACTATTAGTAGTTTTGGTTTCATCGATTCCCTTCCAGCAATTTTTTGCTCAAAGATGTATCGAATCGAGGTAAACGGGCGCAAACGGTGGCCAAACCAAATTTGACGGTCAATACTATTTTGCTTTGTATTTGGTGGGGAGGCAAGGAATCATCTACTAAGAGGCCATCTTCAGCCTATTCCAACAGGTCACTCACATCGATTGTTACCCGGAAACACTCAGAGTTTGGTAGTTATATATTCACCTTGCAGTCCGGGCCTGGCACGAAATGACTACCTCCTGTCCCTGTCTCTGGCGAATGATTTTGCTGTTAAAAAATTTGCTTCAAGAGAAGCCTGTGAAGATGAATTATCCCAGTTTTTTGCCAATACAGACTAGAATTCCTATGAGACCGGCATAGTGAAATTACTTTCAATATGGCAACAAAATGGTGCATATTTTCGCTAAATCGAATCATTCTAACTACGACTCCAATGTCACGTAGAAATATGCGATTTTTTATAGCTTTACCCAGAGAAATTAAGGTATATATAATTAGATACGGCCAAAATGTTCGACATAGGTCTATATTTGAATTAATATGAGCACGAAAATCAAGTCAAATCAAATTAATCGAAAATCAAGTTTCTTCAGATTTTACCGAGAATTGTAGGTCAATACAATAAAAAAAAGTTCAAGAGGCTGTAGGTTACAAGTTGAGAGTTACAGAGAAAAACTAAATTTTGGGAAATAAGTCAATATGTGTGGTAGGAATTAGAAAACGAGAAGTAGATTGCAATGTCGCATTTGAAATCTCTCCCAATGAACTGCCAAAATGTCAGACTGTGCAGGTTTTATGAAGTTTCATAAAAATTGGCAGCATTTGTGTAAGTTTATATAAGCCAGTTAAAATGTCTGTGCTGGTTTTAATATGTTTTTGTATGAAGTAACTGAAATCATATTCTCATATTCGAGGCGATTTGTTTTCGATCTCAGTATGCTTGGCCACAATAATGTGTACTCCTTCAATAAGCTGTAGTCGTTGGTTTTTAAATTATTATTATGTTTATGTTAAATATGCACGTTAAGTACACTTTTCAATTCGTCTGCCCCAATCCAACCTGAACAGAATGTAGTCTGTAAACTAATGTGGCATGAAACGAACATGGGCAACGCCAACTAACTCCTCTATTGGTTTGTTATTATTGTGACATATTGTCCAGTGTTACAGAAAATACATTCCAGACATCTGTTAGTTCGACATGTTACCCGAGGATATTGCTTGTATGGATACCGTGTACTCGTACAGAGCTAAAATAACTTTGTTATCTTTTAATTTGATTTGGAAACAATTTCGACTAAACCACCAACACCTACACTGGTCATAACCACCATCATTGTCAGCATTCGTGCTAACATTATTCCTCACACATTACACTGTAGCAGGAGTCGTCAGCCATTTTATACACGTAGCCCCAGGGTTGAACCAATAACGGCAAAAGAAGAGGGAGTATAGAAAAATATTATATTTTTACAGCTAATTTAGCCTCTGGAGTTCATAAGAATTGAACAAAAATGTTTAGTTTTTGTCTTCGCTATAGAAAAATCATATTGGTATTCATGGGTTTACTTTATATTTCTGTGGTAAATCGAAATTATAGATAAAAAAAAATTATTGTATATTAAATTGGTTGGCAGAGCGTAATGAGAAGAATACCTAAGGTAAAAGATTATCTGCTTTAGCCATTTTTGAAATGTGGGACTTTGTTGTAATTATCTGTTGTTATTGTGAAAAGGAACAATTTCTGTTAAGGTAATAATAATTAAATATAACAATAACAGTGACGAAAATTAACTTCGATATTTTTGATATTTATAAAAGTAGGAAATTCTTTTTCTTAGATGGTTTTAGTAATCTGTAGCTCGCGTTGTATAGGGTGGCGCATAAGTATCGTTAACGGCGACTATATTGAATGCGTTCTAATGCATCATTTCATTTTAACTCGTGAACCAATGGCGTCTTATATGGGAAAAGATGTAACATGTGTAAAATTCTTTGCAAAGACCGCTTAGACATCTCCAACTGCTGGGAACGTCGCCAGGTGGAAGTTTCGGGATTTTCCTCAATACTTGCTTGTACTCGAGCAATGGTCACTGTATAATTCACAGGTTTTTGTGAATGTTCAAATTAAAAGGCCCACTATCACTGAACTTTGTACAGGGTGGCCCAGAATGAACGAAATGGTGTGAATTCCTTATAACTTTTTTATTATATTTTTTTTTTCTTTTTAGAATTTTGTAAAGAAGACTTAGAGAATTTATAATGGAGCAATACACAACTGAACAACGTGCCAAATCGTTGGAATTTACTTTGTAAATCAACGGTCCATTGTGTTTAATCAGCGTGCATACAGTCGTCAATTTAATGTGCGGGTTGCACCCTCTCAGTCAACAATAAACCGTCTTGTTGCAAATTTTCGAGAACAAGGAGCAGTTAAGTGTACTGTTTGGTGCGGTGTTTCTTCAGAAAGGATCATTGGCCCATATTTTTTTTTGAAAATGAACGAGGTGTTGCCATTTCCATCAATGCTGATCGATATCGGGCCATGTTGAAAAATTTTGTAAGGCCAGCCGTGGAAAACCATCCGCAAATATGGCTCCAACAGGATGGAGCCACAGCGCACACTGCGAGGACCACGATGGCTCTTTTACGCGACATATTTGGTGAAAGAATAATTTCGCGTACAAGCAATTTTAATTGGCCTCCCCGTTCCCCGGATTTAACCGCTCCAGACTTTTTCCTTTGGGGTTATTTAAAAGGGAAAGTTTATGTTAATAAGCCCAGGACTATTGACAAATTAAAATCCAATATTCGAGACGAAATTAACAACATAACACCGGAAATTTTGTGAAAGGTCATGGAAAATGTGGTGGAAAGAGCACATTTGTGCGAAGCAGAAAATGGCCACCACTTGCGGGATATCATTTTTAATAACTAATCTAAAAATATTCCCCATAAATTAACTGTATTTAAAAAAAAATTAAAAAAATATGTGTTAAATAAAAAGTTATAAGCAATTAACAACTTCGGTCATTTTGGGCCACCCTGCATTAAAACTTTGTCTTTTTTTTAATTCAATTCCGTTTATTAATATAACAGAGAGTTCAGATTATATACGAGTATGTATTCTGAAAGTGTAAAAACTTTTTATTTAGGCATCTGTCGCCATCAATGTTTAAAGCTTCAAAACTATAGGTATAATGTCGCGATATCGTAAGTATGAAGCAAGTTGTACGCAAGCCAAAAAGTGCTGCCAAGGCTTTTGCATACAACTTATATCCAATGTCAACGGAATAGGCATTTTATATACAACCTATATCCAGTGTTGCCAAAGAAATTGACATTTTGCGTATAACTTACTTCAATGTTACCAGACTGTATCCAGTGATGCAATGACAAATTAATACGGTATAACATACTAATGTTATATCATTGCAATAATATTATAAGATAATTACAAATAATATTATAAGATAATTCATAATAATAAGATTGGTTGAAAATAATAAATAAAAAAATGATGGACAGTAAATAAAGTACAATAAAATAAAAAATGAAGTAAATATAAAAATGAAATATATATAACGTCAACTACTTTGTCGTAACAGTCATTTCATTTCGAACTGCACGAGGTCTTCCAGCACGCGGAAGATCACAGACAGCCCTTTGTTGTCCAAAACGCTGAACCAATCGATAAATTGTTGGATCACGAAAAGCATTTCGAACATGAAAGAAATTTTGATATGATATGAATAATCGAATGCTGACTTTCAATGTAAAATTGAACAACTCTGGTTCTCTGTCTTTACATCATAAATTTCCCAAATATTATTTAGCTAATTCTGTAAAGAGATGAAAAAAACACACTTAAACAAAAAATGTATTCACTGATAACATCTTAACGTTGCTTATGCGCCACCGTATATAAGAGCCATCGAGTTACGATGCGAAGAAAAGATAAGAATTCTTCCTGAAAAGCTAACCAAACAGTAATGTGATTGCCTGATTCAGAATATTTTTTTGGCGTCAAGGTGGACACCCTTATTGACTGAAGAAAACAATTTTCCGCATCGAAAAGAGTGTTCACACCTGTTTCTATGAATGAAGGTGTATTGCTAGACGCTTCATATGAAAAAACGAATGTCTCTAATGATTCCTCTCGTATAGAAAACTGCCTGCACGGACACTTTCTTTATACAAATTTGTATTTTTACACTTTTCACATTGAAAACTTTGTTATTGATACCTTTTTTTCATAGAAAACTGCCTTCAGTGGCACTGTTTAAATAGAAATCAGTTTATACTGATGCCTTTCTTGTAGTAAGGTATACGAGTCTTTATAGTCCTGTTAACACTTTTTAAATAAAAGTGTTTTTGTTGACACTTCTTGTAGAAAAGTATATTTACAATCATTGTTAATACTTTCCTATTATAAATAAAAAAGTGGCTTTGTTCACACCTCATGTATAAAAAAGCATCTTTATAGATATTTTTCACATAAAAAATGCCTTTGTTGAAATTTTTGGCATGAAAGTCTACCTATACTCGTATCTTTACTTAAAATAAAGACTATTGACCGCACATGTTGATTGTTTTACTAAAGGGCGTCCCAACAAGAACGCAAGATTTAAATTTTAAATAAAGCAGATGTTAAAAAAAAGTCGTGAAACTTTACTATAGGTATATCGTAAAGTAGACAGAATGAGGTTATGTATGGAACAACACAACGGGCAGATGGCCGCAGCGGCTTTGCTGGCACACACGCGATCTTTTAATGAAATTTTCAATGACCGTTCTGCATAAATGCTGCGCATTTAATTAAGGCAGCGTCCAATTTCCTCGTTTACGAATTGAGTCGTCTTCGGCTTATTCACGTAAACCATCGACTTCAAAAAACCCCAAAGAAAAAAGTCTACTGGAGTTAAATCGCCCGATCTAGGCGGCCAATTCTGGTCTCCAAATCGGAAATTAACACGACCGGGAAATGACTGATGCAGCAATTGAATTGTTTCTCTGGCTGTATGACATGTGGCGCCGTCTTCTTGAAACCACATGCCCTCCACATTCATTTCTTCAATTCTAGGCACGAAAACACAGGTTATCATTTCACGATACCGAACACCATTGACTGTTTGCGCTTTACATGACTCATTTTCATAAAAAAAGGTCCAATGATTCCTCCAGCCCAAAATCCACACTACACAGTGACAGGTTGAGGATGCATTTGGTTCTCGTGAATCACTCGAGGATTTTCCTCACCCCAAATGCGACAATTCTGCCTATTGACGAAGCCATCAAGATGGAAATGGGCCTCGTCGCTGAAGGTGATTTTATCGGCAAAATCAGCATTTTCATGTTGTCTGTCCAGTAGTCAATTAACGAACTCCCTCCGCTGTCCATGGTCAGCTGGCTTCAGTTCCTGAGTCAATTGAACTTTGTATGCATGAAGATGCAAATCTTTCGTCAAAATTCGCTGCATAGTGGATGTGGAGACACCAATTTGTTGAGCTCGGTGTCGAATGAAATTGAGCAACATCATCACGTACAGCTGTGACATTTTCGGTCGATCGACCTGGTCGAGGGTGCGTTGTTGTCTTTACATCACTAACAGACCCAGTGTTATCAAATTTATCCATTAATCTCTTTACAGCTGACTCTTTTGGAGCATTATTGTGACCCCAAATTGATCGTAATTTGCGAACTGTAGCCGCAACACTTTCATCATTTTGGTAAAACAATTTCACAATGAGAATGAGTTGTTCATTCGTGTAGCGCTCCATCTGGAATCTGTTTTTTTATATTTATTTTAACAAATAAACGACATACAAGTTGTGTCTCAGCATCACATGACATTATAGAGTCTAGTTGGTAAAAAATTACAACAAAATAGTTTGATTTAATAAACTTACTTTTATTAAAATGGAATACGTATAAGTTTATCGAAATTTTAATTCCATTACAAGTACTTCAATATAAGTTTAATAATCATGCCAGCAGCTCTTCAATATTTTGCAATGAATAATTTTTTAATAACAATTTAAATGACGAAAGCATTTCTGATAGTTTTAAGTGTTGTAGTAAAACATTGTATTGACTACTGTTCAATACGCTGCTTTGTTGCTTCAGATCGACAAACAGCTACTCTCAAGTCGTCATTATTCCTCGATTTAAAGTGGGTATTGTTTTCGCGAAAAATTAACAAAAATAAGACACAAAACTTAACAAAGAAGACACAAAAAAGTTGGGAGAATTCGTCTTTATTTTTCAACAGAATTCCCCTTTTAGCTCGATACACTTTTCCCAGCGATATTCGATAACTTCTATACCCTGTTTATAGTAAAGACTATCAATTTCCTTGAAATTGAAATATCCATAAACAGCAAACTCCGTCTCTTCAATGTTGGCAAATCTTTTGTCACTGAGTCATATTTTCAAGTTTGGAAATAGAAAATAGTTCGAGGAAGCTACATCTGGTGAAAAAGGTTCATCATGAACTTAATTTCATTAATTTTGGCCATCGCAAAAGTAGATGTGTGATCTGGAGTATTGTCTTCATGAAACAACACTTTCTTTTTCGCCAAATACGGCCTTTTTTCACAAAGACGAAATATGTAATATTTTGCAGTTTTTCTTCGACAAAGATGAAAACGTAAGCCAAGCGTCTAATGATTACTCTGTTTTCACAGTTTCGTCGTTCCCATCCCGGTAATTTTGATATCAAATATTTACCACCCTCTGTAAGGTTAAATATTCAAAATTGTCGATAAAATAATGGAATTCATCAAGTCCTAGCATCATATGAGCACTGTTTCGATTGCTTAATTGCACAAAGAAACATTTGGAACCACTTGAATAAGGCTGGATACAAAAAGAAGCTCGATCTTGACGCTGCATTGTGGTTAACGAAAAATAACCTCATGGACTGAATATCCATCTGCGAATAGCTGATGAATAGTAACAAAGTCACAGGGGTCGATTTGAGCTTTGAGCTAATGGTGACTGGTGATGAGAAGTGAATCACTTATGACAACGTCGAGGAGGTTTTGCTAAAATTGACAGGGAATCTACTACTATTAGCAGCTCCCTTACGACCAAAATTGTAATCAACAATTAGACAAGGAAACAATAACTCAGAAATGAGCAGATTTACTCAACAGGAGAGAAAAACGAAAACGCAACAACATACCCATCGATATTAAGTTTCCACATGCTCCGGGAGCCTGGATAGGCGGTTGTTACGCATCCATCCCATAGGCCGGTCTTGGTATCAATTGATTACCACCTGTTCCTGTCTATGGGAAATGATTTTGTGAAAAAATCGCCTCAGTTGTTTTTTTTGTTTTTTTTTTGTTTTTGCCAATAAAGACGAGGATTTTGATGAGAAAAGAATTATGGGATTGTCTTCAAAATGGCAAAAAATGATAGAACAAAAAAGTGCATATTTGACATAAATCGGATCATTCTAACTGTAATATTTTAAGCCTTCAAAGTCATGCAAAAATAATGGATTTATTTTTACTATAACTTTCAACTCAATCCGTCTCTCCGACTGATTGACACAAAAATTTTTTTATTTTTTCTATTTTTTTTTTCTTTGTCCTGTTGAAATTGACGCATGCATCTCTATATTCTTTGTAGGACTTCAGTTTACGAAGATGCGGTGTACTTACCCAGCAAAAAAACTGGAAGTCATTCGAAAAGAATTACATTTTAATCACCTCTAATAGCGCAATACAGGGTGGCGCAATAGAACGTGCATAAAAAAATAGATTAAAAAATAAATACAAAAGGTATGGTTAAAATAAATCTAAGGCATTGTAGAGTAATAAATGGAGTTTATTTTTTAAAAATAACATAATCTAAATGGTGATCCTCTCTACGACGGCACTCCTCTAACCGCAAACGAAAATTATTGAAAACTTTCTTCAGTAATACTGGTGTAATGGCTGCCATTTCACCACGGATATTCTCCTTGAGCTGAACGATGTTTCTTGGATTATTACTGTAGACTTTGTGTTTGAGGTATCCCCACAAAAAAAAGTCAAGAGGAGTCAAGTCTGGACCACGTGGGGGCCATGGGATATCACCTCTTTTCGAAATCAGTCTGCCAGGGAACATCTGCTTCACCACCGCCATGGAGTCATTTAATGTGTGACAGGTAGCTCCATCTTGTTGGAACCAAGTTCTGGAATTCACTATTCTTGAACTTTCAATTTCTGCGTTCCGTATTAACCGTGACGTTTTGACCCCGCGCATTTTTGAAGAAAAAAGGACCAATTATTCCTCTGCCAGAGATTGCTGCCCATATTGTCACTTTAGGACTATGCAATGGTTTCTGGTGTTTAATTTTGGGATTTTAACTGTTCCAGTAACGACAATTTTGACGGTTTACGAACCCATTCATAAGGAAATGAGCCTCGTCAGAGAAAAGGATATTGTCAAAATTGGAAAATCAATTAAGCATTTCATTAGCAAATGCGAGCCTTGCTATGAAGTCAGACTATTTCAATTCTTGTGTTAATTGCAGCTTATATGGACGCAGTTTAAGATCCAATGTTAAAATTCGTTGCAAACTTCGTCGCGATAATTGTAAGACAGACGATCTCTTGCGAGTCGACATTTGTGGATTTCCTCGTACTGACTTCATAACTCTCTCAACATTGTCTTCGGTCCTAGATGTTCTTGGGCGACAATTTGCTTGTGGCTTAAATGTTGAACCGGTCTCTTCAAAACGCTTTACCCATATTTTAATTAAATTAGCACTCGGAGCTTCAATAATTCGCCGTAGTCCATATTCAGCACAATATAGTCGCCTAGTAGCAATATATGAACGAGAGTTCTCGTAAAATGCGCGACGCTTCCCGTCGAAGTGATTCATAGCGACTAAAACTCCATGAGCCCGCCAACCCAATGATGTAGGCGCCCCCCCGCCCGCGCCTTCTACGTTCTACTGCGCCACCCTGTATATGCATATTCATCATTTCTAAAGAAACACGTTTGTACCTCTGCCAAATCTAAATTCCGTTGTTCTTATTAAATTGAATTACATTTAAATGCCATTAATTTATTGGGCTTCGACTGCCGCATAATCACGTTTGACAGAAACCCCGTTGTGTGATCTAATTTTGGTCTGAAACTTTGATTCAAAAACAGAATTTCTTCTTTCTGCTATAATTACTCTGATGAAAATGTGAAGAAGAAACACCATAAAAATTGTTTCTTCCCTATGACTAGCCTACGTTAAATTCATTGGTGATTACGCAAACTTTTACCACTTTGCTCCAAAAATTGCGATGAATTTCAGCTTTTGCTGATGCACTTCTTTGGCGGGCTGTTTTAGGTACTTTTGCAACTAAACTTGCTTCAAACATATTACTAGATAAAGTAAATATGAATAATTTTTGTTCACAAGGAAACCTTTTGAGTTGTTTTTTTTCAAACAAGAACTTTTAGAACGCTTAAATATCTGTTCCATGTAAATGAGGTCTTCTTAATCTGCAAGTTAGGGCAAGTGAAATATTATATTTCTCCAAAATACATTGAATAAATGTACTTCCAACATATACAAATATTTATTTGCCCACACCCGTCGTCAGCACTTTCTATAACAGAAGTAAACACATTAGCCGCATTCGTGGCCGGAATAATGAAAAAACTAATAAGAAACCCTTAAGTAACACCAACAATCATATATCACCACATCCAGTTAATACCGTGACCGACCGCCCTTCTTGACACCGACATTAAGAGCGAATATTAATAATAATATATTTAATGGGAAGCTTTATGAAAGTAACACGCTGTGTAAAGAAAACGACTAAGTGTTGAACAAGCAATATTAGAGTTTTCTTAAATTATATTCAATACAGAAACCAAAAATATGAAATTATTAACATCTGTAGAGGAACAGATATGGGAAAAAATGGAGTTTATTTCAAATTTGGTATTCGAATTTTTTCAAAAGTTTGTAATACGTTAGCGATGTGCAAATCATTAAAATATTTTAAAATTTTTAGTTTTCTACTCCATCTTGTTGGAACCAAGTTCTGGAATTCACTATTCTTGAACTTTCAATTTCTGGAGCCAAAAATACGTCCAACATCTCAACATAGCGCTCCGTATTAACCGTACTTAAAATAAGAACTCAAATTGTATCCCATAATTTTCTTGCTTATTTTGAATAAAGAGATACTTGGCGTCGTATGGATATTAATTTTATGTCATTTGAGTTCGTTTTAACACAAAATTTATTCATTTTTTTGCATGCATTTTGAAAATCTGGAACTAGATAACTTTTAGGTTTCCTGGAGCGAAAGGTGGCTTTTGGTTTATACTTGTGCGAGTCCGAAATATCACAAATAAATTTGTAATATTTCTCACAAATTATTTACCGTGGGTAGAAATACAGGGTGGCGCAACAGAACGTGCATATTTAAAAAATAGATTGAAAAATAAATACAAAAGGTATGCTTAAAATAAATCTAAGGCATTGTAGATTAATAAGTGGAGATTATTTTTCAAAAATAACATCATCTAAATGTTGACCCTCTCTACGACGGCACTCCTCTAACCGCAAACGGAAATTATTGAAAACTTTCTTCAGTAATACTGATGTAATGGCTGCCATTTCACCACGGATATTCTCCTTGAGCTGAACGATGTTTCTTGCATTATTACTGTAGACTTTGTGTTTGTGTTCCCACAAAAAAAAATCAAGAGGCGTCAAGTCTGGACTACGTGGGGGCCATGGGATATCACCTCTTTTCGAAATCAGTCTGCCAGGGAACATTTGCTTCACCACCGCCATGGAGTCATTTGATGTGTGACAGGTAGCTCCATCTTGTTGGAACCAAGTTCTGGAATTCACTATTCTTGAACTTTCAATTTCTGGAGCCAAAAATACGTCCAACATCTCAACATAGCGCTCCGTATTAACCGTGACATTTTGGCCCCGCGCATTTTCGAAGAAAAAAGAACCAATTATTTCTCTGCCAGAGATTGCTGCCCATTCTGTCACTTTGGGACTATGCAACGGTTTCTGGTGTTTGATTTTGGGATTTTAACTGTTCCAGTAACGACAATTTTGACGATTTACGAACCCATTCATAAGGAAATGAGCCTCGTCAGAGAAAAGGATATTGTCAAAATTGGAAAATCGATTAAGCATTTCATTAGCAAATGCGAGCCTTGCTATGAAGTCAGATTCTTTCAATTCTTGTGTTAATTGCAGCTTATATGGATGCAGTTTAAGTTCCAATGTTAAAATTCGTTGCAAATTTCGCCGCGATAATTGTAAGACAGACGATCTCTGCGAGTCGACATTTGTGGATTTCCTCGTACTGGCTCCATAACTCTCTCAACATTGTCTTGGGTCCTAGATGTTCTTGGGCGACCATTTGCTTGTGGTTTAAATGTTGAACCGGTCTCTTCAAAACGCTTTACCCATATTTTAATTAAATTAGCACGCGGAGCTTCACTAATTCGCCGTAGTCCATATTTAGCACAATATAGTCGTCTAATAGCAATATATGAACGAGAGTTCTCGTAAAATGCGCGGCGCTTCCCGTCGAAGTGATTCATAGCGACTAAAACTCCATGAGCCCGCCAACCCAACGATGACAATGGCAAAGCGACGAAGAGAGTATATAAGACCGATTGTAGCCATCTTTAGAACAATCTGTAATACACACCAATTGAACTTTTAAAGTTTGAGATGATGTGTGAGTTGCGTGGTCAAGCCATGAATTTTCTTCGAATTAACATTAGGGTGTCCAGGCGGATAGTAAGCTAGGGTGAATGTGAAAATGATCAAAAATACCGTAGCAACACATTTGAAATGCTTGATAAAACAAAAAAAAGGCTACGCCTGTTCTCGAATATCTCATATAGGTTCACAAATTTTTCGAAATTCAATTTTTCCTCTGTTTTTTCTGATTAATAAGCAAAAAATCGAAAATCGACTTTATATTTGTGGAAAATCGACTGAGTAATCAAGCGAACAACTTTGAGTCAGATATTCTCAGGTTAATATCTTTTATTTAATTGCACTAAATTTAGTTAAATTTTGCGCACATCAAATGTTTGATATTTGAATAGACCTCAGAATGACAGTGGGCTGCATTGCCTGCTTTAGCGAAATTCAAACTTTTTTCCGTAAATTGCGATTAAAAGACTGCAGCTGAGAACATTTTTATTACATATTTCGATGCCTTTAATGATTGGATGATTTAATACAAAATGAACCAAATAACAGCTATGTTTTTGATACTTCCCATACCAAATCCTTTCATACAAATAACTTCCACAAACCATAGTTTTTACAATATTTTTCAGCATTTTTCACTTAAAGCGTTAAGTATCTCTTTGGATCAAATGTTTGTAATGACTTTTTATGTTGAAAGAGCAATGTTCGTTTATCTGGCTGGCTGGTAGACATGATAACAGTTATAATATAATATTTTACCAAATTGGAGAAAAAAAACTGTAAATGGGATACATCATCGCATTCTCTCTGGTACCATCCATACAAATCGGACGATTTTCCAAAATTCGGTCTTTTCTTTACTACTTTTTACTACTCTACGTATAGACTGCAGTTATCTAAGTATTTGCTGATTGTATTTCTTTAAAAAGCTTTACAAAATTTTAATAAATATAATTTAACGATTTTACCAAAATGTTCTTAATTTTATGTATCAATAAATTGCACTAAACTGACCGATTTTCCGATATTCAATTTTTCGGAAAGTCTGCCAATTTGTGTGGAAGTAGCCAAAAGGGGCACGCCGATTCCATCCATTCCATTCCAAAGGTCCAGCTTAGCAGATGCTCAACGTGCACCAAATTTGGCTAAATTTGATGTGACTACATAAACTTTTTAAACCTTAGAATATATGGTTAGTCCGCTTGTTATCTCGTAATCTGCTGCTTATTATAATTGAACATAATGGGGAAAAAAATTAAGTTATTAAAGTCAATGAATACAGAGTTTTAGAGGAAAATGGAATTTAGGAACGTAGTTCAATTTGTAAGGAGTGGATCAGAAGGAGTGGACGGATATAGCCCATCTAAAAACCCCGGCTGCGATCTGGAAACATATAAGCCTTTGCAAAATGATTGAGGGCCTACTTCAAACATTATAGTACTGAGCACGCATGTTGTGTCTTTCCGCGCGTACCTGATAGGAAATAAAACAACCGAGCCCTTTGGCTTCCAGAATGAGACTGACTTTATTTTACACAAATACTTAAATCTAAACATATCTCTTACATTATATTTCTTATCTCCTTATACATGAAACACAATATTTGACATGCACACATAAACAAATCATCAAAGTGCCCTTTCTTATTTTCGTTTTAGTCCCTCACTTTGATCGAGGGAAAACGGTTTATTACACACCATACACATAGCAAGCATTAAACAGTCCCATAAACATTACACATTTATTGCTTTGGGTTGCTTGTGGAAACATCAAACAATTGAATTTAACTCATACTCTAATCTAATATACCCTCATGTGAGAATATTTACTCGTCCAAGTGTCCAAAATCTACAACCACAATCTCATGCACTCAAGTACAGTTTCTTATAAGTACCGATCAGTTACATAATTGAACATTCTGCCGGCCTTAAGTGATCCTAATCTTTTAACAAGTGTACACTCATACCTATACTGTTTGTTTTCTATATAACTTACTCTACCCTACAATACCCGAGGCACAATCACGGCATGGGGCAGGTAATTGGAAGCCGCGTTGGAAAACTTCTTGTAGATCCAGAATAGAGCAATGATCACGATGACGATGATGACCCACGTTGTGACACTGATCCCATAATGAGTAAGATGATGACCGTCGAGTAAAGTCGGGAAACCCAGGATCGTAGCTGGCTTTGGAATGTCTGGGATTTTGTATACCTCGACGTCAGCTTTCAATTTTATACTCGTCATATTTGGTAACGACAACGACAGATTGAATTTTGGGAAAACGTATCTGACATCAGATTTGTATGTATCATACGCCCACAAGTTTATTTCCGCTGCCTCCAGATGGCAGCCAGGTTCCATTTCAACGAGCCCGGCGCTTTCAAATGTGATATGACTTCTTTTTCCCGTGCAATTGACATTAGAATGGGTTCTTTCGTAAGTGGAAAATATCCACGTATTCGGAGCCTGTGTTTGTTGCCAATAATGATGAACTTTGGTAATAGAAACATCACAAGTATCTGGTATTCCTCTTGGTCGTATAAAGCATTGTACCTCGCAGTTTTTGGTTTCGCGAGTATAGTACAAGAGGTGCGCTTGGGAACATAGTAGTTGATCCGTCAATGCAAACAACGATTGAAGTTGTCATCGCTAAGACTGTAGAAAACAGTCATCTTTTCGTCTATTAACAGGTAACGGCTGGTTGGACGCACACTTACGAATAACTCGTCATGATCTATGGGATAGGCGTATATTGCATAGGCATCTAACAGCTCACTACTTTGCAATGGAACCCGAATGTTGAATAGGATGAATTCTCTCGTTCTGCCCACGGATATGCTTGAAATCTTGGCAAGCTCTACCGTATTGGCAACTTAAATTTCGAATTTATGCTCTTTTTGATGACATCCATCCGAGTTCGAAATTTATTGACTGGAAGAATAGTTGACAAAAAAAACTTCGACGCGTGTTAAACACGGCATTAATGAGGCCTCGCTGGATTTCTGTAACGGCTGCCATAGTTGCTGACAACTTTGTAAATTTAGTGCTGACTTCTTCTCGGTTTCTTATGCTTGACACTAACACTTCCACATATTCTATAGCGCCGCTAATATTACTTAAGTCCTTGAAAATTACCTCGTTTTGATTCTTCAATACATCCAGAGTCATGTCTTGAATTGATGACTGATTCCTCAGGACACTGATCAGATATTCGTTGTTGATCTCATTCACCCTTATCTGATTTGAGAGAGCCTCAGCATGTTCCTCATCCATCAATCCAAATAATGATTGATAAATTCCTCCAACTACCGGCAAAAAGGACCTCTTCGATCTTTTCATCTTTCCAGTCGCCGCCATAATGACATCATGCTGATTTTGAATGAGCTGGTATATTTCATTGTGACTTTTCAGCAAATCATGCATTGCAAACTTTGATTCACTTAGCTGATCTGTTGACCTCATGGCTTCATCTAGGCTTTCCTTGGCAGTTCTGCAGTCACTGATGTTGATATGCACCACGATGTCCCACGCTGTCTTCGTCAGCCCAACCGTTGCGACCTTCTCGAAATACTTGACTTATCCTTAAACATATTTAAGCTTACATTACCTACTGCCGGACTTAAAATTGCTAATAAAGTTACTAACATGCCAAGTATATTTTTATTTTTTAACTTAATATTTTTTTTTTATATTTGGCTTAACGACGTTTGTATTATTCTTTATAACCGAATTCTCCGGTCTTTCTTTGTTTTATTATCAATCTTTGTTTTATTTATTTTCGATGATTGAAGGTCCAAATCTTCATTCGAATCGTCCGTGGCAGGAAAAGCACAAACATTGTGTACTGACCTCTTGGTCTCTCCATTGCTGGTCCTTACGTCTACCATTCTACATAAGCTATCCGAACCTAATATCGTTCGGATGACCCTCCCCCGCCTCCAACTCATTGGCGGAAGATTATCTTCTTTTAGAAGAACCAGTGTTCCTGGTTGAATATTACAACAAGTTTCATTCCACTTGTATCTTCTCTGTAATTCAGACAAATATTCGTCTGACCAACGTTTCCACAATACTTCCATGTTCGATTGAACAGTTTTCCGGTGTTCACGCATCGTCTGGCAACATTTATTTTCAGATGAATCGACAAAAGTCGAAAAACATTCTCCAACCAAGAAACTTGTCGGAGTGAGAACATTGAAATCATTCGGATCATCCGACAATGGCACGAGAGGTCTCGAATTAAGAACCGCCTCTATCTGAGCCATAAGCGTGCACAACTCTTCGTACGTCATATTCCCTTCTATAAAAGTATTTTTTCCTATAATCCTCCTAAATGTGGAGACCTGGCGGGAATCTTTAACCATTCAATATGTCGTGGAATACAAAAATCATCCAGACTTGCATTATGATCTTCTCTGGCAAACAGTCGATACACTTCGTTCAAACTATTCGCTGCTCCAACAAAGTCTGTGCCATTATCCGAGTAAATCTTCATCGGACAGCCTCTTCTGGCAACAAACCTCTTTAAAGCGCCAATAAACTCAGCCTATGTTAAGTCAGACACCACCTTCAAATGTACGTCTTTGGTGGCGAAACATACGAATACACACACGTATGATTTGTCTACTTTCTTGCCCCTAATTTTATAATGTTTTGTGATTGGCTCAAGAAAATCAACACCCACATTAAGAAACGGCTGTGTTCTAATCACGCGATCTTCAGGTAAATGACCCATCATTTGATGTAGATTCCTTGGCGCTACCCCGAAACACCTATAACACTTGCCTACAACTTTCTTCATCAACTGCCGTCCCCGTAACAGCCAAAATTGTTGTCTCAATATCGCTAACAACCCTTGATTCACGTGCAATCGTTCTACCATTAATTCAACCATCTTACTGCCATAGGGCAGCACTACTGGATGTTTAACGTCATATGTTAAACCACTATTATCTAACCTTCCTAATACGCGTAAAATACCCTCCATATCCAACATTGGACATAGAATTCGCAGCTTCGAAGACTTTGCTACTTTGGCAGCAGCCTTTAAAGATTTAATATCGCTCGCAAAGTGTTCGCTTTGCACATCTTTTACCATTAGGCTAAGAGCGTTTTTTCTATACTCGATAAATGATTTTTGTTTTCCCTTCCTCGTCATATTTATAAATTTAAGCACATACGCTACAACATTTTGAAGGGTATGAAACTTAATCTTGTGGTTAATGTTCCTCCAAACAGGACACATTTCTGTGGCTACCAACACTCTAAACCTTTTCTTTAATTCAGGAATGTCATCAACTTGGTATTCCCTCTTCAACACCTGTACCTTTTCTTTCAAAAATTTGAGCCCTTTAAACCAAAATGTATTATTGACCATATCCTTACCTAATTGTCCCCTTGATTGTACCGCCGAATTATCTTCCGACCGAACATGGCTCCAACTGGCTATATCGCTATTAGTCTGAATCATACCTACTCTATTTGATACAAAAATCTGCAACCGTGCAGGATCAGTTTTTATCCAATTCAATACAATAGATGAATCGGAATAATATCTTATGTTAGTCGTGGCAGGATCAATCCTCAAGCTCTTAACTACCATTTGCATTAACTCCACTAACAAAGTTGCTGCACAGAGTTCCAAACTTGGCAAAGTCAAGACCTTAATCAGAGATACTCTTGACTTTGATGCCGCTATTCTTGAGCATATGTCACCCTGTACGTTTGTCGACCGCACATATATAAGAGCTCCGTAAGCTTTCATGGATCCAACGCAAAACCCATGCAACTCAACCTTTTTTGGATTAACGCAAATTATATGGCGATTTATTTTCACCTAATTCTAAAACCGGAAGTCTTTTCTTATGGTATTCCATTTTGCCTCAAGCTCAGCAGTTATCCGCTCATCCTAATCGACCTTTAATTTTCACAGATTCTGCAACAACATTTTTGTTGTCACCGTCACAGGACGTACTAAACTCAAAGGATCGAACAGTCTCGCAATTTCACTTAAAACTGTTCTCTTCGAAATCTTCTCCATAAATTCCCACTTGCATTTGAGACCAATCGTATCCGCCTTCGGATTCCAAATAACTCCCAATGCTTTTACATAGGTCGAAAGACCAGACTCAATGTCCAACTCTCCTTCAATATCCTTTGCATCAATGCCTTCCAATATGGTCATGTCATTTGCACGCCATTTTCTTCCTAAGCTTTTACGGATTCCAGACAATCCCCTCCTGTCATTAAGTCATCTATATAGAAATCACTGCGGATAACATCAGATTCGATAGGAAACTGCTTACTCCTCAGACAGGTAATCTTTTGCAAGCATTTCACTGCCAAATACGGAACCGAAGACGTTCCATACGTAACAGTCTTCAAACCAAATGTTCTAATGGGCTCTTCAGGCCTCCAACGCCAAAATATGAGTTGGTATTTTTGGTCGCTTTCATCCACCCATATTTGCCTATACATTTTTTCAATATCCGCTGAAAATACATACCTATGTTTGCGAAACTGGAGTAAAATGTTAAATAAATCCTCCTGAGCTTTAGGACCCACATGCATCACGTCATTAAGTGATGCATTTGATGTGGTTTTGCACGAAGCCAAACACCACCTTTTGCTTTGTCGACGAGCTCTCCAGCCTTAAAACACAATGATGTGGTAGGTAGTAGCCACCATTAACCGTCGACAACCTAGGCAGCATTTTCATGTGTTCCCTTAGAAATTCGTGATGCTGTTCTCTTAGCAGAGAATCTTTTCCCAACTTCCTCTCCAAAGCAAGAAATCGTCTTTTTTCTACCAATTGGGAATTTCCAAGTGCTTTTGGATCTTCTTTAAATGGTAATTTTACTTTAAACTTACCATCAACTGCAATTTGAAAATGTTTATCAAACAACTTTTCGCAAACACATTATTCGGGGGACTTCTTCCACCTCCCAAAACTTAGAGAAAAGTTCGACACATGTTTGATGATGCACAGTGGCCACGACTTGCGAAATTTTTTTTGCATTGTCAATTAAAGCTGGACCACTGGCAATCCAACCAAACTTAGTATTTTTAAAAATTACGTCCTTACCATTACCGATCTTACCTTCAGCCATTAGGTCGAAAAATAACTCTGCACTGATAAGCATATCGATTCCCTTTGGAATGTTATACTTCGGATCTGCGAGTTTAATATTTTCTGGCAACTTTGTCGCTATTACTTCGTTTCTGGAATGTTGGACAATATGGTTTCTATTACCAACGCATCCAG
>JAHXMU010000410.1:3270950-3310360 GCA_019455685.1 Philornis downsi | reverse complement strand
ATGCAGCCAGTTCCAAGTTTCTATCTCTACAGATGGTTACTTTTGTCCCAGCTGCAAGATGTTTCCACTGCTGCATGCGTGAAGCTAGTAATTCTGCGTCTTACTTCGTTAAATGTAAATGCCGAACTAGATCATTCAGCTCAGTTTGAGTCATTAAATGGTGTTCATCATTAGGCTGATACAAACTACCACTGCTGGTGAAAGATGTGTCGGACTCACTGCTCGTAGCGCTGGGAATGACTGGTAATGGATCATTTGGTGGACATTGAACTGGTTTGGAAAACGATGGGTCATTGGCGTAAGTAATATTTTTTCGATTTTTCATATTGAATCCAGCAACTTTGGGTAAGCAGAAATAACAATCGGTTTGGTGATTACTTGAATCTCTCCAAAGTATTGGAAGTGAAAAATCGAAATAGATCTTCTTGCCATTTGACCACTTGTATAAAACAGTTCTGCAAATTCACAAAATATTGTCGGCAAAGCAAAGCAAATCAATGTAAATATGCATATTTTAATGATTCTGGTATTGCATATAATTTTTTTCCAACCAAATATTCATCTCACGCAAAGCAAAAATACCAGATGCGATTTCAGCGTACCCAGATTAGTTTAAAAACATTTTTCGTTTCTGCAATCAATTTTTTTCCAAATTGTAGACCAGTGTTATTATTAATTCCCAGTTAAGGAAATAGCTACAATAGTCAAAAAATTAGTCTCAACCGTTCACGAGGTCATAAAAGATCTCGGATTTGTGAGCAACCTCGATGTGTGGGTACCTCACTCTTTCACCGAGGCCTTACACTGCCTTGCCGACCCGTCAGAAACTGTCAGAGCTTTGTCAGAAACTGTCCGACTGTTAGCTATCTAGCAGTCTGAGCAACCACTTGAAGGATTTGAATTTCCATAACGACGAAGAAGTAAAAAATCGAATTAAATGCTTTTTTTCAAAAAAAACACGCGAGTTTTATGAGAGAGGAAAAGTCCCATAGAGGTATGAAGAAGTTATTAAGAAAGGGGGTGATTATATAACAGATTCAAATAATTGTTTTCTTGTGTATACATTGGGAAATAAATTTCTTTTGATAACCGAACGAACTTTCCGACCCACCCGATATATATTTCATTACGACACGACTGAAATTTCTGTACTGTGTTTCAATCAGTTATTTATTACTACGCTCGGATTCCCTCATACTTACCACGATATTTTTGTTTATTCATATTTAAAAAAAATTTGCCAAATGTATAAATTACAGTGAAAAGAAGCCTGTTATCCTTACAATAGATGGCTTTAGTAATCCGTGAAAAATAAGATTTCGTACTGATTGCTTGTGGCAGTATTGTTTGAACGCACGTCAGTTTTTGTTCAATAAAGTCGAGAATGCAAGCGTCTAAAAACGTAAATAATAATATTAATATATAATAGTAATAGATAATCACGCGCAATTTTGGTTTACTCGTTTCTATTGATGACAACGATTCTCTACGATCTGGAAGCCCAACTGGCAAAAATATAGATAGAATAACGCAAAACATCTAATCCGACCATGTAAGCACTGTTTCAATTGCCCCAGAGCTAAACATTGCTAAAAAACCGTTTGGATCCACTAGCTGGAACCGGCTGGATACATAAATAAGTTTGATATGTGAACCCCAAAAATTGCATCACTTATGACAACGTCAAGTGGAAACGATTGTTATCGAATCGCGGTGAGCCAGCGCGTGTGTGTTTAGTGGGATTGGCGGAAAATCATTATCCCCAAACCGAAACTCTTAATTCGTACGGAAGCAAACGCCCAGAAGAAGTAGAGAAGCTGTGATTCATCAAGACAACGTTGATAGTGAATTGCTGAAGTTAACGAGAGCTTGACTGGGAGGTTTTTATGCATCCATCTTGTAGTCCGGACTTGGCTTCTGTTACTACCTGCTTCTGTTTATGACGGATGATTTTGCTGGTGAGAAATTCGCTTCAAGCGAAGCTTGTTAAATCGACTGTCCCAGTTCATTGCCAAAAGAAGCGACGATTTCTATGAGTGAGATGCTTAATGGAATTACCTTAAAAATGGCAAAAAGCTACCAAACAAAACGGTGAATATTTGACTTACGCTAAATAAAGCTATCGATGTCATGCAGAAATAATGGATACACAATGTTAACTACACCTTATACGACTTAATCATTCAACATCCTCTGGAAGTTGGTTTAAAACGTTGTCTGGCTTACGGAATTCACCAGTTTTCCCAAGAAACGAAATGAATTAAAGTCTTCAGCGTTTTATTTATATTTTTTTTTATGTTTTATTTTTATTTAAAAATCACATTTTCAATATAATTAAGATGTTGTTTTTTTTTATTGTTAGTTTAATATTTGTCTATAGTACAATATTCATTTCAACTTTTCGTTTTGTTTCATTTTTTGATATTTTCTGCTGTTGTAGTTATTGTGGCGTTCTTTTAAATGTGTTAAATACGTATGCGTTGATGCTGAGAACTTAAATTGGCTTTTACGCCTTAGAGCGCATTTTATTGACATTTACAATTGTTTATCGCTATGTAGATAGTCATGTAATGTATATTGTCTCTGTGGGTGTGTGTGTGTGTGTGGATTTGTTGGGTATGTATGCAAAGAGGTAAGTGACTAAAGTACAATATGGGTGTGAAATCTATATGTATAGGTATAACTCTTATGACACTGTATAAACAAATGGTTGTTTGTATATATATATGGTACATGGATGTACATACATGTGTTGTAAATTTGTGTGTTTTCAATAGAAATTACTAGAGAATAGAACGAGAAAATGTTTTATATCTATACATAAGTGTTTGTGTGCGGGTGTGTAAATTAGTAAATTACCTAATACATATTTGCATTTGATCAATGTTTACAACGTTTCGCTAGTTAAGCATAATATTTTTTGTTCGTATTTTTGGATTTACATTTCATTATTGTTCTTGTTTATATGTTCGTTCGCTTTGTTTGATTGTATGCGAGAGAGTGTGTGTGTGTGTGTGTGGGAGTATGTTTTTGTATATACAATCACATATGTGTTTGTGGTTATTAAATGTTCACATACCGTGATGCATATGAGGTGTGTGTGTGTGTGTGTGTCTATGTTTGTACATTTTTACAATTCTGTTGCCTATGTTTAGGCTTTAGAGTGATGGCGTAGTATATATATTGGGTTATTCATATTTTTGTCGGTTTTGTCGTTGTAAATGATGGTTAAACATCATTCACAGAGATTATATATTGTTATTTTTGGTACTAGAAGATTTGCTTGTGCAAACGTACGTATGCACAATACGTACGTGGAGAATTAGGTACACTGTTCATAATTAATAATACTCATAAATGCTGCACATGCACACCAACATTGGCCTGGTCTGCATGCCTGTTTGCTCGCTAGTATGAAGCATGTTATAAACTATGCAATTCAAAACTGATGTCTCTGTCATTGTGTGACATGCCGTCAATGATTTAATCAATACAGCAATTCATAGAATTTAGCTAGTTGCAAAGCTATTCTCCAGAAGTGGGACGCGCGTTTGCCAAAACTGAGCATGAACTACGGCTTTCATAAGACCTCGTGTTATTGTTAGAAATCTAATGAATGTCGTATTCATCATAATACTGTTGAAAAATAGATTAGTCTGTTTAGTCATTTATTTAATGAACTGGCTATTGGGCTTTTATAAAGGTCTTTCCTGAATGACAATACAGCAGCACAATAAGTTTAAAAGAATGTTACACTCTTCAAAAAATGTGCACAATTCATTTTAACCGAATTTAATTAATTGTATTTTATTAAAATAAAAGCAATCCTATATTCAATATATTGCATCCCAATCAGTAAGAACATAACACATATTCCATTAGCGTTCCATGAATGGAATATGATAAATCATATACCGTTCAGTGGGCTTCCTCCATAAAGAAGGATAATCTCGTAGGCCTCAACAGATTTTTCTTGTTTTACAGAGTTTAATATAATTTTGGCTCAAGTCCATGGCAATTACCACTGCGTGCTATATCGTTGCATGAAATATTCATGAAATATTTATGCGAATTACTCTAAAAAATTATATGTACGTTCATCTCTTTGCATCCCATGCATCTCTAAAACCTTCTATAAAATTTTCCTTGATATTTCTAGATATAAAACCGGTTCACAGATACTGAAGTTATCTTCGATTTTGCAGAAAGATTTAAGCTATATTAGTGTTAAAGACATTTATTTAGATTAGATTATTTAGATCGGTGTTCACCGAATCCAATTTGAATGCAATTTGTTGACATCATTGAATCCGAAATCGTTCATTGTTTATTAGCTAGTTTTTCGTTTCACTAAAAACTTTTCAGTTCTTTAGTTCAGACTTCAGTTATCACAGCGAATCCTTTTTACGTCATTATGAAGACTCGTAATTCGAAGTGGTAATTTGAGCTTGAGAGGGGGGAAAACAGAATGCCGAAGGCATATCAGACAAATACGTGGATTGTTCGATGATATTTGTTGAATTTTAGGAGAGAAATTTGTTCACATGTGAGACGAAGTGTTAACGTTTTGGAAAATCAATCAGTTTTCTTTCCACAAATCTGACCTTTTTCGATGGATTTTCTCTCTCCAATGCCGTATAGTGCCCAGATAATATTCGTTATTTATCGTCTGACTTTCTGGGTGTAGGCACTAAAGAAAGTGAACTAGTTTTGAACCACAATGAATTCAAATTGAAAATTATTCGAGGAAGTGTGTGTGTGTGTGTGTGTTTATTTTGAGCACCTACTATTTTTACGCATACTCAAATCAAGTAAAATGTGGCCAATTTAAATTTCACTTACTCATTTCAAGTAAGATTTACTAGTACTGAGTAGATTTGGTATATATATATATTTTTTTTTTTTTGGTATTCTTATTTTGAGTATGTTTTCAATCAAAATTTGATATCAGTGTCTGTTTTTTCGGAATTGGTTCGTTCTAGCATGTCTTCAGCAACCTTTACGCTATCTGAAGAGAATTCAGGTCTTTCGAAAATAGTTGAGCCACAACGAAAAGATGATTTTTGGTCAACATTTCCTTTATTTTATAGATTTTAATTTCAGTTGAAGAGACATTGATGGAAAATCTTCCACCACATTTTGATCGTTTTGTACCACTCATATGCACGTACTCGTAATCGATTCACCGTAAGCCTTCTGTAACAGTTTTAACGATTTCTTACATTTGAAATAAATTCTATATTTGATATTTTTACCCATTGTAAAAATCTCAAAACGCACTTGAGATGAGCTGATAAATTCTAGCACTAAACTAACTAAATAGCAGATGGTGCTCAAAAACCGCTTCAGTGTAAAAGGCAATTGTGTAAATTTAGCGAGGAAAAAATGTTGGTAATACCTTTAAACGGGTTTTGTATATGATCAATTCCAGGTAATTTTTTCACAAAATGTTGCCAGAACCATTTGTGGACAATCAATTATGTTATCTTAGATTGCGAATTTGGTACAATTCGTCACACCTCACACAGTTCATAGATATATTCTTAGCCGACATATTTTACAATGTATATCGAAATTTACTATGAGAAAGAGAATGTTTATTAACAAATAATTATCTCAAAATTATTTTCGTATCAGGCCCTAGTTATGGCTGCATAAATTTGTAAGAGTTCATTTCGATCTGCATAAATTGTGGATTCAAATTGTGGTTCTCCGTTTTCTACATATGGTGACTCAAAAAACTTAGGTAGAACTTGATGTGGGTCGGCGCAAGATTTGGCTAAACGGATTATTTGGAAGAACTCTGTATTGTTATTTTGTAAATGCGTTATAAATTCGGTTCTTATCAAGGCTATTTGAGATGCCATATGGTTACCATTAATTTCAAATCCCTCAAAGCTTCAGTTCCAAATGTACAATTACTTTTTCGAATTTGTACAGTTGCTTCTGTCTCAAACGATGGATTGCTATGGTGCGCAATCCTATGTGTACTGACAAATAAATACTTGAATAATATTTCATAAAATGTTTACTTAAATATGACTTAAAACTTTATAAATGACGTCTGTTGCGTTTTCACCATTCATGACGTTGGCAATGACTGTGTGATCAGATAACCGCCATACAAACACTCTTCTCCATACGGATGTTCCAAGCCCTGAGGATTTGTCAGCATATGCGAATGCATGGACTAGGAGGAGGGTCACCGGAAGTACTTTCCCATTCGTTTACTTTATTGTACTCGTGCATAACAATAGTACACTTACACTTGCAGATGCTAAATGTTGCATATTGGTAAAAACCGAAAATATAACTAAAATCAACTATCAAATTTCATACACAAACACGGAAAGGCAGATACTGTAAATTTATAATGGTTTTATATGCAAGTAGGAAAGCTTAATATACAGACATTCTCATAATTATACAGAGTGTAGCAAAACTAACTGTCTGTATTATAACACCAATAATAGAAAAGAAGGATATATTAGAGGACAAGCCATTGGATTGCAAGTTAGCACTAATTTTCCTCCAATAGCGTTTCCAACGAAGATCTATTTGGTACTAAGAATTCTAACAAATTTGTGCAACTGGTGCTAGTAGCTAATACTTAGGAGCGGTAAATAATGTGTAAATTTTGCTCCTCCAAATATTCGACCAAATATGTAAAAATTCAATATTAACAAATATTTTAATTTGGAACTTGGCGGCAAGTAACTTATGCTTGCTATTTAATATAGTATTTTGTTTATTGGTTTAATATAAGTTTTTCACTGTATGAAGGGTTTCAAATTCATTAATCATTCATTAATAATAATTTTGTGAATAGTATTATGAATCGCACGTGTTTAAACCTAGGGTATAAGTTGAATTATTTTGCGCGATGGAATGTAGTCTATATACGAGATCGGCTTCTAAAAGGAAACAGTTCACAATTCCGGAAACTTTAAAGACATATTTTTGGAGACCCAACTGAACAATAAGTTGATTTTGCTGATGCATTAGTATAGAATATGTAATTAATGAAATCAAATATTGCAAAATATTTCAACAGCTTTTTTTTTGAAATTTTAAAAATAATTTTTTTTTTTGGCTCAATATAAATTCTTTGCTTGTTGGACCATGGTGACTGCTACATAGATGCAGTTAAATGTGAGACAATCAATGAGAGATTTCATAATCAGAAATTGTAAATGGGCTATAGCGACACACCCCTATGGCATCACACAGACGTTCCTATAACTCCTAATTCGTTAATTGCAGGAGCCTAAATTTTTTCCATTTTATTCGATTGTAATTCTTACGTTCTCTTCTGGTGCCTCCCATATACATATATTACCGGCTGCGCTTCATATCTTTCAGGCAATTATAAGGAATTCAGTCAAATTTGTCACATTCATGCTTTTCATAAACTAAGATTTGAGGATGAAAACGGATGGCTTTGCCACCCCTGCTGGTACCCTCCAGTTGCACAAAGACCGGTTAAATTTAGTACACGCTAAACGTATGCTAAAGTAGTGTCTAAAAAAGAAAGGAAGTATGCTTCTGAAAACTTTCATAATAATTAGCCGATTTTCCGAAATTCAATCTAATATCTGTAATTTTTGATTAACTGGTAGTGGCTTTGATTCCAATATCAAATCATACCCTTGATGAAGCAAGTTTTGGGAGTCCAAATATAGGACATTCACACACCTTTCTTGATGCCTCCCATACAGATTGAATTAAAATGCAGGCTGCATTAGCTTTTTGTCAAATATATGGCATTGTAATGTAATGGTAACATTTGCAAAAATCTCCAATAGGCTCTTCAATAAATTTAGTGATTTAGTTTTGCGAATAAAAATGGGACTGCATTGCCATGCTTCTCAGGATAGCACATATATATGAATTAACCAAAACCGGTAGTCCCTCTATAATTTCAGAAAGTTACAATTTTGCTCCTTTTACATATTAACAAATTTTTTTGGTAAGAGGCCATCACCCCTGAACACGGCAATTTTGTTCTTTTATGATCTTTTCAGATGGAAGAAATTCCACGAGACACTGTTTCGGAATCGGAAAAAGAAATGTTTTTTGGTTGTCACAATATATTCGAAATACATTTGAAAATTACATGTGTTTGTATTACAATCTCATTTCATTAACTAGTAAATATATTTTAACACATATTGTGGCATAAAAACATAAACATAAATTGTTTCTAATTCTGTGGTGAAAGATAAATCAAATGCCTACTATATTGCCACATAAAAAAGATTTTTCTCTCGAAAAAATATTGTATTGTACTGTGAAAAAATGTAACTTCAAATTTCATGACCTTTTTTCTTTGAGGGGTTTCAACGCGAAAAGTAATAAAAAGAGAGAGAAATTTCCGTGTATCCCATGAATAAGATATGGGAGAGCTTCTCATATTTAATGATAGGTGGCAATACGCGGTCACCAGCCTGCGTGGAATGCATCTAATTACATGTTATCTGAAAATACGGTGTATTTCAAAAATCATAGAAATCAGAAGAGGTCGAGCCTGTGAAACTGCCGAATTTTTTGGAATTTAGTTAGCAATTTAGACAAATTTTGGCCAAAAACTGTAATTCCAATGATTTCTACTAAAGCTAAAACTATAACTAAACTAATATCGCCAACATGATTTTAGAAGAAAGGAAAATTAATTTCTTAGCAGTATGATTTTTGTCACCGAATGCCATATTTTACCAGCTAACCGGCTGTGCACTGCAGCTCCTCAACAAAAATAGAATAAAACGCATTTCCCAACTTCCCATCTGAAATAGAACCCTGATCGATTTTGCAATGTCACGGCTATGTGCTCGATCGTTTCCAATCGACCCGTTAAATAGATTAATATCATTAAAATATTATAAAATGCAATCCATTACGATGGCCTCTAAAACGATTTATTACAAATAGCTTAGGCAGCGCTTGGGGAATATATTAGTCTATATCAGTTTGCGAGATACGATCGCCTAAATTGCCTTGTTGTATGGGTGGCAGTTGCGGATGTTCCAAATCTTATATTTAAATCTGTAATACTTCACAAAATATGGCCACTCAAAATGTTAAGTGGCTTTCACATCTAATACAGGATGGCGCACCAGCTACGCTACAATAAGAAATTCAAATAACTTTTTTTCCAAACAATGTATTTCATTTATTTTTTTTATTGTGTATAAAATTCCATTTTATTTAATATAACTAATTGGTTCTGAACATGATAGACTGTAAACAACGTCCACCCTCATTCACGCAGACGCAACATCTGATCAGAAAATTATTCATTGAGGGATCGTCTCAATTATTGTTTTGAAGCAGTGCTTCAATTCGGCAAAATTCCTTGGTTTTGTTTTGTACAACTCTTGCTTGACATAACCCCATAAAAAACACTGGTACAGTCAGGTCAGGTGACCTTGGGTGCCAGCGGAAAGTGAAGTTTGTGGATATTATTATTTTCATTGGAGCTTCGCGCCAACCGGTCTGGCTATGTGTGCAGTTGCTCCATCTTGCTGGAACCAAATGCTTTTGAAACGGACAAGTCTTCAACGCAATTCTGGGTAAAAAATCTCCTCCTCCTCCTTAGCCAAATTACTTGGTTTCGTTTTGTGCAACTCTCGCTAGACATAACCCCATAAAAAACACTGGTGCAGTCAGGTCAGGCGACCTTGGTGGCCAGCGGGAAGTGGAGTTTCTGGATATTATTACAATTTGTTTGGGAATTTCCGTTGCAGCTCCGTCACAGCCGGTCTGGCTATGTGCAGTTGCTCCATCTTTCTGGGACCAAATGCTGTTGAAACGGATTCATCTTCGACACAATTTTGGGTGAAAAAATCTCCTTTAACATCTTTAAATAACGAACCACATTTCATAAATGGCAGAAACATTTTACCACGTAGATCCGTCCAGTACTTGGATGTGTCACCACCTATTTTTTCATGCCAGTAGTGTACATGCCATATCTCATCTAGTTCATGAGATATGGTCGTTCGAAACTTTCTTCAGCTAATATTGTACGCAACAAACTGTTAAATTTGGTGAAAATCGGTTGGTTACACGATCGCCGTGAAGGGGTTTTAATAAGGGTTGGGACATCGCTAACTTTTTATTCGAACATATTTTTGTATACCAATAACATATGTGCCAAACTTCTTTATATCTTTAATAGCTTATTTGATACAGTCGTTTAAAGTTGTTATTTGTGTGAAAGATGCCGCGCCCCACTAACCAATCATATCTTCCAACCATACTGTCCTTCGACATAAATGTGCAGCCAACCACCTGTCATTATTTAGCGACAAATACTCGACAATTTTGATAAATGATTCTCAAGCTGTGACGTTTGAAATTGTCTTTAAACTGTAAGTTCCCTGTCCTATATCTCATTCGTAGGGTACACGTTTTTTGTTTTTTTATTATTACTATTTAAGCGAATGGTTTTATCGGTGATTTACAATTTTGAAATGATGATTTTTGATCTATTTTGTATTGATTCAAAATATATTGATTGATTGAATGATATTTCGATACTCATACATTCTTTTACATACTGTATACGAACAGTAGGCATAATAACTCGGATTTTCAAATAATGTTATTTTTTAGCGTTACAGTTTACAGTTTTAATCAAAATCTTAATTATTGGAAAAATTGATCTGCAGTCATTCGATGTGCAACAAACTGTTTTGTTTGTGTTTCCGGTATAGCACAAATTACTGGAGATTTTACGGCGGATCAAACTATTAATCAGTCACGGAAATTTTGTTGGCATTTCATTATGGGCGCAGCGTCTATAAATTCAGCCATATTACGAAATTCGGTTTCTGCAAGGAATGTATTTCGTGCTCCTAGAATAACGTATGGTTCACAAAACCGAACGTACTATTTGACATACAAATATTTCAAACTTATTTTCTGTATTGAATAATGTAATAACAAATTAGTCACGTCCAATACGTAACGAATGTAATCAAGTTGTGTGAAATGGGAGTGCATGAGATTGAATTGATTCGGCGTCGCTCTTGGCGTTCTTGATGTAATTGTTTAAAAGCACATAAAATGAATTTGGATGTAAGTATCGGAGCCAGTCGTGCTTTTCAATTGTTGTAATTGGGCTCTTGAATAGCTCGAAGAAGACTCTTTGTCTTCGATAGAAATGTTGGTCAGCGATGAGATCCATTTCTGCCTTAATAGTTACGTCAATAAGCAAGAGCATTCCCTAGAGAGGATGGTTGTCGTGTTTCGTGGGTTGGTGGAGTTATCGTTCCATATTTTTCCAAATGGTGCCCGTTATCGCGTACTAATTGCTGCATGAAATTGAAGGCCTTGGTCTCGACGAGTTGAGTTGCCACAAAGTTGATGAACCCATGACATTATTGCGAGAATAATTCAGTGAATAGCTAATTTCATGGAATTGAAAGTCAATATTCACGCCATTCGTCAAAAGCAACTCAAAATATTAAAGAACGCTTTCGGAAATTGAAACTTCAGAATGGACCTTCTTACCGAAAGCTGTATTTTCATTTGTTTTTTATTCTTGACAAAATGGACTAATGACTATAAATGGACTATAAATGAATCATATGAATCACATCAGCATACATGATATTTTTTCCTCATTTGCATTTGCAATCAGCAGTCTTCCAAAGCTGTATTGTAATATTTTGATATTTTCTTAACCCTGATAGGATTTGTAATTTTTTTTTTGTCAAAAGAAGGACTCTAAACATGCCATTTTTGTGTTGGTCCCTTTTATAATATCTGTCAGGTGAATTGACTTATATGTATCTTCACCTAATGTGTTGCTACAAAAAACCCTCTGAATTAAAGCATAATAAAAAAAGCAAAATTATAACTTTTTGAAGTCCTCTATTTGGGAAATGTAGAAGGCCACAGATTTGTCGCTAAATCGTCAATTTGCATGTGTGGTACTCTAAGAGGCGTGGGGCAGAGCACGCAATTCTAAATGTCCGATGTGAGCCCAATACACTGAATATACCGCAACTGAACGAAGATACTAATATAGGAGTATATAAGTTAAATTGTATGGGAGGTGCCAGAGAAGGCGTGGTCGTTTCCATTTTGCAATTTTTACAATATATTTGACGGAAATGTAAGTAACTTTAAGCTGGGAATTGGGGATTGTAGTGGAAAATCAAATTTCAAAAAGCAGTCAATTTGTATGGAAGGTAGCAAAAGGAGCATGGCAACATCGCCCAGTTTCGTTCTCAAAACTTACACCACACGCATGGCACTTGTCAAATTTGATTGAATTTGGCACAACCAATTGGAAGATAAGAAAGTAAGAATATATGGGTTAAGTCGGTCATTTTGACTTGATCGATTTTTCTCTATTGTATAGAATTATAGAATAATGTAATTTATAAAAATTTATATTATAATAATAATATTATAATAATTATTACAGCCGACTAATTAGAAATTACATAGGACTTATTGAGTTTCGCAAATTTTTAAGTCCGATATGGACCATTAACAATCCCCAGCTACGTTTTAAGAATTTCCATAGAGATCTACGGCAGTTATCGTATCTGCCAGCCAACCAGCCAATCTGACAGGCGGGCCTCCCTCAATCGGTTTAAATTGTTCTGAAACATATTTGGTCAAAATATTTGGTGCTTTAAACGCTTCATTTTGGATTTTTAGTCTACAATTTCCGCCGTACCAAACGATGTATACCTCCATTGCTTCGGGTAAAGGTGTACAGATGTAAAATATGAGTTTTTATTAGAAATCCTTAAGTCTCGCAACTTTAAAAGATTGCGGTACCCGAACAAATCTATCCACTGGAGTTATGAAATAATTCGTAGGAGATACGATATATCCATTAATGTCATGAGGTTTCAGAGAAAATATAGTTCTTTCTTAGATTTGTCTTGAAATTTATTATTCCGAAAAGTTAGGCGAAATTGTTATAATTGGCAAAATTTTTAAATATTCATAATTGTGTACAAACTTGGAAAAAAATAACGGATAAATGGAATATGAAAGCGCTTCTCATGCTCTGTGAGCTCACATGCATTTTTTACTAACTGAACAGAACCTACAGCTTAACGACGTTTCCGAACGCCAGTTTGATTTGCTTTTCTAGACCTGTCGGTTACTCGAAGTGTCAGACACATCGAGAAATAATAAGTTATAAACAAAGGTGTCGTGGACGTATTCTGATCTGAGGGACTGACAAGATTTGCTAGACAGCTCGGAATAGCTTGGAACAGCTGCTTATGACAGAGAGATAAATTCATGAAATTGTTAGTAAGAGGTTAAACAAAACATTTTCAAAATTTTTTAAATAATTTATAAACTTCCTGGACACTGAACTTGAAAAATATGCAATCATTATAAAGCTGTGGTCATAACAAATGTGGCTTACGTAATTTATTCCATCATGGAAATTGTTGTTAGAATAACCGCGCAGAAGTTTAAAACATGACCACATACATTTGTTAACTTTGGTAGCTTTACGTTATTCAAGTCACCGGTACATACGTATTCATTTCGTACTATGTACATATGTATATATAATACGTAACGTAAGTATATCTGTGTTAACGCATTCAACGTGTCGAGTATTTTAAGTGCTTTTTGAATGGGGGCATCTGCCATTTCGCCGTATTTCCTCTTTGTTCATTTTATTTTGTGTTTTTCTTCCAAAATAAAAAAATAAAAATAATTAAACTTTACTGCTGTGCTCCACTTCAACAGGAGCAGCCACTTGTAGAGAAGACCCCCAGAAATGGAACTGAATTGAATTGGAGTACAGTGAACTGAAGTATTTTGCGTTACAGGCCCGGAAATAATAACGATGTCCTTAGCCGAAAAAACAAGAGGTAATTAACAGGGAGGTTGTGCTTATTATGTCCCTGCTATATTCTGCGCATTTTTTTTTTTTTTGTTTGTTCTCGACGAAAAAAGTGGCAACGCTGAGAGATGAAAGTGTCGTATTTACATTTGAATTTTCTACAACACAATTTTGTTGATATTGCTGTGTTCCTTTAACGCTCTTAATATTTCTAAACAGTTTGAGTGGAAATGTTAAAGCTTTTAAATTGTTGGATTGAGGGTTTTAAATTGGGAATGTGTTTCTGCTGTAAATGATGTGACATTTAGTCCATAATGTGTGCTTTAGAATTTAACTAGCGCTTTATATGATCCCCTTCAACTTATACGTGTACATTCAATGTTTTTGTAATTGTAAATATATTTCCATTTATTGTAATTTGAGTTTAGTGTTAAAGAATTGCTTTCTGTGAAAATTTACAATTTTAATAAATTCCTCATATATATATAATTATATATATTATGTATATAATTATAAAATAGATCATTCAGAGATATACATATATAACGAACATTTCTGGTCGAAAAATAATTTGAAAATTAGCTCCGTTAAAAACTGAAATATTATAAAATAAATAAATTGCTTCCTTTTGTAAATTAATTCCCAATGGACCTATTAAACTTATAATACCTTTAGTGAGATTACATTTTAGCATGTGAAATGTGAATAAACAGGATTTGTTAATTTTAATTTTTTTTTTATTTAAAAACTTTAGTATGTTGTAAAAACATTTAACATTTTAAGAAAAATACGCTGTAGTTTGATGTTGCCACCTTTAGCGCAGACAATAAAAAGCGTGGGTAATGGCCTGATGACATTTTGTTGCATTCTCAGCGAAGAGGAATCGTTAATATGATGACTATTCTTAATACTTTGGCTTCCAAAATGGACCACATGGGTTTAAGTCCGCCGGAAATGGCGCCCATAGTTCTAAAGAAATGAAGCTCTAGGGCATTAGCATTAGAGCATTACTTAAAATCTGTTCACAGTAGATTCGTTGGTTTACGAGGGCGGGCCCAAAACTAGCTTAGACATATAGATGGTGCCAGTAGTTTGAAAAAAATTATTTTGTTGAAAAGTGGCAACCTTATAAAACATTTGTTTTAAGTTTCAAGGCGTCACCTTGTTCAGTATCAGTGAATTTGAAAACGTGGAAAATTTGTCACCGTTAGGTAATTCAACATTTCCATTCGAAAGGTGGCAGGCGAACCAATATAGTTGGATTTTCAATAACTTTTTTCAACTGCGACGAAAAATCACATGCTTCCTTTAGACTGTAAACAACATAACAGACTGATGCTTGATGAGCACGCTATCATTAGCCGTTTGGTTGCTACAGGATCGTAAATTTGGTAACACTTGAAGCGTCTGCTTCTTTAGTTAAAAATCGATCATCACTGGTATATACTATAAACTACGAGCCGGCCAATATTAACAAATATTGAGTTCTGAACAATGGTTCTAATTCTTAAAACAATGTTTGAGAACTTAATCAAACCAACGAAATGAAACCGTTAAGTTATTTATGGATTTAATTTGTTGCGGAGTCGCCAAAGGACTCCAATTGTAGAGGTGTTAGACGTCTATTTTCGAATATAAAGGTGGGTATTAATCAATTGTTTTGCTATTTACAAGACGGCATTTGCAATTTAAAAACAAATGTGCCGCCTTATTAAATACGTTTAATACAGCTGTCAAAATGTACTCGAGGAAATTCTCATTTGTTGGAAATCAAAAATTTGTCAAGGTTTGAAGAGCGGGAAAAAAGTTCGAAGAAAAGGTGACATTTTATTAATCTCTGATGGTTCAGGCCATTTGTCTCAAATGAAATGAAAATAATTCAAATTTTTTTGTCGCATCTTTTTAGCAGGGGAACCAAGAAAATTTTTGACATTTGGTTGATAAATTACAAATGTGAAAACTTTTATTTTTCGATAGTTGTCAAAAAATAACTTTTGGGCAACGTAGAAAAAGAAGTTTAATTTGCAGAGTATCAACGTCATGGGAAGAGGAAAAACAAAAATTGGTAAAGTTTGATGAAATGAGAAATCAAAAAATGATTATTGTTTCCTTTTCTAGTAATTTGGACCATTAAGAAGAATATCGACCAAATTAGTTCAATTCAAATTCAATCAATGTTTCAAAAAGGCGATTTTTGAAAAATTACGTCATTTCTCTAAATATTAATATAAGTGAGAATTTATTTCAAACCAATAAATTGGTAGTTAAGTCGTTTATCCGATTTCGTTTTCGTCTTTCCATTTGGCCAAAAGGTGCTAATATGTTAGTTCGTGCAAAATTTGTTTTAAATCGCACTATCCAGAATTGTTTCTTCTGCAATATGATTGAATTTCGAGAATTGATCTGATCATCTAAGAGGGTGTTGTAGTGTGAACAAATTGCGAAGCACTCAGATCCATTTGTGTTGGAGGTACGTGAGGACACGGTCTGGTATTTGTTAAATTTTGCACTTTAAGTTAAAGGTCTGTATATTTGTTTGTATGAGAGGTACGGGAAGGCATGTTACGATTTCGTTCAATGTAAGACTATCTTGTATAATATTTTGATGTCGTGATTATTCTTTTTGATTGAGAGGTTCTAGAAACATCGGTCCTAGTGAAATATGCTCCAAATTTCATGTATCTACAACCATTTCGTTTGTTTTTGCCTAATCGTTTTATGGAGACGAAGCAGTGTGAGGCCAAACTCTTGGCGTCTGTTCAAATTTGCGTGTGTCCACTGTACGGAATGAGTAACTGTAGCATTCGGCAGTAACGAATAACGGCAGCATTGTGGGAAGAAAATACTATAGAGTTTTATTTTCATTAATTTTAATCCAGTTGAAATTGGTGCTGATAAATTGAACCAGACTCTAAACGAACATTTCCAAAGTTTTGCACTCACTGCAGAACGTAAACAAAACTGAACGAAAAATCAATAAGAGTAGAATGAACTACGGTGAGAAAGTAGCAAATACAGTTGAACATGATTATAAAACGCTCAAAGGAACCGTGCATTTTAGTTCGTTATAAGCGAAGTTCGTTATATTCGTTGTAACAGTTCTAAAAATATCAAAAAAATTTTCCAATGTATTTTAAGATTTTTAATAGCTTCGATTAAAAATTTACTGAGAAAAAAAAAACAAAAAGTGTCAAAAACTGTAGAGAATTTCGGCTGCTAGAAAAACTAACCCGAATTCTTAAAGCATGATGCCGGCTGAAATAGTATACTGTGTTGTAAATATATTTTGGGCAAAATAAAAACCGGATAATTATTTTAAGTGCTCGTGTTAGTTTACTATAAATGTGTTTGATGTAAGCGTATTCCACGGTACGCTCCTATTGAGGCATTTTCTTACTGAGTATGGCAAGATTTCTGTGAATTTTTTTCTGTAGAAGGATTTGGCAGCTATATTGAGACAAGCTTTTTGTTTGGCAAAATATTAAAGAGTTGAGAAACGAGTCCTTCATTCTTTCAAAGTACAGTAACTTACTTATATATTGTTAATATGAATAGTTACATCGAATACATAGATTACATAGAATAGTGAAAATATAATTCATTTACTACATTTTTGTTACAACCTGTAATCGTTTGCAACTCAACTTCCGACACTGTATCACATCTATATATCTGTGGCACTTATAAATTAGGTTTATCACTTTTTGGCTTAACTATAAATAAAATTAATAAACTACCGCCACTGGCAACTAAACAAAATGACAATTTTACAATTTGATTATGTGCAAACATTTCCAGTGTGATCGGAACCTAATAAAGTTTGCACGACTGTGGTCAAATGTAATGAACCGTTCAAGGGGAAATGATTTTTGATGGTCACAATCGAGACACGCAAAGAGTCGCTATGAATGCCGCTGGAAGTGAGCGAAGCAAATTGATTAAATTGTAAAGTTTTGTCGGGGCCATCACTATAATGCCATAAATAGACATTGAATTAGATTTAGAAAAAAAAAAAAGAATTTTCCAAATTCGTGGCTGTTTGCCATCGACACTGAATACATGACCAAATCGTTGCCATCGCCGCAAATGTTAGCATTTCGGTGATAGTCCTGGATGAGGAAGGGAGGATTTTAAGCATGCATAAGGATTACGATAATCAATAACTTATCGGCCATATTACTAATATTATTCGTGAATTATCGTACATGTTTATGCAAGTTAGTAATTATGCTTAAGTAGATATTATTAATGCGATTATCGTTATTATTATTCATGTTCAATACATTCACATACAAATCAGTATTACATATACATACATAATGCTATAATTGTAAACTTATGGATATTACATTAAGTACAGTAAACATTTACAACGGTTACATACAAATATTTTGCTTGTTTTTTTTATTTTTTCATTTTGTATTTGTTTTATTTTGTATTAAATTATTTATCACAACATTAATATTTTTTGCTTAATGGCATTTAATTATAGTAATAACAATAAACGATATTTCCATTGAATTTCTGCTTGCTGTTGCATTTTTGTCTTCTCTTTTATAAAAATAAAAATATTTTTCGTCTGTCATTGATATTCTTGTCCACCTTGTTGGCTTTGTTTCATAGTCCGATTAAATTTTGTACGGAATCCCGTGACTGAATGTGACCGTAATAAACATGCGGCATCGGGTTTGTTTCATCGGTTGTCAGAATGCTGGGGGAGTACGGGCTCATTTTGTTATTTTTTGCTAATTCGTTTCGATTTTCAATTCAATTTCCAGAGATTTTAATTAAAATTAAATTAAATTGAATTTTTCGTTTTCAGCTTTTTTCTCCTGAATTAAGAAATAGTAGCACAACAAGTGAATGGATGAATACTTTTATGGAGAATTACCAACATGTGTGATCAAAGAATAGTGTGAACCGGTTAATGGGGATGTAAAACGGCTTCGTAGAAGCCAAATTCACAGAATACTGTTTTGAAGTTAAAGTGAACTAATCGTCAAATATAGTTGATTTATTGAAAGTAGCGTTTTAAATCGGTCAAATGGCCGTAACATCTGGCAAAAACATAAATGTAGTACGTCTGTTATGACTCTATTCCCAACGTATTTGCTACCTCGACAAGATATATTCGTCCAAAAGCCCCCTAAGCTCAGCCCTGCTCAAACTCTCTACACCTTCAATGGATCAGTCCATTGCCGCTAGTGCATACCATTTCCTGGCCTTGAATTCCGTCGCACGACGTATTGCAACAAGATCCAGCGGGGCAGCACCCATGAGTACTTTAAGGACCTCTGTCGATACCGTACGATATACTGACATACACGCCAATAACACCACTCTCCGACAAGAGGGGATATTACATATATTATACCCGAATACACACTTTACCGATTCATACCACACAGGGGACGCGTAACTTGCCATGACAACAAACAGCCCCTGATAAACGATACGAACAGCTCGTCTACTAAGCTCCCAGTCACTCCTTAGCACACATCTAAGCTGGCCAACAACGCTGACCAGCTTACCTTTCAGCTTGTCCAAATGAGGCATGGCCCATGGCCACCCCCAAGTACTTCACCTTGGTGACGTACCTGAGCACAGGTCCATCAGTCAAACGAACGACTGACTTGCGAAATAATCTACTCCGCAAGAGCATCATGTTGGTCTTATCGACAGCAACATCTACAGCGACATGTTCTGACCATCGCCTAACTGTCGCCATCACGAACAACGCCGTGTTATTTGCCCCAACTACTCTAGCTGTTCTGCCACAGAAGTACCTACGCCAAAGGCGCAACTCCTCCTGAAGCCTTTCCAATACCCCACCCACAACAGGTAACCAAAAGCGCCCTTGAAGTTCACGAATACACATAGTTCTTAGTGGAATCACTCACGCATCTCTGAACGTTCATCCAGGCATCCTATATACACTACGCCTCCTTGTGAAGCCGTATTGAAAAGGGCACATGTCGTCAATAAGTCTCTCACTAACTCTTTGTACCATTATTCTTTTCAATACTTTCCCAAGCACTGAAGGCAGGCTAATACGCCTGTAAGATCGAGGATTGCTCCTGATCTTGCTAGGCGATTTAAAGAACACAATGACCTTCGCTGTTTTCTATTGGCGCGGAAAATAGCCAGCGTGTACACAATGCCTGTACAAAGCCTCTAGATAGGCCGGAATAGCCTTTCAGATGCTTTTACACATCTCTCAGGTTATTCCGTCCATACCAAGTGACTTCCGTGACCTCACGTGCATACTTTCCACGATCTCAGCTCTTTCCAATACTGGTGCACCGGCTACCACCTCCGATGGAGACAAAGCTTGAACTCAATCCGCCCAGGAGATCATGATGGTATCGCCATCCTTTATTCCTGAGACTTCCACGTTCTTTCCCTTTTCCCTACAGAGGTGTCCCCTGGAATCATCTGTATGCCGAATAGCGAACTCCCGCCACTCTGACTCCTTAACGTCTATAAGCATTCGCTCATATTCGTTAAGTCCGGCTCCATAGGACGACCTAAGGTGGTCCAAGTTAGCGGCATCTGCCCGTCAACCCCTCTCCTCTTCTGACTTAACTTCTGTGTCAACAACCTTATTCTCCTCCTAGTACGCCGCACGCTCCTAGGAAGGAGACTGTCGTTGACGTGGTGAAGAATCTCAACAATCGTTGATACCAAAGGCTCGCTAAACTTGCAACACAAGCTAGCTAGGAGAAGACGACCAAAATCGACTTCAACAGAAACACAAATCCCCCATTCTGAGCTAAAAACTTCAGTGCAGTCCAAACCAATGTCATTGACAATAAAGCAGGTAACTCACGCAGCCCATTATGGGCTACGTAGGGCTCCTGCACAAGAGCAATACTGCCCAGAAGGGGTGTTGTTACCTGACTAATTTTTCACAAGTTCTGAGGAGAATTATATTATAAATCAACGCAATGAACAGAAGGATAGAGGAAAGATTACATTCTAGAAAGAACGACCAATTTGTATGGGAGGTATTGGAAAGGTTTGACATTAGTTTTTGCAAACTCTAATTGTGTACAAAATTCAACCGATTTTAAAGCAGCCAGATGGAAGACATGAACTCCAGAATATGTATTTAACCCACATATTCTGGAGTTCATGTCATTTGTATGAGAGATAACAGATTATTTTCTCCATATTTTACCGAGAATTATAGGCCAAGATAATGGACGAATTAGTAGCAATAAGGACATTGTGGAATTTCAGTCAAAATCAGTCAAATTATGAGATTAAAAATGTCATAAAATACGTGGTGTGTTCAAAAAATAAGGTGAATTTTCAAATTTGGCGGGCTACGTACATTCGACTTTCGATTATTATTTGTTTATGTTGACACACTCGTCTCGAAGATATGTTGACGGTTTTACCCATGTAGCATGTTAGTTTGTTTGTGAGAGGTATAAATAAGACAAGTGTTTTGCGTGTTCGACGATTTTCTGCTATCGAAAAAAATGGATCAAAGAAGTTGCATCAAATTTGTGTAAAAAATGGAATTATGTGCTCAAACACACTTGAAATGTTGACAGTGGCAAACGGTGAGAGTACTCTGAGTCAAAAAAATGTTTGCAAGTGGTACAAGCTTTGCACAGAAGGTCGAGAAGATGCGAGTGACGACGCTAGCTCTGGACGCCCTAGCATATCAACAACCGGTGAAAATGTTGAGAAAGTGAAGAAAATTATTATGGAGAGTCGTCGAATCACAATTAGAGAAGTTGCTGAGAATGTCGGCACATCGGTTGGTTTATGCCATGCAATCTTTTCGAAAATTTTGGTCATGAAGCGTGTGTCAGCAAAGTTCGTTTCAAAATTGCTGAATTTTGACCAAAAACAACATCGCACGAGCATCGCTCAGGAATTGTTGAACGACGTCAACGATGTTCCAGACTTGGTTAAAAGGGTCATAACTGGTGACGAATCATGGGTATATGGTTATGACATTGAAAGCAAAGCCCAATCATCCTAATGGAAGAGTCCAGGAGAGCCAAGACCAAAAAAGGCACGCCAAGTTCGATCAAATATTAAGGTTTTGCTCACTGTTTTTTTTTTTCGATTACCATAGCGTAGTACATCAGGAGTTCTTACCACAAGGTCGTACGGTTATTACCTTAAAGTGAAGCAATACGAAGAAACCGCCCGGAATTGTGGAAGAAATTCATGGCTTTTCATCATGATAATGCACGTGCTCACTCATCCTTGCTTGTGGGAGATTATTTGGCCTAAAACAACTGCGTTATCATGCCTCAGCCACCGTATTCACCAGATTTGGCCCCTGCGAGTTTTTCCTGCTCCCAAGATTGAAGAGACGCATGAAAGGACGGCGTTTTGCGACGATTGAGGAGATAAAAAGCGAATCGCTGAGAGAGCTCAAGAACATACCAAAAAGTGCATATCAGAATTGCTTCGAGGATTGGAAAAACGCTGGCACAAGTGTATTATATCTGAGGGGGACTACTTTGAAGGAGACAAAATAGAAATTGATTAGTAAATAAATATTTTTTGAGAAAAATGAAAATTTACCTTAGTTTTTGAACACACCTCGTACATTTGGTGAAAAGATATATATCATTCATTAATATCTTTGGGGGAAGTTGTGATGAAGTAACCGCTTATACAGCATCACAATGTTTATCATTAAAATTCATAAAAGTTTAAAATTTACTCTGCCCTTAGACTCAAACGAGACTATAAAGGATATAAAAAAATCGACTTTACCGACAGTCGTTGTTTGGTTGTAGGTGTGAGTATGAAAGACCACATACAAATTGCTTTTTGTTTTGTTTTTGTTATTGATATTGAACTGAAATTTTTGATTATTGATCAAAAATGTTTTTATAAACTGTTTCGTTTTTCCGTCGATTATTATTTGCCTGACACAGTATTTAAATTTATTATTTACACATTTCATTTGTATTATTTATATATGAAGAAGGTAATTCAAAAGGACACGTTTGAAATGGCGAGCGATGGATGATAGAGGACATCTTTGGAAATATTTAAATAAAACCGGTTTACTATGAAATTGCACGTATTTGTATTAATTGCTATTTTAATTTGTTATTTATTCTCTGGTTTTAGTTGATTTGTATTTAATCAATTGATACTACATTGCAGGGCTGAAAAAGCTGTTTCGAAAATCGGTCATAGGAAAATTTATAAAAAAATTATGAGCCACACAGATTGTAGATCCAGAAACCAGTACAGGAATTTTAGTCAGGTGGCCTAACTTACATATATTCTCACACAAAAGTCCTTTTTCATTTAAGCAAAAATGTGTGGAGTGCCAGACGGGGAATGGTACATTGCTAAATTCTTATCAGCAAATGCTGTGAATGAAATCATGAAATAGTAGCGAAGTTATAACTTGCTGAACTTATTTATTATAACGTACTTATATAACTTACTTACTATTATCGCTATCTCCCGCTTAGAAATTGTAGGAAAACCATCAATTTTTATTAAACCGGCTCATTGAAATATTCTAAAGGAATAAAAAATGGTAGATGGGAATCTAAGTATTTGAGCTTACAGCAGAAAAATTAAAGTCCGATAAATCGGTTATTTTGTTTGGAAAGTGTAGAAAAAAAGGAATGAAATGGATTTATAGCTTTTGAATAAAATATAACCTCGTTGTTCAATAAAAGCGTTTAAGAAGAGCCGATTTTTCATTGTACGCTGAATAACAATAATAATATTTGGAAGACATTCCTAAGCCTTAAGTTAAATAGTTTTTGGGTTATTGCATCATTTTTAAAGATTTTTACCAAAATTAAAAATGCATAAAGTCAACAATGTTTATTTCCAATTGTTACGAATGGAATAACGAATTTAGTATTCTCAAGTTCCTTGGAGGCGGGTAAAAATTATTAATTATTAATATAAGCAGATTTTGGTGACATTAGAAGAGTTATTAAGAACTTAATCAAAAATGTACTAAAATAGTAATTTTCTCGAATTTCTATGCCTAGCATCACAAAAACTTGAGCTAACCCAGCGCCCGAGAACACCTTAAATTGAATTTCGACCTTTTAAAGGAAAAGGGGAAATTAGAAAGAAAATTTATGTTGTAAAAATCAACTTTTATTTTCGGCTTTTTAGGTGCTTTTGTGATTCCAGGTCTCTTAAACGTAAAATTTTGTAAAAGAAGAGATTTCGCAGCAGTGCAAACATACAGAAACTGTATTAATAAATGTTTACAGCTAAAGGGTGTCCCACAAGAACGCGAGATTTAAATTTGGCGCCATTCGAAGTGTCATTGTTTGACATTTGAACAATTGTTATTGTTTGCTAGTAGAAGGTACGAGGTTAGTAAAAATGGAGCGCTACACGAATGAACAACGCATTCTCATTGTGAAATTGTCTTACCAAAATGGTGAAAGTTTCGTGGCTACAGTTCACAAATTGCGATCAATTTGGGGTCACAATAATGCTCCAAAAGAGAGAACTGTAAAGAGATTAATGGATAAATTTGCCAAAACTGGGTCTGTTAGTGATGTAAAGACAACAACGCGCCTTCGACCAGGTCGATCGACCGAAAATGTCGCAGCTGTAAGTGATGATGTCGCTCAAACTCCATCCACCTCAATTCGACACCGAGCTCAGCAAATTGGTGTCTCCAAATCCACTATGCAGCGAATTTTGACGAAAGATTTGCATCTTCATGCATACAAAGTTCAATTGACTCAGGAACTGGGGCCAGCTGACCATGGACAGTGAAGGGAGTTCGTTAATTGGGTATTGGAGAGATAACATGAAAATGCTGATTTTGCCGATAAAATGATCTTCAGTGACGAGGCCCATTTCCATCTTGATGGTTTCGCCAATAGGCAGAATTGTCGCATTTGGGGTGAGGAAAATCCTCGAGTGATTCACAAGAAGCAAATGCATCCTCAACGTGTCACTGTGTGGTGTGGATTTTCGGCTGGAGGAATCATTGGACCTTTTTTTTATGAAAATGAGGCATGTCAAGCGCAAACAGTCAATGGTGTTCGGTATTGTGAAATGATAACCAGTTTTTTCGCGCCTAGAATTGAAGAAATGTATGTGGAGGGCATGTGGTTTCAACAAGACGGCGTCACATGTCATACAACCAGAGAAACAATTTTTAAAACTGAAATCGAAGCACATTGCATCCGAGATTTTCAAAAAAGGGTCGATACCATTTCTACTAACACTTCCAATTCAATATTGCAAACACAAACATTTAAATATTGGGTTGTTAGGAAAGTTCGTTAGGTTAATTCGTTAGTTCAATAAGTCACTTTTCATGACGTAGAGTTCCTTCAAACACTATGAAAACTTCCTCCCACTCCTTCTCTAAACTGTTTACTTCATAAACAGACTTTATTTTTCTGCTGGCCTCAGCAGCCGATTTTCCTTTTCGTAAATAATACAGCATAATATGCCTAAAATGCACACAAGTACTCGTGAGTGGTTATAGTTCCAGTCGTGAGTGGTTATAGCGTCAAAAAACGGTGGAAAAAGTGGAAAAGTGAGCGGCAAGGAGACTTTTAGGCATATTATGCTGTATTATTTACAAAAAAGAAAAACGGTTGCTGAAGCCAGCAGAAAAATAAAGTCTGTTTATGAAGAAAACGGGCCAAATGAAAGAACTTGTCAGAAATGGTTTAACAAATTTTCTACGGGCGACTTCTCAGTAACGGACGGTCCCAGATCAGGACGCTCAAAAGAAATTGTTTCCGAGGAGGTGAGAGACTTAATTATTGTTAATCCCCGTGCAACAGTTAGGGAAATAGCCGAAATAATCAAAAAATCAGTCTTAACCGTTCACGGGGTTATAAAACAGCTCGGATTTGTGAGCAAACTAGATGTGTGGGTACTTCACACTGCCTATCTAAGGCCTCACTCTGCCTTGCGGAACAGTCAGAAACTGTCAGAGCTTGGGTAGGAAGTTTTATCTCACCCACCGTACTCCTCATACCTCGCTACGTCCGACTGTCAATTATTCGCAGTCTTAGCAACCACTTGAAGGATTTGAATTTCCATAACGACGAGGAAGTGAAAAATCGAATTGAATTGAATTTGTATTACGTATTATAAAATAAGGCATTGTATACAATTTTAATTTTTAATTAGAAATTCTGGAGTAAAATATTGGTAAATCAATCAATTGGTATGGAAAGTTTCGCAGGGGCATGACAATGGATTCTACTTTTATTTTCTGATCTGATCTAATTTGGTTCAGTGCATGATATGTGCCACATTTGGGTGAATTTAGTGGAATTGAAATAAAGATATGAATCAAAGAATTTATAAGGAGCATAGTTAAGTGGTCGAATTTTGTAAAATTTCATCATGATTTATGAAAAAATATACCATACGGAATCTTGGGTTGCTGCAACGGATCAATTAGAAATTATAGAAAAATGGCAGAATTTCGGAAAAAATTGGGAGGCCAAATAAGGTGGATCGAAATTTCACATTTAAAATGTTATATTTTGTTGCCGTATTAAGCAGTATTTACATTCGTTCTTTCAGACGAAAGTATAAAAACTATAAAAATATTTGTTGGAAAAACAGACTCTACATATAGTTAAAAAGACATAAATTGTAAATTTTGAGTCACCTGTTCTCTATCCACATATCGTTCGAAAAGTTGACCCTAACCCTAACCTATCTTTCTGCCAGTAAAAAAATGAACATTCGTATATTTGGAAAGTCTCTTTCAGTTAAGTTTCCAAAATGCATTCTTCAAGGATTATAATAAAAAGTTCCCAGTTTAATGATCACAACTGAGTTACCCAAAGTTCTACTTTAAATTGCTGTCATGGATTATCATGTCAGTTTCGAAGTTCTAGAAAAGTGTATATTTGCAGAGAGATCGTTTCCATGCGATCAGAAGTGTATTGTCGGTACTCAGTCACTACAATGATTTTAAATGTCAAAAATAATAATCATAATAAATTGAGTATTTCTCCTTCATATTCTTCTTCAGATTTTAATGCAATTGATATTCGAAATTGTATTTATCACTATTCATTGCCCAAAATTCCATAATTGATACGTGGGCAGGCATCAAACATGTTCTAGTCAATGGCTTAAGGCGATTTACATTTCCGATTGTACCCTTTTATTGCATTACCAACACCAACAATAAGATAACTTCATATCATCACTGGGGCACGAGAGCGCTGGTAAACCGACTTTAAATGTTTGTGAGTAAACGAGCGAGGGAGCCTCAGTTGGTTTGGTTGTCAAAGTACAATCATAGCATAGCATAATTAAAATATAAACCAGACAAATTCATGAAAATTACTAAACGACACAAAAACCAACAACCAGAATACAATGAGGATAATATCGCTGACTTGTTGCCCATTCTACCTATAATGAGTGTACGATGCATACGGATATCGCAAAGAGTAAAGGCTTCGAACATAAACAATACGTAAGGAAATATAATTTGGTTGAAAGAATCAACACATAGCATCACTGAATACACTCGTATATTGTATATAGTGAACAAAAACCATTACTTTTTTCAAGAGAAAATTTTAGCAATCTGTATCTCGCGTTGTATAAGTACGATCGGTATACGAAAGATACGATTTCGTACTCAAAAAGCACTACTCAAACAGTTTTGTGGTTGCTCCTCACTCAAATTGTTTGACGTCGCATCAAAGATGGACGGACGGACCAACGGAAAGAAAATGCGCCATGTTTTGTGACCCTGATACTGTAATTGTAAATAATGCACAATTTTGGTTTCGCCGACACCGTTCCAGTAATTTTCATGTCAGAGATGCACCACTCCCTTTGTCGAAGCTAGATATTCTACGAAAAACCATATGAAACCACTTAAATAAGGTTCAATACAAGAAGAAGTTTAACGAATGGCTGCCACACGAATTAACGCGAAAAAAGCGAGTTTCCATGGCTGCTGAATAGCAACTAAACCGACCCATTTGTGAAAGGGATGATGGCTGGTGTTGAAAAGTGTGTCACTAACATAAAGTAAAACGAAAATTGTCTTGGTCGAAAATCGATTGCCACAGTTTTTGCCAATAAGGACGAGGCATAATGAAATTACTTTCATACTGGTAACAAGTTATCGAACAAAACAGTGTATATTTGGCCTAAATCTATTCCAACTATGCTAAATAAAGCCCTCAATGTCATTTAATGTACACCCTTATATATATTATGCTACCCATTCTCCATAAATGATAGGCATAATGCATACAAAGTTCAAAATGATTGAAGGTGTTTTTTGCTCAACCTGGTCGTTGTAAAATTCTTTGTCAATTTGTCCATCCGCGTGTTTGTCGATATCATAATGATATAGCATAGCTTGAGCTAAGAAACTGAATTTTTGCCATGAACGCCAGAAGCGGTTGGAAAAAGATTCGGGACATTGACCATTTTTCGGATAGAAACCTGTGAGTTGGTAAGTCTGCTGTCAATGAACTGTTTTTAACATAAAGCTTGTATTTGGCAAAGTTATTGAAGACAGACGAATCGCTGAAGTATGGAAAGAGGCTTCGATATTGACACTACCAAATATTCCTAAGTTTTATCTTGCACCGCAGATGATTCGTCTGCTACTAAAGTGAACATACTCGTATATCGGCCATTTCAGCGCTGCAGCTCTTGTTAACAAAAACTGAAGTTGAAATGAAATGAAAAAGTTATGGCGCAGAAAACATCGTTTAATATTATTGAGTATGACGACGATGACAACTGGAAAGTGTAGTCGCCATTTAGTCGACTACAAACCAACACTTGACGAGATTTATTATTAACAGATCGCTACGCCACCACATGGTTCGCTAGCTTCTTCATATTCTGACTAACGGCCAATTTTTGCCCAAATCTGCAAAGTAAATAAAATTAACAGAAATTGCTGCATTGATAATACATTTCCGGAAAATGTTCTTTGTTGATATTTGCAAATATTAATGTCATTCCTGATGGATCCAAATGTGCTGATTCTGACATAAATTTCAAACATATTTTTATTTTGATTCCATGCTGAAGGTCCGAAAAATGCATGATTTTTGGATTTTTTTGACCTACTGCGAAACATCTTCAACGATGAATTTGAGTTACTCTATTTTCAAGAAAATTTAGAATTAGAGTATGCTGAGAACATAATCGAAACGATTAAATTAGAAGGCTGAAATAATAAAAAAATTATTTGCTGATTATTTGTCGTGATTGGTAGTAATATAAAAGATATTTTTAAGAATCTTTTCAGGAGCGATTTGAAATACTTATATTACGTGTAATAAGTTTTAATTTTAAATTTATTTTTATTCAATACCTCTACAGCTACAATCAATATAGAGATAATGAAATCCAGAATTCTTTGCTTTGTCAAAAACTGGAATTCAAAGATTAGTTTCAAAATTAATGCAGTTCAAATCGAATATTAAAAATAGCCCTCACTGCTTTGTCGAAATTTCGTGGTAGTGTATCTCAAAAACTAAAAACAGATGCATTAAAACTTATAAAGATTACGTAATCATAAAAGATTACCGAAAATTACAGCCATCTAAAATGAGTAGTAATAGAACTTTTTACGAGTGTATAGAAAAGTGGGAGCCTATTTATTTCCAGTTCAAAAATTTCTTCATAGTCGACTTAATAAAATAATAGCTTCAAACATTTAAAAAAAATTGCATTTTGGCGAACAATAATCAGATTTTAGTCACTTAACTTGATACTTGAGGACACAAAAAGTTTTACCAAATACGATGAACTTAACATTCTCTGCTCTCAGCTATTAAAACTTACGCGTAAAATTGAGTCTAAGAGGATTTCAAGCGAAAGCTGTAGAATCGTTACTACCTTAAGTAAACTTCTCGATTTTTGTATTTCAAATACAGGAACTCCTTTTGAAATACCATTCACATACGAAAATCTGTGATATAGTTTAAATTCTAAAGGCGTGTCTTTACATGAACATCTATTACTATTTGTTATTAGAAGTAGTTGAAATTCGCAAATTACTGTCCAGAATACTTGGCACCTGAATCCATTAACTCACGCTAAGCTAACCTGCGCACAATACATCTAGACTTTTATAAATCACTGTATTATGCATAAGCTGTATACGCCGTAAAGTTATTCAGAAGAGCAGATGGAGTGAAACTCATTGGAATGCTGATGGCTGGCTCATTTACAAATTGAATAATAAATTGTGTACTTTGGTATGGGCAATAGAATGAAATTTGTTATCATTAGGCTTCCTTTCCCCCCATCCTCGTCATCGTTCCTTAGGACACCTTTGAATATCCTTGGCGCCATGCCAAAGCCTCTCACGTTCAGACACCCAGGGTGTCCTTTTTGGTTGTGTCTCATGGTCGGAACTATAGAGACGGAGATAATGCGGTCTAGTTATGTCGCCAATGAATTGGAATTCACATCGATAATTATTAATTAATCATTTCCGTGTGCCATTCGCCACTGCTTGTTATGTTGACAATGATAATGCAAATGAAAATATGTCAGTCATCCATTGAACTGTCGGAAATTCAGGACGGTGGTATGTCGGGAGAGACTATATCCATATTAATCTTATATTTTAGCGGTAAATTTTTTACTTGCCTCCAACATGGATTTCGATTTTGTACATAATTTCTTGAAACAGTTGGAAATTTTTTTGAAATACTGGTATGATTGCGGTAGAATATTTTTCGGGTCTATTATGCAAATAATGCATTTTAAAATTTTGGTTGTTCCATTAAACTAAATTTCATTTTCCAGAATATTCGATATTTCCAATTTCATAATAATCAAGATCTTTATGGAAGGAGAAAAATGGGTAGATGATGGACAATTTTTTTTCCTTTATTTTTTCTTTATGTTACTTTTTATACGATGATATTTTTTATGCGATTTTATAATTGATGATCAAGAAAAAACTGTGAAGAAGGTTTCTTCTGAACTAAACACGATATTTTTGAAAACATTTCAAACGTCATGAAACATGTGCCACTGTGTTCATGGGCGTTATAATATTTTTAATTGTGTCATTTGTGTCCATGGACATCACCTGACACGTTTTTTTAATTTCCATGGACTTTAAGACATAGGACTTTATTACATGCTACCACCCCCTGAGCATCAACATTCTCGAAAGCGATTTAAAATCGCCACCCAACTTACATAGGTTTTATTACGATTTCTATTACTATAAGCTATTTTGATTCAAGTTTGTTAATTTTCTTGTTTAGATTTTTAACATTTTTTTATAAATTTTATTCGACATAGTTTGGTCTATTGTCCGATTTATTTCCTAGTCTATGAAATAGGTTAAAGAGCTACAACAAATATGATGGGGACAGCGGTGACCTCTTGAAGCCGGTGATGCCTATGGAGTTGTGGTGCTATTGCTGGCATTAGACATTTATATGTATTACAAAACAAAAAAGGATGTTCATAATTATAATTTGTATATGTACAAGTTTCTATGGCTAACATCGTGTTAAGGTGTATGTGTGTGTGTGTGTGTGTAAGTGAGTGATATGTTTCATTGTTCTCTTCTACTGGATATTTTTCACAACGTTGATTCGATTGCTGCCTTCGGCGACATTTAAATGCATTCGCCTCATTAAATATGAATGGCTTAACTGAATTACTTTTACATGCTATAATTAATAAAATAATTAAATAACACATCAAACTGAAACACATCTTGTTCAATTTGAATTAAATTCCATTCCATTTAAATGGCACCACAAATGCTATAACGGTCTTGACCTAATGAGAAATGTTGAGATTCGTTTAAATATTTTCGATTATATTTCCAAATCCTTGTACTGCAGAAACTTGACTAAAATGCAATCGAATTAAATGCTTTTTATCTTCAACACATCACAATTATTGATAAGACACAACTATTGCTGTTGTTGCTATGGTCACAATTAAAAACCACAGAGTTACAATTGAATTCATTACAAACGAATGCATTCTTGTGAATGCACAAGAGAATGTATGCATTTGACTGAATGATCACAACGACCAATAATAGAATTAAATTAAAACAAAAATAACCTCTAACGAAAGGAAAATAATAAAACGTTGGTTGTCTATTCAATAAAAATACATAATAGTAAATTTATTTCGATACATTTTTTTAATGTGTCCAACTAAATTAGTATAAAATTTTAACACATTCAAACATTCAACACAAGCAAAAAAAAAAAAAAAAACAAAAGCTGAAATGAAACTAATAGCGAGAAATATTTTCGCACATTTGTTATCGTATAAATCATAGAATAATTTAATAAACATTTTGCATACATTTAAAAATATTTTTATGAGTAATTGCAGGCCATTTAATGAATCCTAGAAATGCGCTTCAAATGGCAACAGATAACCCCTGGGAGATACGTGAAATGCCTGTACTGCTGAGAGCATGATAGTATGATTTTATCAAACTTACACCTAGTCAAGTTTTTGTAATCAATGATACACATTCGCCGAGGGCTAACTGTATTGTAAATAATAATTTAATTGAAATGGAAGAATTCCACAAATATTTTATATTATTATGGAAAATTCATATCAAATATAAAGTCGTAAACTAAAAGAATAGAAAGACATTTTCGATGCACAACAAATAATTCACAAATTTTCCTAAAATTTCTTATAGTAAACGAACAAACCAAAATTATTATTAGAAATCACATAAGGATATTTATGTAAATGCTGTTCGCACTAACTGAAATAGTTTACATACTACTGAACAGTGGTTAGTTGGATTGTAGAGACTGGTTGAATGTGTATGCACTGAAATATTTATTTATTATCACTATTATAAATGTGTTTGAGATTATATATTTTAGTTAACTCTCATAGAAAAAAAATCCGTTGCATCTCATGAATGAGATATGGAGGAGCTTCTCACATTCGGCATTCTATTTTTAGACTCACGACGATTCCGAATGTCACTTACTCGGCTATTTAAAGCATGTATCGGAATTCGAACCCACAATCATATGCATGATACTGGCGTATTCTAATATCATCATGCCGCAATTTGCCCCAGTTCAATCTCATACATAATGTGGCGTCAACGGCTTTTGCAAAAACTGTTTAAACTCCAATTTTTTTCTTGCATTTCTAAACTGATCAATTGGAAATTTCTGTTGGAAGCACATAAAACAGTTGAAAATCCAAATTTCCACTGGAAATTCAAAAAGTTTGGAATTTGGAGTTTCACTTTCAAATTCAAAATATTTCAATTGAAGTTAAGAGCGTATAAATTTAAGTTCTGAAAGGTAAAATTCAAATTATATAGTCTAATCTCGAACCACATCGTTTGAAATTCAAAAGATATCAATGGAAATTCCACTTTGTAACATATCAATGGGAACTTCTAGTTGAAGTTCAAAACGCAATACGTTTAAAAATCAAAATTTCCAATTAAAATTCAAATCAAGTTAATGATGATAAAATTTTTTTTAGAAATTCAAAATATTTAAATTAAAGTTCAGTTGAAACTCAATAAACTAAAATTAAATTGAATTCAAAACATTTCAATTGGAATTCAAATGAAATCGCTAGAAATTTATGCAAATTTCAAATATTTACAAATCAATTAGAAATTTCTTTTTAAAGTTCAAAAAACAGCATAATTAAAAATCTAGATTTCCATTATAAATTTAAGCCCTGTTAGCAATATTTTGAATTTTTGTTTCAAATTCAAAAAAGGTCAGTTCAAATTTAAGGCTCATCAATTGAAGTTATTAAACAACTGAAATTACAACATTATCAGCTGAATTTCAAAATACGTGTATTGGAATTCAGATGACATGACTATAAATCCAAAATATGCTAATGGAAATTCACAATCATAATAGATTTATTGGAAATTTATATTTGAAAGTTAAAACACGACAAACGAAAATCATAATTTATGGTTACAACATCTTAATGATGTTTAACATTTCCTTTTGAAATTAATAAGACATGAAAATCAAAATATCGATTGCAATTCCAAAAATATAAATTGAAATTTGAAATTTCAACAGATCAACACATAACACAATTGACGATCAAATTTTCCATTTTAAATTTTTCTAAACTTGCAATGACATTCGAAATTATTATTTGAGAATCAAAAGACGTCAATTAAAATTCAAACGATAAGGACATAACTTGAATTAAATTGAATTCAAAACTTTTAATCTGTACTTCAAATGAGATCATTTGAAATTCAAAAGATATCAATGAAAATTCGAAATTTTGAAAACTCTATGGAAATTTTTATTCGGAGTTCAAAACACAATGCAAGTTAAAATCATCATATTCATTTGAAATTCAAAACAAGAGTCTGCAGCCAAAAAAAAAAAAAAAAACCTAACAAAAGCGTATCCATATTTGTCCTTGTTCATGTTTAAACACAGAATATTTCATGATCTTTTTGAAATGTAAAACAAGAGCCTCCAGCAAAAAAAGCCTAATAGAAGCGCATATTTGTCCTTGTTCATATTTAGATATAGAGTACTTCGTGATCAATACAAACTTAAAATATATAATTATTTTTTAACTTTATGGAAGTGATTTGAGTTTCATCGATTAGTAGCGTTCGAATTTCAATTGTGAGAAAATTTCAATGGACAAAAATCTACACTACTGCAGCTTACTAAATAGAAACTGCAGAGAAATGACTGAATTCCCCAGAATCGACTATTTGTATGGGAAGCACCAGAAAAAGAATGACAATGTTGGCTATTTTCACCGTAAGACCTTACCTTGGAAAACGCTCAGTGTGTGCCAAACTTGGCTAAATTTGATGCGACCATTCAAGAGACATGAATTTATTGCTTAAATGGGTTATTTGTATGGAAAGTAACAGAAGAATCGAGGTTAGTCCGTCGATTTTTTTCAAAATCTGCCAAGCACAAATAAAACGGACAAAAATTCAAGCTACTCCAGTCAACAAAGTTGCAACGAGTTGCAGGCTGAATTTCTGGAACTCGGTCAATTTATATGGGAGGTATACTAAGGTGTGGGTCGATAAAGCCAATTGTAATGGGCTACCACCGCTACGATCTGAGAAAATATGAGACCGTGCCAATTTTTTAAAATTTTGTTAAAGATGTGCGACTGTTATCGTGTCCACCCAATCCCAATCAACTTAAAAGGTCATGAAATCCACTTGTTCAAAAGATGCTTGGTACTTTAGACATTTGCTTCTGGCGGTTACATTTTTGGGCGTATCGTTTCTCCGGCTGAAGGTATGCAAATATCATCTGCAACGCTACATCGGGTAACTTCAAACTTTATTTTGAATTGCATAATTTTCCGCTAATAATTATATACTTCTTCATCCGCATTTTATGTAACTTAGAAAAAAAAAATATTCCAAAGTTTGGCGATTTAGCTTTTTCGTTGTTTTCGGTCTTAATTATTTTTTGGGATTTTTGTTTTTTAATTTTCATTAAGAAAAGAAACAATTTTTAAATCGCAATTTAGAACAAAAAATCAGAATTATTCTGAATTTTTAAATTTGCTTGCACAACTTTTTACATTTGCTTTTATTTTTATACATTTTTGCAATTTATTCTCAACAAAAATTAATTGAAATGTATTTTCTTAAATTTTAATTTTATTCAACTTAATTTTCGGGTATTTCTATTCGTCGTGGAAGGTCTATAATACAGACATAAAAACTAATATTTTTGAGAAACCTAACTACCTCCCCGAAAAATGTGCTTGAAAGGTTTTTAGCATAGTCCTGCAACTTCGTTCAGGATTAGAAATCGTATACACACTTGAGAATATTTTGATTCCCCGTAGTTGCCGGTTGTAGAGAAACACTTTATTTTGGGCTTCGACCAATGAAATGAAATTTTGCTAGGAAAAGTTACATAAATCAACTTCAAAGTCGACGGCTCAATCTAAGATGGCAAAAGACGATTATAGTAGCAGCGGATTTTGGTTGATGACCAACCCAGGCACGATTGTTAGTACATGCTTCGATACAATGACATTTTTTTTCTGTGAGTAAAGCTGACTGGCAGGTCCAAAGCTGACTGTCGAAAGCGCTAACAAGCTGTAGGCGTGTAAACTCGCTGAATATGGGAACTCTCCCATATCACGTTCATTAGATGAAATTGAATTTGTTTTTAGGTGTTACCAGTACGTGGAATGTTTGAAAATTATTATTTTCATGACTTCTAGTTGCATTAGAGCGTTAATAGTTCTTGAATATGGGATCTCATATTATTCTCCTTTTTCGATTTTGGAGAAATTCGGTTACAAAAGCAATAATTTGTAATTGGTTCTAGATGTCGTTCGATAGACGTTTTTAAAATTTCCAATGATGTCCACGTCATTTAGGTACGATTAAAAGTAAGTGAGACAGGTTGTATAGTATGTTCCAGGTGTAGGGGCCCGTAATTAGGGAAGTTTGCACTTGTGGAATGAAATCTTTTGTTCGTCCTGAAATAAATCGTTATTTCTATGGCAATAAATGTGGCCGAATCAAACCTATGTCGGTAAGGTAAATTTAGATCCAATCCCCTTTAACATTTGAATTGAACGAACGGAATGGTTTCATTCACTTGAGCGATAAAACTAAAATCAAAAATATAAATAAAATACAAAAACATTATGTAAAACAATAATAACATTTATTTTTTCTATAGCCAAATATGTTTGCGAAAAGTACCAAGCTAACCACTGTCCAAAATCTTGAATATATACATATGCATGACAATGACCGCAAATACGTACACAATAATTATGTGTAAATGTAGATAATGTGTACGTTTTTTGGTGAAAACAATTATGTAGCTAGAGTTACATGTATATATATGTAGGTTTGCATACTACACAATACAATATGTTATATGTATACAAAATAAACTAGATTTATATTAATATGTACATACAAACATACATTCATTCGTATAGAAGTAGTGTATATGAATGTATTCGCTTTATACCTCACATCTTATGTTAAGTAAATATTTACAATGGTAACTAACAAAACGGAACACGCAATAACACACAACTAAAGAAGAGGCAGTAATAGCTTTACTATGTGTATGAATGGAGGTGGGGTGGATAGGTGGGGCAGTAGAATAGGCGATGTAGTTAGCTGCCAGTATCGATGTATACGATGAGAATCTACCATGTATTTAAGAGGGATGGGATGTACGCATTTTGGGTCCACTTATGTAAATAACTATACAGTTTATATACCTACAAATGCATTCACACTTGAAGCACATACACACACGTTCAGTTACTTACACACACTTTGTTTCATTTGGATAGAGAAGAGTGAAATTTTGGTAACCAGATATTTCAGACGTTGCAACACAAATTGTTGATATGGTATTTTCATTATAAAATTGTTCTATTTTTTTTAAGCCGTATTCATAAATGTTTGCTGGAGCTTTAATAATCACATTTTCATAGTAAAAATATTCTTCAAGCCTTCGATAAACTGTTATGAATGGAGATCTTTGTATTTAAATTTCTGATAGAGTCATTAAAGTACTCTCGTCATAAAGTTACAAATTCCTCAACCTATCGAATGTATTCAATATTTTACAAATATTTAAATACAGTTGTCCGCCAAAAAGCTAATTTATTGGCAAGCTGTTTCAAACGCGTTCTTATACTGGAGGGATTTTTTAAGTTGCATTTTTTACACCTTGTGATCATCTCCCTACGAATTGGTACGTCATTTGCACGTAAGAAAACTCTCTAGCAATGCGATTTTGGAGTCACATTTCTTTTAATGCTATATGATTTAAGTCCCCTACAGAGTACAAAATTGTTTTATTTTTATACTTCGTTTCGCAAACTGGACATTAGCTATAGTCTTAACCAAAAAATTTATCGACATCCTTATGGATCTAATAAGCGCCCAGGAAGAAATGAAATACTTTCTAACCACAATGAGTGACAAATTATAAAAAGTGCCAGTAACACATCAGGAAGTTTACTTGACTTGCAAGATGTTGTGAACAAAAATGTCAGTCGCACCACTGTTTGGCGGACATTAAAAAGTTCAAATTTTATAAGAAATGGACGAATGAGATGCATTCCAGCCTTAAGAGCTGAACATAAACTTGCCCGTATGAATTTTGGTCATCCGTTTTTGTTTTTATTGTAAATATAAAAATTGTAGTTAATTTTTTCGGATGAAAACAAAAAATGGAATCTAAATGATCCTGATGGTTGCCGGCGTTATGGCATGATTTTAAGAAAGAGCCGAAATTCTTTTCTAAGCGAAATTTTTGAGGTGTAAATGTGATGATTTGGGCCGAATTTTCTGCAGCAGGGTGTTTGAAGCTGGAGCTTGCATCATAAAGAATGAAAAGTGCAGATTATATCGAGTTTTGGGAAACAGTCTTATCCCATCTCTGGATGAAAATGGGGACAGAGGCAGGATTTTCCAATAAGATAACGCCGCAATCCATGTCGGCAGAGAGACAAAATCCTGGTTTTCCTCTAAAAGAATCATATTAGATCCATAAACGTCAGGATCTCGTAACAAATTTTGAATGAGACTATGGCTCCTGTCCAGTTTGCGTGATTATTTTACCTATTTCGTGTTCTGTCAAACTTTTTCCTCGCGGCATGCCTTTTTTGTTTTAGAATTTTACCACTTCTTTACAAAAATAATAATGATCTTGTCACTTGCACCTTTAAAAACTCGCTAATTGAACTTGGCATTATAATTGTGAAACACGCTAAAATCAGAATTATCGCAAAAACAAAAGTACCTTTATCTGCAGAAATCCTAAAGTTTGTGTGCATGGTTGTTTCGTTCAAACAAATATTTTGATAGAACATCATAACAACGAAAGATGTACCGTACACATATAAAACCAATTTATGGGTGGCCTTATAAATATGAAACGCATCTTATTTTGCTGGAATAAAACACATTTTTCCCAAATTTTTCTACAAAAATACTCACGCATAAAAACACATAAATGCAAAAAATATACCCTCTTTTATATAAAATCTTCTCTGCATGTTCGCTGAAATACTGCTGAAATAATTTGTTTAAAAAACCCCATGACTTGTTCAGTACCGTTGCGGGAGCTACTTGTCCTGAAGCTCTCAATAACTTCAGAAGAACTGCGGATGAAAATTTCAATGCGTTTACTATTCTATGTACACACACAAGAGAAATTTCTGCAATGCTCAAAATGAATCGATACAATTTCGGAAAAAGCTGGCATGCAGTGAAGACCTAATTGAATAGATAATGAATTAGTGTTTAATTATTAAGATTTGGGCGAAACCTCGTTTTTTGCGGTTTCGGGTGCCTAAAAATATGTAACTAAGTCTCAAACATGAAAAGGAAAATGAAGGGGTTCTCTAAAATGATGGGAAATACGGAACTTGGGCCTGCAACTATACATAAAGCCATTTGTTCGCTGATTAGACCCAATTTTGGCCCAAAAATCATCTTTAGGGAGGAGGCGCATTTTTGAATGAATGATTACGATAGCAAAGAAAATTGACGCATATATTGATTTGCTGGTGCGAATGTCGAAAACGACATGGATGTGGGTGACACGTGCTGGCAGTAGGATGGCGAAAT
>JAHXMU010000410.1:3187724-3270940 GCA_019455685.1 Philornis downsi | reverse complement strand
GTGCGATTTGATTCTGCTAGACTTTACGGGGACACAAAAAATCGCACAAAAAAAAAGACAATTTTTTGAGAAATTCGCTCAAAATGTTTTCATATAAATTTAGATCCACTTTCATATGGAGTATTGCCCACAATTATGTCTCACTTTTCTGTGATATTTTGGTCATTTTTGATAACCTTTTTATAGGCTTCATTTCAAAATTGAAAATACATCAAAAATATAATATGGAAAATAACGTTTTTGTAGGTAAAACTATCAGCGAATCAATCACCTGCATTCAGCGTCTAAATAAATCTGCAATCGCAATGAGAGTTTTTTTTTTGTTTTTATAATTATTTGTGTACTTCAGATGGATTCTTGCTTCCGCACATAACATATACACATATAAATATCAGCTTCTTTAAGAAAATACAAGCGAATTTTTTAAAAAGAATTTCGCCCACTCTATCTGAATCCACGCTATTTTATTTATATAACGACTCACATGGAATAACACACTTTTGTTTTAATTTGTTTTAATTAAAAACAAAAAAAACATATCTTTAAAAATAAATTTCCAAATAAAAATCTGCGGCGCTTAATTCAATTTCGGATTTTTAACTAGTTTTGCGAGATGATGGATTTTTTCAAAGTAAGGACTTAATTCAAGTGATTGTTTGAATTTTCTGTGTTAAATATACCGAAAAACGGATCCAGACAAGGCAAATACTATTAATTTAATAGGCTAGAAATTTTGTGGAAAAAGAATATTTTAACGCCAATCACATTCCTTAATTGAATGAATTTCCCAAAACAAGAACTTGTATTAAATTGAAAAAAAAATTGAGCGACTTTTATGTGTCAACATTTCTTTCAAATTATTGTTCGATTGGGTGGCAAAATTAAACTACACATAACTCAGTGGTTTTAAGCGATTTTTCACATTTAATTTGGGCAATATTTTTGTGAACGAAATTTTATTTTTTGGAAATTTTTTCATTTATTGTTTTGGGCGATAATTCATGTCGCTGACTTTTTCTAGTGTAGTTTTCCAAAGTTGCCGACCAATGCCCTCAAATTCAATATAATCCAGGCCATCGCCAACATTCAGATGGAGCTACGCTACCGCGCAAAGCCGCGGCGGGCATTCCATACATAATGTTATACGAGAACATGGGCCTCTCAAATGAAAAAGAATTTCGTTTATATCTTAAACATTATTCTATTTCAATGATTCAGAATTAAAATATAAAATACTACAATACTGCAAACAATAATCGGTTAATTGATAAAGTTCTACCAAATCACATTTTGACAGGAAATAAGGAAATGTTCATACGAGTAATCACTTGAAGGATGTTGTCTTTGAAATGAATCCCAGAATATTTATCATTATTATTGTAATTGTAATTCTATTGCGCTTAACTCTCGATAATTCCAATGTTACGACTTGTTGTCCAAACCCATAGTAGAACTTGTCTGCTTCCGTCTGTCTCTCTTATCATTGCCAACAAGTAAAAAAGTCTTAATTTGTCTCTGCCCAAATGAATCGAAGTATATGAGGTGTTTCGTATTCAAACAAATATCAGATATTTCATACCAGCATAAATGTCGTACTAAAATATTTCTTTTATAAAAACCTAGCAGGGTGACATCGAGCATACAGGGGGAGGGCATATAATGGCAATGCCGTGTAATAGAGAATAAGTAACTGCTGCTATACAAAAGGATAACACATTCTTAACTAAATGGGTAAAATGTGTAAATGAATGAAAACTATTTACAATATCAACCGAGAAGGATACGCCGGCACAAGTGGAACTGCCACAACAGAGCCTATACAAATGGAAATTTTAAATAAATTTCACATAAACAAATACGTAGGTACGTATTTGTTTTAACAACAGCCATTGCATACTCTGAGCCGTGAGCTTAAGTGTAAAATGTTTTTCCTAAGAATTACTTTCTTCAGTTTGCGTTTCTTCATTCTTTTGGCACATTTTCAAAAACTATAGCACTTTACACCTTATTCAGCTGTTAATCTGGTTGTCAGGGGATTGCTTAAGACGATGTCACTCTCTCTCCGGAAGAAAGTGTCAGAAAACTGCATTTAACTAAATAAGAAACAAAGTATGGAAGAAAAGTTTAGTACGTGAAAATAGAGGGGGAGGTTCGCAAGCAAAAACTTGAAAGTTTAAACTTGAAACGAAAAACCTAAATGGAACACCCGAAAAACTACCTATTTATGGTCCTAAGACGGATGGTAAGCATGATGTTGCTGGATGATGCTTCAGTGATGATGTCAGGAGGGCTGATGGCGATGATGACATTCAACTTAAGACGAAAGTTATCTCGGATACAGTACAAAAAGAACCCCTTTAAGAACAGTGTTGTGTGTGTGTGTGTATACATATGTGTGTGAGTATTTCAGGGTGTATTGGTTTAGTACTTTTTTCTTGCTTGGTTTTATTTCTTTCTTATTCTGTTGGTGTCTGAAAGATATAAGAACAGATGGCGTTATTGGAAGGACAGATAGATAGATAGGTAGCAGCAGATACCAATTATGCTCGTAGTTACATACGAGAATCCTTGCTTATATGCATGTAAAGTAGTGGCGTCCCATTTCCTCCGTTTTGGTTCGAAATTTTCTCTTTTTTTTGTTTTTATTATAGTCGCTATTTTATTTTAATATGGCATAATGAATCTCTTCTTAAGCGTTTTTGCGTCATTATCCTTATTTTTTTTTTAATACTTAGTACTTTATACGCAATCTGTTCCTCTTCTTCGTCTATTACTTCTGCTTCGCGTTTTTTTTTTTTTGTTTGTTTATCTGGGAATAGGGCGGGTCGGGATGTGGACTGACTATATATATATATATTATGTGTAATTATGTTTATGCTTAAAAAACTAATAAAATATTTAATATTTTAACTAACATTATTCAATTTGTTAATGTATAATTGGTTTCGGATATTTGTTGTTGTTGCGGTTGTTGCTGCTGCTGCTACGGTTGCTATTATTGTTATAATTAGATTTACAAGCTGTTTATTGAACGCTAGCTGCCGACCAATTCGATTTGTCGATATTTTTTCCGCAAATTTGATACAGGATCACGATACAGAATGGGATCTAAACGCATGTTGGAACGGACCAGTGGCATATAGCTGAAATTGAAAAACAAACAAATGAAACAATAAATACATCGAAACATTCCAAGTGCAAAATATTGAAATATCTTAAGCTATGCTTTTAGTATAATAATATTATAGAGACCTAGCTGATAGTAAAATACAATAATATTTTGTCGCTCCGTGATTTTGGCGAATATAGTGAGTTTGAAGAAAGAGGTGTGCCGCTTCCATTATTATTATATGTATGCTAACTCTTATCTCGATATCTCTTATACTGTATGAGATATGCTTACTCAAAATGTAGATATGTATGAACGGTCTTTTTTCAATCCTAACCTCATATTTCGTGATTTATATTAAAATATTATAAAATATTTATGACGATCGGTTACTTGCTTTGGTCGCTGTAAATATTTTTTCAAAAAGATGGGATATTCCATTCTATACCAATAGCACACGTGTCAAAACTTGCGAGTTTTCTATTTTTAGATTCATTCAACAGGACCATTCCGAAGCATATAACTTAAAAATTTCATATCGATTGGTTTTGCAATTTAGACGCCTCTTCGGAACAAAGATGCAAACAGGCAGTCATACAAACGTACAAACAAACGAACATTTAATTTTGTGTATGTGTATGGGTGTATGATATATAAGTGCATTTCCGGAAAAATCGTCGCATACCGTGAAAAGCGCCAGGTCTGGTCTCCTGTATTCATGTCTTGGTGTTTTTTGATACAATATTGCATTGTTTATTCCAAAACATGCGAATTTCCAGAATGCTCTTCGTGTTTATTAAAGAAAAGCTGCGCAGATCTGTGTTGATTTCCAGATAACTCCTCAAGACGATGCAAATCTTTTTTGAAAAAAATTCGTTTTTTTCGGGTAAAATATGCGAATTTCTAAAATTTCTCTTCTTATCCTTTGGGGAGTGTTTACGTTGGTCTGCGCAAATTTTCAGGAAACTTTTTATGTATATTAGAGGTGATTACTGGGTAGTCAGTTATACGATCTTTACGTCGGGTGCGTCAGCCAAAGCAGAGGACTAGCTTCAGCCACGACGTAGTTGCAAGGAATGAGTCTGCCGACCTTCATGTCTGTTGGATGTGTCTGATCTCACAATTAGTTTGATGGCGGCAGCTGTTGTTCATTGCAGCGACAGCAGTTACTGATCCGCAAGGAATTGCAACTTGAAGTAGTCCGGTTGCTAGGCCTGACCAGAGATCTGTTTATGACATCGTGGGTGACAGCAATTTTCGTACCTTGTTTTTCTGCATTTTAATGGTCTCACGGAGGTTTAAACGGATATTCGAGCTCCAATGTGTAGTTGTATAAGTGGGAAGATACGCCTCATTTCCGCCTATGGGGAGTATACCAAAGGGACATATTCAGATTGGCATCTCCCGACTGGAAGATCTGTCTACTGTTATTATTAGATAATGAAAATTTACTTGTCGATCCCAAGCGCTGCTTATTGCAATATTATATGCTCAATGCGATTAGCAAACTATGGTAAGACCATCTCGACGAGGCTCACGCAGAAGCTTCGTGACTTCTCACGTAGATGCCTTATAGAGCACCCACCCAAGTCTTCCGCATGACTATTATTTGACACAAATCCGTGCTATTCGCTGTGAAGAGTGCTTAGGTTGGACTTTTGCTACGCATAATAAACCCGTTCACATCGTGCATTTTCTGTTTTTTAGATATTAGCAGATATTTTAGTTGTTAAAATGCTGACTTTTCTTGTGTCTGCGAATCGTTTCAGGCTATTAGAGCCAGGGTACATTTAGTCTTGTTATTGTTATTGTTATTGTATACAAATTTTATCAATAAATACTGTTTTGTAGCAAAACCCAAAACACTGTCTTCCCTCTCTGTTATTTCCCGCACACACAAGCTTAAGCCCAGCTACCAGAGAAATATTGTCATTGCAATATATTCGGGTATGCGCTAGAAGTGTTACCTAATTCATACGGATGTAGCAACCAAATGGCTAATGATAGTGCGCTCATTTTTCGACAAAGCATCAGTTTTTTATGTTGTATACAAAACTTCGGAGGCAAACCATCAAGGTTATAAAATGATGCCAGTATTAACTGTAATCTATGAGAAAGCGCAGTTCAATTGGAACAAACAAAATGATCATGTCTAGTTAAAATGCAAATCAGTAAACCATTTAGGGGAACGAATTGCTCTGCGAAAACGTATTATGCATGAATCAATGATGGCTTGGGCCGCGGTAATTTCCACAGGACGCGCACCACTTGATTTCTTTGAACACGGCCTATAAGCAAATCGAAAAATATACCGTGATGATTTTAAACGATGATTTGTTGCCTTGGACAATTCGGAAAATACGAAACGCCCGTGGAACCCAACGTTTTTTACAACATTTCTTCACAACAATGACTACCATATTCCCCGAGTTTGAACCCAATGGATTTTCCCATACGGAGTCCTAGGAGGCTATTTCGGGGTTCAACTAAATGAAAAATAGAAGACAGTCAACTTTCTAAAGATAGTTCTATGCTGAAAATGGGACGAAATACCATCAGCACAAAGTCAAACAACAAAATATTTTTCTTAAAGTTCCAATCATTTTTACAATACACTGTATAAAATTTCAGCATTTTTAATTGGCAGCATTTCCAGCTCTGACACCGTACATGTAATACATCTCTGCATGATGCTGTTTTGTTTTCCAATATCTTCGAATATATATGATTAAAATAAGCATTCGAATAATATTGCATAGAAGCAAATGCAAACAAAAACGGATACTGCATTAGCATCGCTTCTATCTTACCGGATACTGTAGAGCATTTTTTCTGTAGCCGAACCAATAATCGATGCGACACTGAGTCCAGTGAGATTTTCTCAATGAGTGCAGCTCAATAGTCTTAGCATTACGCTAAACTTTTCCGATCTAGTTTTATATATATAAACTGATAAACTGCTAAAAATCCGCAAAAATGGATAAATTTGAAAACATCCATATGGTTTGGAAACAGAGTGCTCAAACAAAAAATGGATTTCATTTTTCGGAAGCTCAAAGGGTGTTGGACATGTGGTGACTTTCATGCTTAAGAAGGGAGCGTCCAATTGCCTAAGTAGTATAATTTTTACCTGTGAATGTAGTATTAGGAAATTTCTAATCAATTCTAAAATCGACATCGTATTTAAAATATTCTTATTTTTAGTGTTTTTTGATGTTTAAGCGATTTTTTATATTATTCATTTTTAATTTTTTAAGTGAAATTTTGACAGCATAAGTCCTTGCTAGAAATAAAAAATGCCATTACTTTGACGATTAGGTGCCTCGTCTCCGAGCTATAAATTGTTTATGTTTTTAGCGATTTTTTTATCTTGGCTAATTTGAAATAATTTAAGCAGTGAAAGTGAAACACACCAGGTTATCTCACCCTTTAGAAATTCTGAAGAATGGAATTATTATAGTGATTTGATTTGATTAGATTTCACTTCTGGGATCTGGAGGCTTTTCTGATTTTCCCATATTTCCTGCTATAGCCGTTATTTTAAAATATTATTTTCATTTTAAGGATATTCGAGGGCAGTTTGCAGTATTCGAATATTTTGTGCAATGAACGACACTACTCGTACGTAAATTCTCATCGACACCCTCTTGAACAAACAGTGGACAGCAAGTGACAAAGGACAAACTGACAGATGCAATTAGCATAGACGTATTCCATTTTTGAGCTGCCTGAATGAATATTCCGGATGTTAGTTTAAGATGCTTTTATTTGACTTGTCGATAGTTGAACTACTGCATCTCGAAGTGATGACCTCTTAAATAAAGATATGTGGCTGTATCGGTGCTCGAATGTACGATCATGTCAACGATAGTCAAATTTACTAATCATCACATTTTAAGCTAGGCCACACCACTGCTTTTAAACGTCCACCGAACAAATGGACCGTATAACCTTAATTTTACCATCTCTTCAAATTTATTGCCATTGAAGTTTGGTTTAATGGAAGTCTCACGCCACGCCAAGATTTCTAAGAATTGTAAAATCCGTAACAGGGCATTCTAGAAAAAATTTAAAGAAATGCTTTCAACTGAGTTTTCGTAAAAATGTAATGATGAAAGAATCCTATAAAATTTTTATTTTGAATTTTTGTTTAAGGAAATTTTGCATATATAGGTATAGAGAAATTTATGTAGTGTGTGCTAAACTTAAAGAAAAGTATAGACTTACTACTAGATATCCTATAATTCCCAAAAAAAAAAAAAAAAATTTAAAAAATTGCCAAAAATTAGATTTTTTAGTTCAGGTTTTAATTCTTGTAAAAATTGAAATTTTGAAAAAAATTTGCCGTTATGACGTTACCTTTCGGAAAAATGTAAGTAAAGGGTGGCGCATAAGTAACGGTAACGGCGACTATATTGAATGCGTTCTTGTGCATCATTTGGTTCTAACTCATCAACCAATTGCATCTTATAAGGGAAAAGATGTAACAAATGTAAAAGACCGCCTAGACATCTCTAACTGCTGAGAACGTTGCCTGGTGGAAGTTTCGTTGTTTTCCTCAATACTTGATTGGACTCGAGCAGTGGTCACTTAATTTCGAACTGCACGAGGTCTTCCAGCACGCGGAAGATCACAGACAGCCCCTTGTTGCCCAAAACGCTGAACCAATCAGTAAATTGTTAGAGCGCTAGGAGCATTTCGAACATGAACGAAATGTTGACATGATCTAAATAATCGAATGCAGACTTTCAAAGTAAAATTGAACAACTTTGGTTCTTTGTTCTGTGCTGAGCCTTTCCATCATAAATTTTCCAATTATTATTTAGTTAATTCTGTGAAGAGACGAAAAAAAAGACTTAAACAAAAATGTATTCACTGATCAAATCCTAACGTTGCTTATGCGCCACCCTGTATATTATACTTTTCCTAACAAGTTTTTGTTTTATACAATAATTATGAAAGAATGTATTTTTATCACAAAAAATTTCGAAAAATCGACTTTTTCAATTTTTAACTTTAGTTATGTATAACTTTTGACTAAGTGCTTACTTTTTTAAAATATTTAGAATTTTGTTATTAATACAACAAACAAAGGCTTCAAAAATACTGGGAAAAGTTCGTTTCCGCAATTAGCAAAAAAGTGAACTAAGGTAGGTAAAACAAAAATGTTTATTTTAAAAGTCGATTAACTTCCAAAGTTTAAAATTTTCAAATTCCCGAGGTGCCCTTTTTTAAGGCATTGTGCCGCAGCTTCTTTTAGAAGTATAAGGCCCAAATTTAAAACTTAACCTTGACTACACCTCTGCTATAACTATAGGAAATTCAATATCGAATCACCCGTTTAGAAACTGCAGATTTTTTTTTCTCAAAACAGTGCAATGGCGACCACAGCTTGTTCCAAATACGAGTATGTGCTCTTTTTGAACCAAAAATCAACTTTAACCCAAAATATCTTGAAATGAAGAAGTTTTTTTTTTTTTTTGCTTAAAATAAATGTGTCAAATTTGTCCACCAATTATCCATAAACAACAGGGTTGCAAAGTAATTTATCGAAAATCTCACTTTTAGATATTTTTGGTGTTTGGGAATTGAGGGGTTCTTTGCAAGAATGTATAAATATGTTTCGTTTTTTTTTTTTTTTTGTTACCTAGGATTATACCATCTCATAACCGAAGGTTCATTACACTCAGTGCATAAATAAATATTTTATTGCTCTTTTTATTTTTTTGGAAATTGGATATTACTTACCTTTGGATCTTCCACATTACGCATATTTCTACATATATGTGCTCTGATTGAACCGCTCTCTTGAAAATTCTTATTCTACAGGCAATTGCAATTTTCAACAGTACATGGCAATCTTTTGTGTAAAAATAGTTACTTCTATAAATACAAATTTTACGTGAAATTTTATTGCCGTTCGAAAATATGTTATTGTAATCGGATCAGAAACTTGGTTTAGAAAAATGCGTAAAAATTTATCAAACCCGAGACCAGTTTTGTTTTTTCAAAGAAAAAAGCGAATGTTTTGCTACAAAGTGCGATTTTTTTTGGTTTGGTTTGCTTTTCTTCGAAGATGAACATTGGCGATTTCTGTTTATTTTCAGCATAGACCTACGATTTGTCACCAGTCACACCATTTTTCAATTCACATAAGCCTTTATTTTAACGATTGTCAAATCACGTCGGATATAACACGGAAATATTTACCTCACGCTTGGTCACGCATGGCTTCGTCATCATGCCTCAATCATTTAGCACGTCAATGTCAATCTTGTATTATCATTTCACGCTCAGCTTTGGTATGTTCTTGCACTACGATCGATTTTGGGCGATGATTTGAATTTCACGCAAACAAAAAAATACACGAACAAAATTGTTCGCGTTTCAGATATTTATTATACTACGTTTATTGCAAACAATACAAATTCTTAGGTTGTAAAATTGCATCTAAAAATGTTATCGCTATCCATTGCCAACTTCTAAATGGCAACCGTCGTATTGTTTGAATTCAAAATTTCCACATAACTACAACTTTAGGAACCTAAACTGCGATACTTACCCAAAGACAGCGGCAAAGGTGTTGAGACAACTTTGACGCTGTATAAAATGATCTGGATCATTCCAGGGCGAACGTCCCGTCTCGCGATCCTTGTAGCCCTTGCGTTGCGTCACTTTGATAGGAGCCTTTCGGGTAACATGCGATACCAGAAAGTTCATTAGGATGTCTTCGCAATTGGAAGATTGTTGTACAGTCTTCAAGAGTAGCAGCGACAACCAGTTAGTATATAAATAGTTGTAATAGCGATGATAGAAAGCGGCACCAGTCAAAACAATGGAATAATAGTTCGTCCACTTTGATGTGTAACCCCAGGCATTCTGTAAAAGAAACGACCAGTCTAAGCAATTCGATCCGTGAGTTTGGCAAAAGTTCTCGCTACTGTACCTTAGAATCATCCCAGAAGTGAGCACGAGCCGGATAGCCCACAATGCGATCGGGGAAGTCCCGCCACACTGTGTAGGCAAAGTCCAGTTCGTCGGTATTGAGTATTGCATCTTCGTCCAGTGATAATACAGCATCAGTTTGTATTTCGTCATAAGGATAAAATCGTTGGGATATACTGGGACGTTCGTCGGTCGCATCAGCGTCGTTGTTGTCAGTCGGCGCGTCGCCATCAGGTGAACGTGCACTATCATTCTTATTATCGTTATTGTGCTGGGATGCTGAACGACCGTTTAAGGCACCATCGTTTTCTACTTTTCTAACATCGTCTGCTCCACCTCCTCCTACTCCTCGACCTTTGCGCGCCGCTGCAGACGCAGAAGCCGCTACGGATTTTGTTTGATATGAGCTACCGAGTGATATCACATGGAATGGTATATGGTATGTGGGGGGCCAACGTTTCTTAGCTGGAATGGGGCGATCAGCCGCCCATAAAACAATAATCTATGGAGGAAACAAAATGAACGTTAACAGAAATTACCCACGATTGAATACAAGAAAACTAATCAACAACAATACTACTTACCCTATCTACAAATTGACTTTTCGTTATAGTTTTGACTAGTTTGTATAGTGCATTATTAGGACCTAAGGGTGCACCTATTTGAACATATATCACGGCTGTATAATTGTCTCTTGTTCTCAAATTTATATCGTCCAACAGAAAGGGCATAAATCTGCAAAGAGAAAAAGTAGGAACATGAAACCAAAATAAAAACGAAAACAACTACTACTTCTACAAGTCGTGCGAAGGGATGCGATGAAAGCATCCCTGAATAACGTCCATTACTTACTTGCACTACCGCATGGGCACGTAGTTGGATGTAGTCGTGTGCCCTCTCAATGTGGGTCAATTACAATACAATATCTTACCAATCTTACGGAAATCTAGTGTGGGCACCAACTCCTCCACCATGCACTAGTGCTTTCGTACAGTACGAGGCAAAAATATTACATCAAATATATGTACTTGTACAACTGGGACTTCTTTTATGCGGATTTTTCCAATGCGGTTTTAAATACCGTATTTTGTTTTATTTTCTTTTCTTTTTTTTTGTTTTGGGCTGGGATATTATAAATTTATTTAGAATACATTCAAATTTTAAAATAAATTAGAAACTATCATTTACTTTAATACAATTTGAGTAGCCGAAATTGTATTGTTTTTTAATCCGAGTCAAAATTGAAACCTGCTGTTGTTTCGTTCCCTGGCAGGAAAAAATGTCTGGCTGCCGATTTCCCAAAGTAAATATGCTTCAAATAATTTATTTTTTAAATTTACGACACGAGGCTTCTAGAAATTTTAACAGTATTTTTAAAAATGTTGTCCGTTTTTTAATAGAGAAATACAAACCCTCAGATGCCAGACATTGCAATTAATAAGATTTATTTTCGGGTAAGATTTCATTTTGGTGAAAGTCACTGGTTTTAGGTGGAGTTATAGAAGCTACCATAGAATAGGGTGATGAGGTGGATGCCGATTGAAGCATTCTCATCTGCCCGTGTGTCGAAAGCATAATAAAAGTCGCATGCCTGAGTTCGGAAGTTGTCTCCTGTTCACGGCATATGAACATTTCAGACCGAAATCGCTCAAAATCGTCTCAGTAGAAAAATGTGAAGACATCAACCGAAAATGTAGAGACATCCATGCGATGAATTTTTCCCAATATACCAACACTGAGAATGGAGAATCGGTCTTTCCCATAAATTTGTCTTGATTTTGATTAACGATAAAAATTCAATGACATCATGGAGTCCGGACACAAATATAGAGGGATTTGAAATAAAACTTTGGAATGTCCTCGCAAATTGGTAACTTTTGGCCATTAAGCCAAAAGAAAAACGTTCGTATATACAGGGTTGCCCATATTCGACGGACCCATGTTTTTTAAAAAAAAATCAAAGAAAAAAATAAAAATTTAGCGGTTGGCAATCTTATTCATTTAATTTGTTCCAAGTAGATTTGTTTACATCAATTTTTGAATATGATATCTCTCAAATGGCCGCCTCTGGCGTTGATGGCGTATTGTGCCCTTTTTGCAGCATTTTCCATCGTTTTCGCCAACATTTCGGCCGGAATAGCGGCTATTTCTTCACGAATGTTGTCCTTGAGCTCTTCTACGGTCCTTGGCTTGTTAACGTAAACCTTTGACTTCAAATGTCCCCACAAGAAGAAGTCAGCGGGCGTCAAATCGGGCGAAAGCGGTGGCCAGTCCAAATCACCACTTTTCGACATCAAACGGCCCGGAAACAAATTCTTCAGAAAATCGATTGTTATGCGACTTGTGTGCGGTGGAGCGCCGTCTTGTTGAAACCAGAACTGCCTCATACGCTTTTGACGAATAATTGGCATCACAAAATTGGTCATCATGTCGCGATAACGCTCCTGGTTGATGGTAACAGCATGACCATTTTCGTTTTGGAAGAAAAACGGCCCAATGACCGTTTTCGCACTAACGCCGCACCAAACTGTGACTTTTTCGTCATGAAGAGGCAATTCTTGAATCTCCTGAGGATTTTCAGTGGCGTAAATACGGCAATTTTGCTTATTTACGGTCCCATTCAATGTGAAATGGGCTTCATCGGACATGATAATTTTGTTCCAAAATTGCTCGTCATCATCGGCCATTTCGATGACTCGTTGGGCCCATTCCAATCGACGAGGCTTGTCCGCAGGCAACAATCTTTGCGTCAATTGAATTTTGTACGGGAACAAATGCAAATCAACGCGAATAATCCGTTGTAAAGTGGACCGAGCCATGCCCAACTGCTGAGAACGGCGTTTTTGGGATGTTCTTGGGGACCTCTCAACACTGGCTCGTACGGCAGCGATATTCTCGGCCGATCGCCTTGGTCGACTTTTATTTGGCCTCTTCGGATTAGAAAGAGCCTCACCAGTCGAACATTTTTCGTATAAACGCTTAATGGTGTTCTTAGAAGGCGCACTTCTCATATTTTTTAATATTTTAAAAGCACGTTGAGTTTTCACAATTGACTTCTTCTGTTGAATGTAAATTTCAACTATTTCAGAGCACTCGCGTGGCGTGTATTGTTCCATGGTAAAAATCTGCTTGGACTGACGCTTCAAACGCGGTATGTCATTAAGCGATCTGACATCTCTGTCAAAAGTTATGGCGTTGCCAGATGGGTCCGTCGAATATGGGCAACCCTGTACATGTATATAGGTAATATAGATTCTAATGTTCATTTTAAAATGTATGCGTTTTAAAATAATTCATTAATTAATATTTTATACACATTAATAATAAATACTTACTATAAATTTGGGTCAAGTCTTGGACTAGCGATGCGGGAAAAATTTAACTATTTTCTGACCAAATGTTTTTCATGATTTTTCATTTATAATACATGGTAAAAATCGAAGAAAGTACGCGTTTGGTGAAACAAAGAATGGAAATGGGTGGCACCGCAACACCCCTTTTAATTCGTAGACTGCTATTGCTTAAGGGTTTCCTAATTGTATTAAAATTTTGCTAAAATTGTATGCATTAAATAATCAAGCCATTCTTGGTAACTCCCATTCAAATTACTTAATTCGATTGTGCTAAATTCAGTATAATTAAAAATTATTTCTGTAAATGAAAATGGACTCTCTCGCCACGCTCCTTAAGGTACCATCAATACAGATTTAGTAATAATCAGAGCACTACAGAAATTTATAATTTTACTTCTTTCATCGTCCTTTAACTCAAAGTAATTTTTGATAAGAATGTCGCAATTAACCACACTCCCCTCTGGAATCCCACACGCCTTTACATCAATTTAAGAGGGTACTGTATTGATTCTTGATGTAGCCACCAACACCGAAATGGGCCTGATCGCTAACAAAATTGTTGGTTGAAAGCAATGGACATTTTTCAAGTCCATAGACAGAAACGGAGACGGCCTAGAGGTAATTCTGAAACAAGTTGAATTTTGTATGCTCTGAGATTGTTGCCGAATAAGGCTGCTTGGCAGACACGATAACTGTCGAAAATCTTTATGAAACTTTAAAAAACGTGGCGTAGCTTAACATTTTTAGTATAGTATCCAATAATAGCGCACCTCTGGTACCTCCCGTACACATTGACGGATATTCCGAAATTCAATTTGTTTCCTGGTTTATAGAGCTTGGTAAAATTTGAAAAAATTGCTCTCTTTCTGGGGGACTCCCATTCAAACAGATCGACTAATCTACATTTTATTTCCCCCTATGCTGCAGCAACTTAAATTTTTATCAATGCATAATAATTCTTAAGAATTGAAAAAATTGAGCATATTATCACATCCTTACGGGTACCTCCCACACAAAGCAATTTTCTATATATATTTTGTGGGGACAACTTGCATACCAAGCGTCATAACTCTGCTCCAGTTTTGTGTTTTGTTTATCCTTAAAAGCCCAATTAGGGAAAACTCACTGCTAAAAGGGAATAAACATCGCAATTTTCGTGAATCTGTGTGTAACCAATTGGAATAATCGGTGATCTATCAGTCGGTCAATTAGCAACGCAACTTTTATACATATAAGTTGCTAAAGTGTGCTTGTCTTTTGGTTTTCTTTAAGCGCGTATAGTTAAATAGCCAACTTCAATTGATTTTCGTTAGCTGGTAGGTTTTGGAAATTTGTTAAGCTGAAAAAGCCTCATCTTGGGACTTTACCGGAAAATGAGACAGCTATTGAAGCAACGGAATTTTCAGTTTTGTATGACACGAATTTTAAAAACTTACATTAAAAATTGAGTAAATATATTCATTTTTTTTCTATTTTCGAATATTAGTATACTTCGAATTTAAAAAATTTCAGTTTGCGATTTTAAAAAATTACCAAATACTTATCATTTGTAAATAAGTGAGGAAAGTTTGAAGATTTGAGCGACGGCCTTTTCATATTGAATACAATTTTTGAAAATTACATTTGGGCAGAGTGTGATGTATTAAGTTTAAGAATTATTTGCTACCGAAAGTTACTTAATATCCACAAATTAATTAATAGATTTAATTAATTTAAATAAATTTTTAAACATTTTAGAAATTTCTTTAATTTAACAATGCTTCTAATACAAACTAATTTCCACTTTTTTTACATTTTTATTAGTTTTACTTCCTTTTAGTATAAATATTTAGATGGAACAGACAATGCGTTGTTACGAGGGCGGTCCTAAAACTGGACGACCTGGCGTATAGATGATGCCAGTAGTTTGGAAAAAAAAGTATTTTAGTGAAAATTGACAACCTTATAAAACACATGGTTTAGTATTTTTATTCGAGCCATCGAAAGCAAACGACCTCAATGAATTTGTAAACAACAACTTTTTTGCATCTTCTTTGTTATACCGGTTAGTTTTGGGACCGTCCTCGTATGCTAAGGATATTTATAAAGTTCAATTAGCTAATTTTCATAATTTTAATTTTGCCTCAAGGCCATTGTTATTGTTTTTTCTATTTTATTCTCAAATTAATAAAAATTTGCCAAGTGAATTCAATAATCATTTTAGAAAGATTCTGCAAAATTATTGGACTTAAAATGCCCACTGTGCAGTTTCATAGATCTTCAGCATCAGGTTTTCATGCAAAACTTCCAAAAGTTTTCAAAACTTGTTTTCTAAACTTTTCAATTGAAAAATACTCGTACATATTTAAAACGTTACGTTACATATTTAAATGATTTTCAAAATATATGTTTCTATAAGAAAACTCTGTCAATGATGATATTTCTGTATTGCCGATAAATATTCCGAAAAAATGACAACTTCAGTAATTTAAAACAAAGGAGTGGAATATTTGCTTCCTGCGTGCTTTTTTCCCTCATATGCATTGGAACTGATTAAAAAAATATCCGGTCACTATTTAAAAACAAAATTTTGATTGTTTAGTAACAATTTATAAAATATTTCGTCACTAGATTATTTCGATGCGCGGTTGGAGTACGTTTAGAAATAAAGCATTTTTAGCTATACAGAGCTTCATATTCGCCAAAGGATGTGACGTTTATAAGAAAACAGATAAAGTCGGTGATGGTAAGGAAACAATGGATTTCAGGTTATGTTGCGAGAAAAATGCATGGCCGATCACATTAAATGTTATGTCATCCGTCCTTATATTTTTAGTTGCACATAAAGTTTGATATGATTTTTATTTATTTTGAATCAAAACAAAACAAAATCTCCTTAAAAATTTGCTAAAATCAAGAACACTTTAGTGTTTGTTTTGCCAATTTTTTTCATTTTTTCGGTTTTTTCTGTCGTTATATTTATTTCCTGACGATTTCTGCACAAAAATACAAACATCAATTGACGTCAATGGGGCAGACGACAGAACTGGCTTCGGGGAAGTTTGTTTATTCTACTGTGGTTTTGTGGAGAATTCAAACAGCAACATTTCATCTGAGTGATTTCAAAATCACAGGTGAAAATAAGTCAATGAAAGAGCCAAAATATCTGAAGGGCTGTTTAAAATATCATAATATAAAATAATATGTCACCAGGTTGGTACAGTTTATTTACTTTCAATTGTCAGGTAACTATGAATGGATGGATGTACGAGTATACAATGTTTGCATTTCTATTTAAGTATGTGGATGTACATATAATTCGTCTCTCGTGTGACTAACAGTCAGTTGTTTGAAATTGAGTTAAGGACACCTGTTAACGTCTATGGTCCAGATTTGTACCGAATAAATTTCGTCCGTAGATCTTTACATGTTCCAACATTTTAGAGACATATGGGAAAAGTTCACTAAAAGGTGTTATTGCATTTTTGCTGAAGTTCGAAAGTTAACGCATTTTAAGGAGGAAGCGCACATACGACAACATATTTCTTTCAATTCAGAATATACTTTCTGATCGCAATGCTTGTGAGGTTTTAAACTTTTTTTATGCTGGCTAGATCTTTACAATTGATGATTAGATAACGGAAAATTTGGCTCTAGTCGGCATTCGAACTCATTTTTAATAAAACTGGTTTTGGTCCACCAAACTTTATCAGCACAAGTCACCCCTCCCTCAGGATCCTGTGAAAACGTTGTGTAAGACCATTAAGTGGCGTATTAAATACTGTAGTGATATCAAAAATAATTTGCCACATCCGTAAACATGTGCTATTCGAATTGGCGGCTGCGAACCGAAACTTGAATGTGGAAATTTGGAACACTACGTCTGCACACCCATTGATTATGACATATGTTGATAACAGGTCAACGACTGAAATGATTAATTGTCGCCAATAAATAGGTAGATCCTTAGTCAGTAAGGACCCAACAATGTGCAAATCTACTACTACAAATCGCCATGCTTTGGTCAAGAATGTACTGAATTCGCTCTTGATGATTCTCATAAATTTAGAAACTCAGAAACTTGTACATTGCACAAAATCGGAGTTACGATGGGTTACGGAAATTGTGGAATGCTTTTTTGCGAAAGATTCTATTAAGAAATGGCCTAAAAATACCCTTAAAAACCCTACTTTCTGGGCAGTCGATTACTTCTCATAATCCAAGCTTGGTTGGTAACTAAATCAATTCGCAATAAATGTGATATGAAATTATAATTGTTGCCCTGTCTTGGGAAGGCCTTTTCCAATTTTTTCTTGAATGCAAACTCAGGCGGCCGATGATCAGTCTCATTATAATGAATGATTGATTAAAGTGTGCTTTCCTCAGTAAGGATTTTAAGAGATGGATTTTTTCTCTATTGTTTTACATTTCATCATCGGTGCAACCTCTGTAAATTGTTCAGTGCTATTGCAGAAATCGATGTTCTAAGCAGAATGTGTTTCATGTGCTTAGAGAAACTTATGGCTCACATAATCCTCCTGGCCGTAAACAGAAATTCATTTTGAGAGGGAAAAGTCACACGTTTTTTTAATTGCACAAATTATAGAACACTTATAGTTTAATATAAACAATATGTAACTTAGTGATCCTGTAGTATATGAGTGTAAATTGTATAAGTATATACTCTAGAAAGATCATCAAAACTGCGACTAGAACATTCAAGTATGACATATGTAATCTCTTTTCCCTCTTTATCTGTGGGTGGGACTTTTCTAGAATTACGTTTACGACAATAAGTTGTGTTTGTTCCTCTCGCTCCCATTGTTTGGTCTATTGCTATCCTTTTCACTTGTTTTGTATATAAGAACATTCTAGAATTAAGTCTATGATGTACAACACTATTCTGTAAATATGTTTGTCTTTGTTGCGCCCATTATGTAAATGTGTGTTCTCTCTGAAATATTGTAGCATTTTCTAGAATAAGTAATTTTAGTATAAATAGAGCAACTTTGTACGTTTTTGAGAATTAATAAAGTTGACGTTGATGTGGAAATACGCTCCACGATACCAAAGATCCCTGGTTCTTTCCTATTAAGAATTTCAACTGAAAAGTATACGACCGGCCACTTTGGTCCATGTATTAATGGAGGTCAGAACACCTACATCTCTCCTCTTGGCTACGGCCATGTACCGAACGAACAATCCGATATATTATTGAAAACATATAAAATCAATTATTAGTCTACTAAGGCATTTTTTTTATCTCTAAAAAATTAATTACAAGAACTGCGAAAATCACAAACCAAAAATTTATTGACTCTTTTGGTAAATTTTGCAAGAACGTAATTTTTGAATGAAATTTTTAAATTTCAATATATGTATATATATATTTGGGGTTAATTTTCCAAACTAATAAATATTGTGGTATCTGAAAAGATGGCAAGAGGCACGTCTTGTTCGCTGTACGTCTGACCGGGAAAAGGAAAGATAGAACGCGTGGTAGACGTATGTGGTACTAAAGTTGCAAGTTGAAGTGTTATTAGGTTACTTCTTAAGTAACCACAGGGTGCCACATCACTCCCCTCGCTGGAAGAGGTCATCTAAAGCGGACAGGAAGCCTAATACGTCTACCGCTGGTAGTATTTTTCGAAACTGCTTCCGATGTATCAATGCCTGTCGTGCTAGGTTTATCTGGTGTGAGATCGGTGGCCCTCGGCACGTCGCTGACAAAGTCCGCTTTTTCAGTCGTAGGATGCATAACAGGTGTTGAGAATGTTGTTGACTGATGTTGGGGCGTCGCTGGTGTATCAGGAAAATCTGATGGTGCACAGAAGAATGGCTTTAGGCGATCGATGCTTATGTTAGAGTTGCGATTACGAATCCGAAGTGTAAAAAATTTTGGATTTCTTTTCAAAACTAAATATGGTCCATCATACGGGCGTGTCAGTGAAGGCTTGATGGAATCGTTTCTGACGAAAACGTGCGTGGATGAGTAAAGATCCTTTGAAACGAAAGTTCGGTTGTTCGTATGATGTGCGGTTTCAGTGGGTCTTAACTTCTCCATAGCAGTTCGGAATTCTGTCACAAAATCGCTTGCAGGAGACTCTGTCGAACTACTCTTGTAAAAAAATTCTCCTGGAATTCTTAATGTTGTGCCATACACTAGTTCTGCTGGAGACGCATTAATATCAGATTTGAAAACTACACGCAATCCAAGTAAAATTGTTGGCAAATGTTGTACCCATTTAGATGTGTCGTGGCATAAGATGGCTGTTTTCAATGTTCGATGCCATCGCTCAATGAGACCATTCGATTGCGGGTGGTACGGCGTAGTGCGTAAATGGGTTGCACCAATTGTTTGCATTAGTTCTGCAAAAACGGCGGATTCAAATTGCCGGCCTTGGTCAGATGTTATGCGGGTTGGCACGCCAAATCTGGACACCCAATGTGTTACAAGCGCTCGTGCGATCGTTTCAGCTGACATATCTGGGATCGGAACTGCCTCAGGCCATCGTGTGAAACGATCGATTATGGTGAAACAGTATCGTTGTCCTTCGCACAGTGGGAACGGACCAACGATATCGATGTTTATATGCGAAAATCGCTCTTGAGGTGGTTCGTACCTGACAGTTGCTGATTTTGTGTGCCGGAGCGTCTTGGAACGTTGGCACTGCAAACAGTTTTTTACGAAAACTGCGGTGTCTTTTTTAATTCCGGGCCAACAGAATCTTGAAGTCATCAACTTTGTAGTGGCACGACTTCCAGGATGTGACAGGTTGTGGATTGTAGACAGCACATGATGTCTAAACTCCTTAGGGATGTAAGGTCGCACTCGAGACGTTGACGTGTCACAGACAATTTGTTCGTTGCAGCCCAAGACGAATAAATGCTTCAGATTAAGAGAATGCATATGCGTACCTGAATGTTGTAGTAGCCGCTGCAACTCGTTATCATTTGTCTGTGCCGTTGCGATGTCGTTATAATTTATGGCCAGATCGAGTGATTGGATTCTAGAAAGAGCATCGGCAGGTGTATTTTTCAACCCAGGCGTATGTCGTATGTCGGTCGTAAACTGGCTAATAAAATCAAGTTGGCTTATTCTGCGTGGTGAAGCTTTTTCCATGCTCTTGCTGAATGCGAAAATTAGAGGTCGATGGTCTGTGATAATCGTACACTTACGTCCCTCTATTGCATAACGAAAATGGCAAACTGATTGGTACATCGCTGCTAATTCACGGTCGTACGTTGAATATTTTTGTTGCGTTGGTGTTAGCTGTTTGGAATAAAAGGCGAGAGGCTGGAAATCGACACCGATTTTCTGATGTAATACAGCTCCAACTGCTGTGTCAGATGCGTCGACGTAGATGAATATTTCTGCATCTGGAACAGGATGAGCCAATAGGGCTGCGTTAGCCAACTCGGTTTTACATCGGTCAAACGCGACTTCGGTGTCTGATGACCACGCAAGGGGTGTACGGTCATTCTTTTTATTCCCCGGAACCATCTCCTGTAAAACAGCTTGGTACGATGTTGCGTGAGGCAAAAACTTTCTGTAAAAGTTTAACATTCCAAGAAATCTTTTTAGCTCTTGCGCTGTTCTAGGCTGTGGAAAATTTTTAATGTCTTCAACTTTTTCAGGTAATGGTCGAATACCTTCGCTGTTGACGAGGTGTCCCAAAAATTTGAGTTCGCTTTTGCCGAATTCACATTTGGCTAAATTGATCGCTAGACGGTTTTCTCGAAGTCGCTGAAATACGATGCGAAGGTCATGCCGATGTTGCTCTAATGTTGGTGATGCAACGAAGATGTCATCAATGTACGGGAAAACAAAATCAACTCCGCGAAAAACCTCGTTGATTAGGCGCTGAAACGTTTGAGCGGCGTTACATAAGCCGAAGGTCATAAACTTAAATTCAAACAAGCCAAACGGTGTACTTATGGCTGTTTTCGGGATGTCCTCTGCATATATTGGGATTTGATGAAATGCCTTCTGCAGGTCGACTTTAGAAAAGAATCGCTTCCCTCGCAAATTCATCGTAAAATCCGTCAAATAGGGCAATGGATATCGATCAGGTACTGTTTGGGCGTTCAAGGTCCGATAATCTCCGCATGGTCTCCAGGTGCCATCACTTTTCTTGACTAAGTGCAATGGGCTGGACCAGTTGCTTTTGGATGGTTGACAAATACCTGTTTGAATCAGGAACTCGAACTCCTTTTTGGCAGCCGCCAGTTTTTCGGGTGGTAGTCGTCGTGGCCGGCAAAATACGGGCTGACCAGTTGTTTCAATTCGATGGGCTATTGTTGATTTCGTTGTCGAACCGTATGGTGAAAGTGTGGTTATGTCGTTGAATTCGCGTAGAAGGTCGGCAAATGAATTGCTTTCATTAAATGTTTTTATGACTGCGATGTCAGAAATCGTTGACGTCGTAAGCTTCGATCTGCAGCCACTGGAGTTATCGATGAGCCGATTACGTTTGAGGTCGATTAGCAAGTCGTATTGTTTTATAAAATCGGCGCCGATGATTGGTGTTGTTACATCGCCGATGATAAAAGACCAGTAAAAATCCTTTTGGAGTCCTAAGTCTAATTTGACTCGTTTTTCGCCAATGATCTTTATAGGTGACCCATTGGCTGCATATAAGACTATGGTGGTTGGACGGACGTCAAAAGATTTCGAAGTCAATGGTAGAATGGAAACATCGGCGCCACTGTCGACTAAGAATTTTGTTTTGGTGTACTTATCTGTTACTTGCAGGCGAAATATTTGACCCTTCGTGGAAGAACTTTCGCTGGAATTATCCACGGGCCCAGAATGTCAATTAGTTTCGCCAGACCTCATTTCTTGCACATGTTGCCTGTATTTACAAGGGCTTCGACACTTTTGCGCTTTACGACCAAATGTGCGATGATACCAACATTCTTCAGAATTTCTGACATTGTTGTTGTTTTGACTCTTGTCGCGCTTTTGAGATGGATTTCGTCCAGAGGCTGGCCTACGGGATCGAGAACGTGAGCGCGTGGAAAATTGGTCAAACTTCTTACCCAATTCCACTATTGCTGCTAGTAGGTCATTTAGCTCGCTTGTTGGTTGATTCCTTACTTGACACACTTGTCCCGGTGATACAGCATCAACAATAGAATCTGCAATTTTCGTAAACTCTGCCGCTGTGCCCGTTGAAGCAGCCACAACAGGCTGAACAAACTCCGGCAAACGCTTTGTCCATAACCCTTTCAGAGCCGCTTCACCCAAAGTGCTGCCAGCGACTCGCTTCATCTCAAAAAATAGCTCGGAAGGTTTTTTGTCACCAAGGGGCAGTTCGGACAACAGCCTGTTGAGACGCCTCTGCTCGCTGTCTGCAAAGTGCTCTATAATTTTCCGCTTGACGTAGTCGAACCTGTCGGTGGCCGGAATTGCTGCAATAACCTCAGTTAGCTGCGAAATTACATTAGGGCTTAACGCTGCCAGCACGGTTGCCGCCTTTTGCTTGTCTGAGGTTATACCCGATGCTGTAAACCAGAAGTCCATGGTAATAAACCAGGCTTCTATATTTGTGTTGCACATTTGCGGGAAGGGCAATCGAGCGTAAACTGCTGAGACACCAGCTGGAGTATAATTTCCGGGTGTGTTTTCGTTTGCCATGTTCTCTGTGGCTGCTGTAGACAAACCACTGTCGTTCATCGGATTTTTTGACAAAATGCCGTTCCACAAGATCACGTCGGGGTCACCACTTTTGGGGTTAATTTTCCAAACTAATAAATATTGTGGTATCTGAAAAGATGGCAAGAGGCACGTCTTGTTCGCTGTACGTCTGACCGGGAAAAGGAAAGATAGAACGCGTGGTAGACGTATGTGGTACTAAAGTTGCAAGTTGAAGTGTTATTAGGTTACTTCTTAAGTAACCACAGGGTGCCACATATATATATATATATATATATATGTATATAAATTCAGTTCAGAATTTTTCTTTAGATTATTGCGAATAATTTTTACGTGCATACATACATATAATATATATATATGTATATATATGTATACATATATATATATATTATTGGTTGCTGAATTACACCAACCAGGTATATGGGATAGCGTGCCTGTTACAACAATATGCAGTTCTATAACAAATTTACAAAAAATCACGTCGAAAATCAGGTCACATAAAATGTTATGTCCTAAACTGTTAACACTGGCCGCCAACCAAATTAAAAAGTTGAAGTTAAGCCAATAACGTTTGGTGTGGTATCACAATATTGGAAGGAAATCATAATGCATAAGGTGTGGATTAGATGAAATTATTTGCTCACGGTGATAACAAATACTTTTCCAATTAAGTCTGCCTCAGAAGTATTTGGGCGCACACTTAAATGTGATTTGTATTGACCACCCGATTAACGCGCAGTACAATACCAATGAAATAATGGTAATAAAATTCTGTCTAGCATTCCGAATATCAGTTTCGTCAACAAACACATATTAACAAATTTCGCAGATCTTCCAAAAATAATTTAATCTAGCACATACTATCCCGAAAACTTAGAAGTCACATCTTTTTGGAGACGTCCTTTGCCAACATCATCACTATTTAATTTGCCACGCACTGTAGACGTTACAATGTTAATCAATTTGATGCATCAACTTAATACTCACCTCGAACTATCGGCGAATGTTGGAAGCGTGAGCAAAGCACCTGGTGCTGTATTCCAAACTATACTATTACGCTCTGGGTAATGTGGTAAACGCTCTCGTATGATCTGCAAATAAAATGGAGAAAGTAATGGGTAAAAAGTAAGTAAACAAATGTTCAATGGAGCTGAAAATGTACACAAGGGTGTACATAAAATACAAGTATTTTATGAGGTTTGTTCATTTCTATCTTCCAAAAAAGTGGACCAGAAAAGAATTTTGTAAAAAGGAGAAAATGCCAATGAAATATGCATAATGAAAGATGCATAAACACGATTCGCGTCATATTTAAAGAGGGGCCAATGACTTGCGGGCATTTTCAAACAATTTACGAGGAAAGTTTTATTGGCACAAGCTGATGCCAAACTTGTACCTATACTTGCAAATCTTACCTATAGGCAAGTTAACAATTCAATGGCTGTAGATTAGGATATAAATAATTATTGGCGACTGCAGACATTACTGCATTCTTCAATATAAGCGTTTAGAATTTACCGAAGACAACATTGAAAATGGTCGACCGTGGCACGATGGTTAGTATACGCGACTGCCGTACGCATGATCTCGGGTTTAATACCGCATACAGACATCTATCGTTATTAGAGCGGCGTTCAGCTCGATGTGTCTGACGAACACTTTGAATAGTCGAGTAATTGACAAGTCTAATAAATGCTTCTCAAACTGTGACGTTTGGAACCGTCGTTATACTGTAGGTTTCGTTGAGTGAGTCTAAAAATAGAATGCGTGTAAGCTCACTGAATGTGAAAAGCTCTCCCATGTCTCATTCATGCATATGAATACGAGAAAATAGGACCTGCATCTCAAACTGCGGCAGTGGATAATGGGAGCTACAGAAACCACTGATGTGTGGAGTTTCTTTCTTTTGTTGATGACCCATACAAAAGGATTTTGATATAAGACTATGCTTCTGGTATGTTCGGACTATTTACAGTGAAATTCTTTATACGAGTTCAGAATGCGCTTGGTACCTTTTTGACAGAATGTATTACATAGATAGGCCTGTCATAGCAGAATTACAGTGAAAATCCTCAAATAAACTTACAATACCACATTGACATTTTTCTGAGGAGTTATTGCGAATAGAAAATTTATGAAACACAACCATTCGAACGATTATTAGTGCAGTTCCTCCTGGTATTCTCCCGCAGTGAATAACGATACTTCACAGATACTTCAGATACAACTATTTTTAAGGCATTAAAAACATTTAACTAAAATGTATTGGTTTTTCGAGTTCCTTAAAGTAGGAGCATTCATCCTTCACCTTATGTAACCAAATTCTCTTGCATCCCATGAATGAGACATGGGAGAGCTTCTCATCTTCAGTAGCTTACACGCATCGAGGTGACTGCAATGATGGATGGCTGTATGCGAGATTGAACCCGGGATCACGCGGACAATAGTCGCGTGTACTAACCATCACCACGTCCGATAACCTTGTAGGTTACAAAAATGTAATAAATATATAATTTTCCTAAGAATTCAGTTTGAAAATTTCTATTAAATGTTTTCTGATTTTGACGAACGACTATTTCATAGTGTTTGATAATAATTGTCCTTGCGGAATCTAGTCAGAAACAACATTTTCTGTCTTCGCTTCTGCAGCCCACTATCCTTGGCGTAGACCATGATTATTTCAACTTATATGCAAGGACGAGCAAAAACCTTTGAATTTAGTTGTTCCACATATCATCTAATGGACCGAAATAGCAATTTGAGGCTGTGGTTTTGCCGACAACAAATCGAACGTCTCAACAGATAACGTTGTACTTCACACGCGATAGACCAAAATAGGTTTATCAATTGTATCAACTGTATTATCAACAGCTTCACAGAAACACAAATTAGTGAATTAATTTCGTTTCAATCCAACTGTGTAAACATAATTCAGTCTATGCATCGACACGTACAAATCACCCTATGTGAGAACAATTCTTGCGCTTATTTCTTCCAATAGCTACGGAAACGCTTCTACGTACGTGTTCATTGGCAGTACATTCAGATCGGTAAGTTAAACGATTGTAAACGCCGGCTATGACAAGATGATGCTCGCAACTTTTATCCTGGCTGCACAATAATGAGTTTTATACGTCTTATTTGCTAGACCAATAACGACTTTTATTACTCCTTATTTTCTAGGCCATCGCCAACTGCTCATTTTCCGGACCGGAATTCCCTTCAGTAAACGAGCTGGTGTCATTAAAATTCTAACGAGCTAATTTTCAGTACATAAAAACTGAACGAAACATAACGAAATATCGTAAACAAAGAAGAAGAATACGAAGCAGAGGAGCAAATGGCATAAAGTTATTGCTAATGAAGGATTTAAGTGGCACTTTAAAAGCAAAACTAAGTGAATTTTCCAGCTAAGACATCTCATTGCAATTCAAGTACTCTGCGAACAAACAACTTGCCAGGATTGGGCTGACGGGCAACGAATTCATATGCAAAGCAAACGGAACAAAATAAAATATATGTATTTTATTTGAATCATGTACTCGCCATTCTTTGATGCCAAAAGCGAAAGCAACACCAACAGAGCCAACAACATTAGAGAGCCGGATAAATCATGGTGCAACACTTCGAAAAATTCCTTAAGGATAGAAGCACGCTTGGGTGAACATGAGTTCAATTTGCTTCTGAAAGCTGGCAATTAATTTAACAAAGTCATAATCTATATACACTACGCTTAATTTCTCTAATGTTGCAAGAAATTCGTTGTGCGAGAACGCCCAGCAGCGGACTCGACAGAGCATAAGAAGCTTTCTGATACAATTTCAATCTATTCCTCTACACTCGCTAACAAGTTCAGCGCGTAAAGTTGTTTTCTTTTCCTACTGGTGGCAAGCTTTTCTTAAATATTTAAAGTGCATGGAAAATTTGGATACCGAGTTCATATTCTGAAACACAGGTTTAATGTATTTCAAATGGTTTGACCAGAAGAGCGATAGTTTCCCTTAATTTACCCATCAGTGACGTAAAACGAACAATATTCCAAATGGGTTCTTATTAAATGTCTTTGGAACAGAACCAGAACAGTGGTTCGAGTGTGTTAAAGCCCATTACATGAACTGAATCAGTAGTTCAGAACAGACCGCTGAACTGAACTAACAAAATTTTACATGGTCGCAGATCTGATTTCATGAAAATAGGATAGTGTTGGATCATACACTCTGCCTAAACGATAAACGATAAATAAATAAAAAAATATAAAACGCTTCCATTATGCCATTTGTACCATTAAAAATAATACCAGCATATTCAATAGTCCGGGGGCTGTGGACTTCAAGCAAAAATAAACTAGAAATTCAGGAGTAAATTCAACGCCATTTTTCATCGATATACATAAAACGAGGCACCGTAACCGAACCGAAATTGAATACTAAAATGCTTTTGATTTGTTTCAATTTCTGGAATCTGAACCAGAAGCATACATATTTTTTACTGTGGTTCCGACAATCGAACCAAAATTTTATTGAAATTTGCTTCTGTATTATACGTCCAAAACAAAATTACAACCAATTTTGATTTTGATTTTAAAATTTCTGCGAGCCTGATGTCGTAAATTCGGAAAATAAGGTATTTCAACCGTTTGTTACCTTCTCTGGCACGAAACAAAACTATAAATATAATATGGTTTCAGTTCTCATTCAGATAAAATTTGGAATAGAGAACCAGAATAAATGTAGGTTTTTAATTTCGTTTCAGGTAAAAAACGAATGAGTTGCTGTTTCAGATATGAATCAGAAACAAAATTCTAATTTGCTTTAAATAAGTTCGCAATATTAAAAATCAGAACGAAACTAAAATTTCGTAAAGTCCCTTGCTTAAAACATACCAAACATTTGGTGAATACAACAAAGGCGTTGGCTGGGACCATATAGAATGAAGTTTAGAAAAAAGCTCGAATAAACTTAAAAATATAATTTATTTGAATTGTGCCTAATAATGAGTGACAAAATTGCCATTGCTTTACTTTCATTACACCTTTACATATGAGGTGTAATGAAAAAGAAATCCATTAGTTTGCATGATATTGAAGGCTTTATTTAGCAGCATAATTAAAATGAACCGATTTAGGTCAACTGTGCAACGTTTTGTTCAATAACCATGTGGAAATTTGAAGGAATTTCAATTATGGCAATCTCATTAATACTGTCTATTGGCAAAAACTGGAAAGGTATATTTTCACAAACTTCTCTTTAGGTGAATTTTTTGCAATTTCTTGGTGCCACGTGCAGATCATATGGTGCATGCAAAAGAACTTCCTAATCAAGCTTCGGGAACTTCTGGTAAATTACTATCGATGTGTGCGGTCCGGAATTAGGAGTTTGGCCGTAGGAGGCAGCTCGTGGCATAGATTCTCTGCCCATTCTACTAAACGCGTAATAAAACTTTCCTGACCGTTAATCCTGGCTTGACCTTGGTTTTACTTTCCGAGCGTGGTGCATCTTTGACATACAAATTATCAGAACGGAATCGACGAAACCAGCCGCCTGCCTTCTGATTTCGCATTTATCTAAGAAAATCGCTAAAATATGGAATATTTTCTCTTTGCTGGTGTCCATTTTTGACGCGCTCAAACAGGTCGCTTGACCAACCACAAAATTGTGTGAGTAGTTTTTTGAGTACGAAATTTTATCTTTATAACGCCATCTAGCGTAACCCAGTCGCACTTATGTAACGCGAGATACATATTGAAAAATTAATGGAATTATTTTTTTTACTTTAAGGCTATGGAAGTGTCCAAAGTTGATTGGAGTTCTCAAATCCTAATAAGGATAGGATAATCAATGAAGATGCATTTCTACTACTGCGTCTAAAAAATGCCCAGAAGGAAGCGATTAAAGTACTAAGAATCCCTCGACCAAATGAGTTTTATGACTATTTAAGTTCGTTGAGCGATATCGGTCCGGCTGACACGATAACGTCGCAAATCTTTATAAAATTTTATAAAACTTGGCTAGAAGGATGGTAAAAGCGATATGTCCCCTCGCACCTTATGATATACTCGAACACATTAACCGATTTTCCCAAAATTAATTTCCTTCCCGTATTCCCAAATTTGCAAACTGCAGCAACTTTCCGGCATTTCTCATACAAATTCACTGTTTCCTTCTGTAGTTTCTAAGTAGTAGTTTGCAGCAGTCTAGATATTTTCTCGTCGTATTGATTTATGATTCTCTCCAAAACTTCAGAAAAATCAACAAAGTAACCCCCGCTCTTTCTTTACCACGAAATATAATTGAACGGTTTAACTTATATAATCTTAGCAGCTGTATTGAATACAGCAAAATTTGGTACACATCATGCGACTGGTGAACTTCGTTCTAAGAATGAAAATAAAGGGTATGACTACATCCTATCTGGTACCTCCCATACAAATTGACCGCTTTATCGAGATTTAAGTTTTTACCAACTGTATAACCCAAAATTTGAAAAAACTATCCGGTCGCCCTCTCTTATGACTCCAAAACAAACTAAAAATAATTTAAACAGTACATTTCTAAGTTGACTTTATTCATTGAATGGCACTAAATTCAGTATACTGTATTCTGGCATTACGAACTGCGAGTGAGAATGAACTGCTTTGCCGTGCAGCAGGATACCAAACACACAAATTGGACGATTCAGCATAAATTAGTAATCTCTCTGTAATTTCTAAGTAGAGGAACCCAGAAGGTTCTAATTTTGCTTTTTTATAGCACTTTGATTCAGAATATTTTCTGACAATTTGGCAAAGCAAAATGACGTCAGGTAATGTCAATTCACTTGACTGAACGTTTCTACTGGTTTTATAGTTTAGTTTAGTGCCAACTTCAATCATAAAATTATTGTCGCTATTAATGCAAAAACGCAATTTTGGCAACACGTAAAAATTGACAAGTAGTTTCCTTCTATGCAGCCTGCATCTTGATCTATCTCTGAACCAGCGCTATCAGCAAATAAATTTACCTATATATTTATCTCACACCGGATCGTTGGATATTTACGATTCATTCGAAAGTGGATTTTGTTAAAAATAAAGTTGCTTCAAAACGATCTAGTCGAAATAAGTGTTCGTCTCTTTGACAAACAAATTGAGTAATTCGTTTTATCGAAATAGACTGCTAACATCCCACACCACGTTACAATGTCGACCAAGATTAATTTTATTTTGGAGAGGCATTCTTCATCCTGTGCAATTTAAAACGGAAGTAAAAGCTCTCAGGTACTATGCATGAACTCCACTAATGGGTACTGTGTACGGTTTTTGTGGTTGGCAAAATACACATCGACTATATAAATTTGTTGGCATGCTGTTGACATTCAAATATGCTACATTATAAGGTAGGACAGACATTGGCATACGTGTGTAGTAGCAACACAACACAAAGTAATATTTAATGTAATACTTAATGTCAAATATTTATCACAAGTATGTCTATTTCGTTATTTCAAATAAAAAGTTAAAAGCTGAATTCGAATCGACTAATTGAATCGGAATTGTCTTTTAACAAATCTTCCAAAAAAAGACGACGTATAGCAGTTTTACAATCAAAAATATTATAAGAAATGTACAAGATACGATATATGTAAAAAAAAAAACAAATTCCCCCATATCATATGAATCAACTCAGTGAGTTCACACGCATTCAATTTGTATATTCAGTAGAAGGTACCTTCCATTGCTAGCGATTCCGCATGCCAGTTTGACGCGTTTTTACCAGAATTGTCGATTACTCAACTATTCGAAATATTCTTTAGCACATCGAGATGACTGCTATTTAAAAAAAGGTGGTTGAGTCCTAGGAATAACTACTATATGCAGGTTTATGACAATTTTAATTGTTTAAAAAAAATCTAATATTTCACAACTCGGTGTTTGAAATTGCTGAATCTTTGTTTGTATTTTTGAGGATTTACAAATAACCAATTGAAGAATCCTTGGCCTATGGTAGATTGGTCTTGTTTGTACTGAGTAGTCCTAGTTTTTAACGCCTATTAGTATTATCAAGGACTCAGCAATACTAACGATAATATTACTGTACAGGTATGGAAAGGAAATAACTAGACTCATATATTTTTCAATGGCACCTAATGGAACCTAATTTTAGGTGCAGTTACTACAAAATTCTAAACAATACTATTTTCCCGAAGAAGCGAGAAAAATCTACGACTTTTGCTCGACAGGAGGATGCTTTTAAACGACAAGTTTTAGTTTTATAACGACAAGTGGAACTCAATTCAATTTGAACCCGAAATTAAAGCTTTGGGTCGGATCGGTCGCACTCAGCTCATTTTTATTGTGGTCATTGCGTTTCAGTATCGGTTTGTACATTCATTCATTCAGTCAATTAGGTTAACGTCAAAAATATTTTTGGAAAAGTTTTCGTTTTAATCAAAATTCATATTCATTCACTATTTGTTATAAAATATTTAAGTACAGCACAGTTTAATGAGTGGATGAAATTAGCCATTCAGCTTTAAGATTATTAGTTCAAAGTTTTGTTAACTATTTGTACTTAAAGATAGTGATTTGTTTTCTAAATGTTCTGGTGGTTTCGTTTAATTTCTTTAGTAAATGTAATTAATATAAGAGCCGATAATTTCAAAAGTTGGGACGTTTGAAAAAAGATTTCGGCTTATCTATTTACTGCTGTCATAATCCAATCCCCTATCAAAATGTCATGTCATTTCGAAAATTTGTATTCGAGTTGCAGTGCTTTAAGCAACTCTACTTTGACTTTTTTATGTAAATGGAAATAATGAATTTCTTGAGTTTGATTAAACGTTCCTTCGTGATGGCAACAAATATAGCGACTTTTCCCCCTCTATCCTACAAACAAATGGATACCGCACTTGATAACAGTGGAACAAAATCATCCACATTTTAGTAAGTTGGAGCTCCATTTGGACGAGTTTAAATATGGTAGGAACGATTTTTTCACCCGGTGTGTCGTAATGAACGAAATATGACTCCACCACTACACTTTTTGGAAATTGCAGTCCACTGAATTAAGAAGCAGTTGGTCGGTAAAATTATGGCCTCTTATCCTTCCAGCATTGGTATGTAATAAATCACTGTATCACATCGATACCTAATTGCACAATATGGTAAATTTTCGATAATAAGCATGGCCTGTGGAAGCAATGATTTATTTGTGTGGAACTTGTAACAAAATCGTCAATTAATCAACCAATTTATATGTTTTGAACATAATCAAATCCTACTGAAAACGATGGCTTTTAGAAGCGACTAAAGATATTGAGGTTATATAAAAATAGAAACGAAAATTGGGGCCATATCAAAACGTGGACCGATATGGTTCATTTTAACAGAGATCTGCTTTGATTCAATCAGATAATATTGTAATTAATAAAAATAATCAAATTGTGATGAAATCTTTGGAGCTACAACAAAACATGAACAGATATAATGTGACTTTAGCAGGGATAATTCGTCCCACCCAATCAATAGATACTAAATATAATTGAATTATAAATGTAAGTATGCTCTGGTATGATCTGTCTTTAACGTATTTCTTCTTTGGTACTGAAATTGGCTTATAATTGTCATTTGGTAACTTTGGGTGTTACAAACAACAGCACAAACTTTATATACTCTGACCACAACTGTTATGAAGCGCAATATGGTCTAGAGTTTATTATAATTCATCACAGTGTTTTGTAAAGCAAAAATATTTGGTTTTGTATTCAAAAGCAAAAACTGAAATATCTCAAAAATTATAAAATTGTAATTTCCAAATTAACTGAAAATGTATATTAATTGGCTGCAGTATATGGGGAAATTTCAAATTTTAATATGTCTTATTTACATCATTAATTTTTAAGAACAAAAATAGCTGCTATTGGAGGAATTTTCAATTTGAAAAAAATCATAGTGAAGAAAATCTGTTTCAAATACTTTAAGTTAAGCGTACCTAACTTTTTTTGATTTTTATGGTAAAATTTTATTATTTTGCTAAGAAATAAAAGTAATTTTTCGTTTATATTTTTTTATGTCCATTCAAACATAAAAGTTATTTTTGATTTCTGCTTTTTTCAATCACCAAATTTAAATTATTGAGTGAGTTTTATTCTGTCACACAAAAAAATAAAAATCAATCTGACAATTTAAGTTTTTTCGGTGAAATTAAAAAGTCTCCCAAATCCATAAGTAAATGTTGTTTGCTTTACTTAGCATTATGATTATTGCAAATGAATCCAATGTCTATATATTGTTGATCAGCTTGACGAAACTAGTTACTCTAGCCAAGAATTGCCGTTTTTTTACATGGGGCTAGATCTAATTTTAAGTTGGGAATATAATATTTGGAACAAAAAGCGTTGCAAAAGCGCGCTTATGTCATTTGTTGTTAAAAAACAAGCTGCAATCCGCAACTTACCGCCAGAGGATGTTAAGGGAAAACCAAATATGGTTTGTTGTTATGGGTTTACACTCACTCAAATTCATTACAAACAAATAAAATGTATGATTCGCTTGCAATACACAAGTCGGTTGCCGGCCGAATATAAATTTTGGGAAATCTACAAAGATGGTCACAACTAGTTCGTACATTTGAGAAAAGATATGCTTCTTTTTCACCCAATATTTGAATGGCATTCATATTAAATCGACTGGTTTTGGGTTATAATCCAGTGCCTCATGCATTACCTTCTTCAATTCGTCCCTATAGTCATTTGAATCTTCATCGTTTGAGGAGAATAATATTCAGCGATGCCACCAATTTCCATAATTTAATGTAAAACTTTTCGGAAGTAAATATTACTGACTTGAAATTTTGTACGACTCTCAAGAATTTGCATTTACTTTAATTTGGATTTATTTAAATTAACCCAGCTTCTAAAATTTAGCTTTATAATTAGGATGGCTCACAGTAAAATTAATGTGCATATAAGTTTTCGAAACTTCAACAAAGCCAAAGATATTTGTAGAATAGATGCACCAGATTTTATTGTAACCAATGTATTTATTCCAACTCCAAAAGAGCAGGCTAACATTTGGAAAAATGTTTGCAATATAAGGACACCGTCGACACTAATTGCTTTGAACCTGCAATTAATTTAATTCATATTGCATCAGAAATATGTTTTAACATTTCCATAGCTGTCATTGTTTATTTTGCTTAAAGAAATTTCGTTGGCAACGCAAACGTTGTAAAAGGCAACATTCGTATAAAAACTAACCACTAAGAACCTGGCTAATGTTTTTAAATGGTTTTTGGTTCGGTTCATATTTCTTTTTTTTTTAAGTTCATAACTGGGTTCACGGATTTTAAAAGCAGACCCATTCGAAAATAGTTTGCTTCCCTATTTTTAGATGTTATAAATAATAGGCCAAAACCTACGTACTGCATGTGAAACAGATGTTGTAAAGGCCATAAAAACTTACGACTATGTTGCAACCTCTTAAAATTCCTTTAAGCGCTCTGTTTTCTACTTATAAATTTGAAAATTTTCCGTATAGACATCACCGTACGCGGGCAGCGAACTGTAAAAAATTAATTTTCTGTCGCACAGAGTAATAAAGAGCAGTGTTTCTCTCTCTCTCTCTCTCTGTTTCTCTCTCTATCTCTCTGATTATATGGAATATTTCCGTAGTTAATTTGAAATTAATTTAGAATCAGTTGCTTCCTTACTGAATGAAGCAAAAAACTTTTAGTAGTAGACACGAAAAATAAAAGTTTTTAGATGACTTTTTTATTTCATCCGATAAAGTAAAAGTCTTATCTGATTTTTATTTTTCATTTTAATTGGAAAAACTTGTTAACTGATCTTAATTTTTGATCTTTATTTCAAAAAGTTTTGAATACGTGTTATTGAAAGAAAGGATAAATATAAATCAAAAATAATGTTTGTTTCTCCGCAATAAAATAAATACCAAAAATAATTGTTATTTTCGGAGAGACATCATGAAAAATAAAAATATTAATTATTTTCTGAGAGATATAACAATGACAGTTGTAAATAACTCTTAAAGAAAAACTTTTTTTAATAAAGGTGATAACTGCTAGTGTCTCAGTTAATTTCTTGTTTGTTTGGAAATAAGTTAAGCTGCTGTTCATTCAACAGAATACCTTCATTGAATCCAAATATGTTCATTGAATTCAATTTTTGGACAAATTCAGATTTGCAATTTCTTTAAAAAGAGATTTATTTATTTGTTGATAGTATGAAAATTAATTGACAAGTTAAGTGGAATTTCGTTTTGAATATGATTTTAAATTTTCTTCTCTCCAAAAGTACGAAACGCTCAATTTAGTTTGCTTGTTGATACTGTGGATTGCAATCCCTGGCGGAGGGTTTATAATGTTCGGCTAGTCCAAACTCCTTCCTCAACTTTCAATCTAACAAAGCTATATTTAATAAATGTTTAACAAATTTGCTCAAAACACATGTTTTCATGCAATCATATCGGTACATTTCGTATTTCAACGCAGTGCATTTTTCGGCTTATTTGCTTTAAATCAACGCTATGCAAATTTGCTTTTCACATTCGAAACGAATACATAAATTATTTCGCTATGATCAACTACATACAAATGAATTAAAATTAATGTAAATGTTGCTGCCCAAAAATTCTTGCACTGATAACAAAGATAAAAACCGGCAAGCAATTAAATAAAAACTTCATCTGTATGACAGAACCTCTTATATTTTCTGGGTATTAATTGGGCTTAAGCTAAATATTTACAATATTCGAACAGTCAGTTTGTATTGCACTAGGAAGAGTTAAATCAGCAGTTGAATTCGTTTCAATCTTAACGATCCTGACTTCAATAGATTGATCAGGATTTTTTATGTCACATCCGGATGAGCTCATAACAATTAAAATTTCGTTGCATTTCGTTCATGTTTTTTCCCTGAGAAGCGATTTTTGCAAAATTTGTTGTTAAAGTGCCGATAAGCCACAAATGGAATGTGTTCCTTGAGTTTAGGTTCTTCAGTTTCCGGACTAGTCTAGCATATGATTTCATGAAATTCCATGATTCCAATTCATTGTGTACTGAATTTGTACACAGTAAATACACCAAATCTGTAAATACACCAAATGTGTCCAATACCCGCCAATTTTATTTAAAACGAGTAAGTAAGACTAAAATTGTCCAAATTTGGCGCCATAAGAATATCAATTTATAGAGTTCATCTATTTTGTAAGAAGAAAGTGGAGCATAATATTGAATATTGTTGGGTTTTGATAACTGTATTAAATGATGGTACTAATCTTCTCCCGCTGATACCAGTTTTGTTCGATTAAAAAAATTTCGAAGAAATCTGTTTCTGTCACGCGCCTATACTGCAAGCGTAGACTCTCACTCCCATTTTACCACGTGAATGTAATAATGTCGCAAAGTTTCTTCCTTATTTCGAGCCAAAAATTTATGAAGGTCCGCGTACCGATTTTCATAATTCTAGATTGAACCCTTTAGTATTGCTAGTGGTTCCAGTTTACCCTGTTTTTTTTTACTCCTAAAAGCACGAATTTGAATTTTACGAGTACTTGTTGCTTCTTTAGATTGTAAAAAGGAATATTTACACCAATTTTCACGACTATACCTCTAGGCCCGCTTCTGGCTCTAAAAGCACGAATTTCGAAAAATTTGTCTCTTTCTCCCTGTTTTACCTTTAAAAGCGTGCATTTCGAACAGTCCCTTCATACAACGTGACTACTCTTAAATGTGAGCATGGCCACCAATTTTCCTGATTCTATCTTTATACGCATAAACAAAATGCTTCTTTTAGTTGTGGCACCCACATACTATTTCCCAGTAATAAAACTGGAAATCATTACCATTTCCATATATGCATATTTATCATTTCCAAAAAAGCATTTTTATACCGCTTACAAATCTAAACGAAGTTCTTCTTAAATTGAATTACATGCAAATACTATCAATTCAATTTCGATATGAAAGCACTGATCCAAAAACAAAATTTCTTTGGTCCAATGAAAACTTGGTCCGAAATGACTGATTTTTCATTGCTATAATAACTCTCATGAAAATGTGAGGAAGACACACGATAAGAAACTGCTTCCTTCCTTTCTTTCTATGACAAGCCTATGTTAAATTCATTGGTGATTACCCAAACTTCCAGTACTTCACTCCAAAATTTGCGGTGAATTTCAGCTTCCACGTAAGCACTTTTTTGGCAGGTTGTTAACGCAATATATGATTGTGACACTTCCATTCACAATCGTACATAGCCAACATGATGTTTCGCTGAACTATGCAATATCTGCACAAATAATATAGGGTTATCCGTTTAGTGGTTTCAAAAGCGCCGGCCTGGCAATTATTATTTATTTAGTGACAGTTTGCCATTTACGAATACAGATCGTTTAATAACCGAAGAACGCGTCAAAATAGTTAAAACTTACCATAAAAGTGGTGATTAAACGTGGACTTTCAATCGCTCAAAATTTTCTTTAGAGATTAAGCTTATTACTCACTTGATGGTTACAACAACAAGCTAAATTGTCGCATATGGGGCTTGGAGAACCCAGAAGTGATTGTGGAAAAGCCATTGCTTCCGGAAAAAGTGACTGTTTGGTGAATTATGGTCTGGAGGTGTAATTGGGCCATATTTGTTCGAAAATGACTGTGAAGGAAGGCAGTAATATTGCATTTGGTACATAATGGCAAGGTTCAAGCATTATCTTTATATATATAATTCTACTGTACGGGCGTTGTCTGTGAACTCCTCCTAAACGGCTGGACCTCTTTGCATAAATTTTTGTATATGCGTCTGGGTGGTGCCCGGGATAGTTTAAATTTACAATTCGGTCCAATTGGACAAAGGGGCGTGGTACCTCCCATACAAACAAACAATTAAAAATCAATTATTTCTGGTCCTGCTTACGGTATTTGAACAAAATTTGGTGCGTAGGTTTGGTGTACATATCTTAAGTGCTACTGCAAATATGGGCGGGATTGGACAATGGGGAGTTGTACCTCCTATACAAACCACAAATTAAAAAGCAATTATTTCTGCTCCTGCTAAAATTTGAAGGCAAAGCAACGTTTGCCGGGTCGGCTAGTAATGAAATAAAAGTTTTAGTTAAAGTTTTATTTATTTTTACTTGAAACCGAAAAATAGATAATCCTATACAAAAATTTTATTATAATATTTGTATCCATTTCAAAGATAAACGCGCAAAATAATGAATATTGTAATCATCAAAGTATCTGGAAATACCAAAGGAAGGTACTGAAGAATTTGATTGGAGGTGTCCTTGTTGTTTTGCCGGATATAGTTGGGTAAACGTTGATGGACTACAACTGAGAGAATGTGTAAAAAATACAAAACATAAACTCACATATACGTCAAGTGGAATGAATATTCTAAACTTTTTACTTTTTTAAAAGATTTATAGGGTGGTTGTAGTAAACTGCTAAAATACCAAAGAATTTATGGTATCAGTTTGTGGAATTCATTTAGAAATACTCATACCATTCGTTAAAAGAGAAACAATTAATTTGCGAAGAGGCGGGCGAAAAACCACTCTTGGTTCAAAGGCTAAACAGCTGGAACAGACTATCCATCAAATACGAAACATGTGTGCACATGTGTGTACGTATGTATGTGCGATAGGTTCTACCACCCACCGACTTTCGTCTTCTGCCAACAGTTCAATAAACGTTTCTGCGTTGATGGGTTGAACTTTCCATTCATCAATGTTTACATTTATTTATTATTTGTGCGGTTGGTTTGTTTTATTTCCCAGTGGAACGAAAACGGGAACGAAGCAAAAATGTTGCTAGAACAATGATTACTTTAAATATGCAATCTCAAAGAGGATGTGGATGGATATCGGTAAAATTGATTGAGCTGACAACAATTTAAATAAAATAAATGTATATACACATAACCCACAAAGCCAGAGGTAAATTCAACATTTATACTTTGTTGGGAGAGAGAGAGAGAAATTAAAGTTATGCATAGAAGGAAAAATCGACTCAGAAATGAGTCAATTAGACTTCGGTATTAATGTCCTTAAAGAAGAAGTGTCTCCTTCATGGATTTCCAACAAAAAGGTACCGATTGCTGAGACTGATTGCAGAAACTGAGACTTACTGTTGGTATTTTGTCACTCTAGTAACTCCACAGGATTTTAAAAAACGAAATGGGGCTGTTTTCTTTGTTTTGCATAACCACCACGGCGCGAATGGGATTAACTCAAAAAGATATTTTCTTAACTAAATTCGCATTATAACACATCGCTCGTTAAATGTCGCAACTAACACACAAATGTCGTCTCTACCCAGAGGCCAGAAATAGCAAATTTGGTCGTTTCGCACGGCTTTTATTAGATTCTTCCCATTTTAAGCACGAAAAAATTCTTTATATTACATTTCAACCGCTCCAAACATCAGTATTTTTTGATGGAATCTGAAGTAAAAGTGCGTTCAGCATCACCGGCGGCCATAAAATCTCATCTAAAATCAGCCAGTCATCGAAGTGTGGTTATCTTCTACGAAATAGTGTCGCCAGAACATTTTCAAAGTCATTGGGCACCGAACTATATTTTTCCCCCAAGGGGAAAACAATATTTAATTAAAGAAATTTATTTTGTTCCATTATATAAGGTACTAGCCGACCCGGCAAACGTTGCTTTGCCTTCAAATTTTATTTTTATTGGAAATGTTTCATGTCAATCGGTCTATTATAATAAGAAACGCCTATATTTGCAGAAGAACTTAAAATATGTTCACTCAACCGAAATACAAAATTTTGTTCAAATACCGTACGCAGGACCAGAAATAATTGATTTTTAATTGTTTGTTTGTATGGGAGGTACCACGCCCCTTTGCCCAATTGGACCGAATTGCAAATCTAAACCATCCCGGGCACCACCCAGATGCATATACAAAAATTTATGCAAAGCGGTCCAGCCGTTTAGGAGGAGTTCACTGACAACGCCCGTACAGTAGAATTATATATATAAAGATAGTTAAAAGAAATTCATCATTTTTCCAATAGATGGCTTTAGTAATCTGCATCTCTCGTTGAATAAGAGCGAACGGTAATTTTTTTGATTGCCTGACTCAGTATGATCCTGATACTGCAACAGCCAACAGCGTTTAATTTGGGTTTTGTCAATCCGGCAATTTTGATGTCAACGCTGCAGCACTCTCTAGAGGACCAATTTTCGAAAATGTCTATAGAATAATGGGAACCGTCAAGTCCGTTCAACATGTAAGCACTGTTTCCATTTCCCAGGAGCTAAACATTGCACAAGAAGACGTTTACAACCACTTGAACAAGGCAGCATGCATAGAGAAGCTCGATGTATGGCTGCGAATCGCTGCTGAATCGCAACAATATCGATCAATTTCTGAAGCGGACGGTAACTGGTGATGAAAAATGGGTCACATGCGGCAATGTCAATGTCAAAAAACTAGATAGGTGATCAGGAAGATTTTACTGTGTATTTGGTGGTATTGTCAGAGAATCATCTACAGGGTGGCGCACGAATCGTGCTGCAAACACAATGTCAACGTCAATGGGGACCGATATTTAAAGATGTTGAAGGAGTTTTTCATGCAGAACTGACATAAGATGTATCCGCTTCAATAACATTTAGTTCCATCCAGATGGAGCAACTGCACACATCGTCGGACTGGTTATGGCGGAGCTCCAATCAAAATTCCCAAACAAATTAATATCCAGAAACTCCACTGGTCCCCCAAAGGTCATTTGACCTGACTACACCAGACTTTTTGTATGGAGTTACGTCAAGATGAAGGTGTACAAAACGAAACCAAGGAATTTGACCGAATTGCAGCAGTCCATTAAAACCATAATTGAGACGAACCCGCAATGAATAATTTTATGATCAGATGTTGGATATGCGTGGGTCATTTAAAGTCTATTATCTTTAAAACCAATTAGTTATTTAAAATAAAGTTAAATTCCTTATTGTAGCACAATTGATGTGCCCCGCTGTACTATGAGTTGCTCTCTGACAACCAAACTCTTAATTCGGACCTTCAATGCCTATAGTTGGATTGTCTGAAAGAATCAATCGCCTACAAGCGGCCAACTCTAGCTTATAAGGGGACAACGGGACGGATGCGTTCCATCGGAACAATTTCAGGCAACGCACATTGATAGTGAACGTGGAACTTGATTGCGAGATTCTAATGAATCTACTTTATAGTCAGGACCTCGCACAGGGTGAATACCACTTGGATCTTTTTTACTACCCCTTGGGGGAAAAAATGTAAATGTAGTCCCAATCGAAATGACATAAAATGTTAAAAGTTGTCTATTAAAGTTACCACTTTTATTGACAAATATCCCGACAAACACAAGGCCGACACCACAATCATCCAGGATATACGATGCACACACAAGACTGGTAAGGATACGATGCAAAAATTGGGCGTTGATCGCAACTGGCAAGATTTTGAGGCCTAGCCCTGGAGTTAAACGAAGACGAAGATTATACATCAAAGATAATTTTTATGAGCGACTAGAAGACATATGACTGGCCCAGCATTAACATTTTTCGGGGAGATTTCAAGCCAAAAATGATATGAAGGGAAGATTTTCCTAGCCCCACTGTCTGATTTAGGGCAATATGGTAGACATCTTGTCTTTCACCTGATCAAAGCACGGCAAACAAGATTGATCGCGGGGTAATAGATGCAGGTAATGTTTCTAATGCCTTGGTTCCAACATAAACTAGGATCATTGCCTGCTTGTAGCTAAAGCATATACGAGATAAGACACATGGTTTAAAGATATTTCGCTTTCGGGGATATGTATGCATAGTTTAGATACCCGAAAATGCAGAGTGTGATAAAATTATGGAGAGAATACTTTTATAAGCTGCAAATGCAGAAGAAGTGCAGAAACGACGCTACTAGGCGGAGGTGGCATACAATGCCCACCGACAAGGAAAAACAAGATCAAACTAGCAATTTTGCTCAATGAGTATATTCCCGATGTTCGGAGTATAACTATTATGTGTAGTTTACAAAGAAAGCGATCAATTCTTGTGGCAACCGATTTTCACCCATTGGTCATAAATGTCTGTAGAGTGTGATATGTGAAAGACTATTTTCTCTGAACTGGGTGGGCCTTATTAATATGACCGTACCTGGGTAAATCGGCAATTGACCAGAAATTCATTCCAGGAAAATCATAATACAGGAAATTCTGGAGAAGATTCAAGGACAATCTGCTGACACGTACCAACTTTTAATAGGCTATAAAGATAATTTTGATAACATGCTATGGTAAAAATTATTTGAAGTCATGACTGCGTTTAGCTGTGTTTATCCATGCGAAGTTGATACGCCCAATCAAAGAAGGTAGGCAGAGGAGTTACTGAAACGTTTTATGCGGAACGAGGCTTTAGACAAGCAATCTCTTAAACGTAGTTGCACTTAACAGAGTTAGCATAATCTTGGGTACTTAAATATGAGAGGTGAAAGCAGAGATTCCGCTAAACGAAGACAAATCCAAGTTTTTCGTTTTGAACACTATGCGAGTATGACATTGAAAAGGGGAATGATTTCATCCAATACGACTCTGCCGTCAATAGAACTCATGTTCATGGTAGCCTGAAAGACAAAAGAAGAGTATTGCTTGCAATCAAATGTCACTATAGGCTTTGTAAGCAATTTAATGACAAACCCCTCTCCTGATGTGCAAAAAGTTCAAATGTTCTAGACATTATTTCTATATGTTGTACTATAAAGCACAGAAACCTTGTTTATGACACAAACGGAGGAATTAGCTTTGGCAGTCGACGATTGATAAATAATTGACAAAATATGTGGACCCATCACCGTTTACGAATAGTATCGGCCCGTACGAATGATAATTTGTATGAACTGTATAACTATCCCAATGGAGCCGACATCACTAAAATACAGCGATTGCGTTAGCACAGTCATGTTGTACGGATCGATCGAATTGCTCCAGCATAAAAAGTTCAAGATAGGTGACGTAGAAGAGGACAACCGAAAGAAATGCATATCAAAGAAACTGGTTTCTGAAATACTATCAAAACTTGTTGTCACGAATGGAAGAAGGAGCGCAAGAGCCGAAGGAGTTTGGAATACATCTTCACACACGTTAATACAGCCCATTTACAGCACTAACGTGTATCAAATTAGACTGAATTTTATGTAACCGGATAGAAGATACGAATATATAGGATAAATCGGTCTTTTTATGGGTGCTACCAGAAAGACCTTGGTTAATCAATCGACTTTTTCATATTTTACCAAAAATTATAGCTCAAAACAATGGATTCAGTAAACGAAATAGGAGTTACAGAGAAGAACATTAATCTCTGAAAATAGATAAATTTTTGCGGCAGGTACCAGAAGCAGTGCGATGATACAGGCCATTTACAACCTCGGATGCGATTTGGCAAAATAGTAGGCTGTTCTAAGTTTTAAGAAGTTTAATAAAGATTTACGATAGCTATTGTGTCTACCAGCTAGCCAGCCATATAGAGAGGCGGACATCATTCAATCGAATTAAAGTGTCTGAAGCACATCCGGTCAAAAGACGGCTGGGGTTTTAAATGCTTCCTTCCGGATGTTACATTTTTGGCGTATCAAATGGTACATACCTTCGACCCTCCAGTTGAACGCACAAAATTTTTTTTCTATTTTTAATTTTATGTGGAGAATAACACATTAAAGCAGATGTACAACGATAAAACATGATCCCAAAATATTACACTAAATATACATTTAGAAAAAAGCATCAAAAGAAATGTCCCAACTCATTGTGGTACTGAATGTGGGCCAAAAAATGGCACAAAATTAAACTAAATAGTAATTGTGTGTTAACACGATGAGTTTGTTATTATGCTCGGTTGCTTTTAATTGCCAAAGACGTAAATTACAGGATATCTTGAAGAATGTTTATGTTTAGTGGATGGATATGTTTTGTAGTGTACCATCCCTACGATGAGTTCACTCAATTCATGTATGTATAATATACATATATATATAATATACATATATAATATACTATATATTGATAGTCCAAAGTCAATTTTACGCAAAAAAGCGTTCTTTCTGAACTTTGGGGGCTTTGAGGCACCATTTCACCCCAACCGAATTGAATAAAATTTTGCAACAATTACTTTTTTGGAAAAAGGAACCGATATAGGGGTGCCGCAAGATTTTTTTTTTTTTAAGTGGCAGTCTAATGTATATGTTTGAATATGAACATTATACCTATGCCAAAGTTTAGAAATAAGAAATTAGGGCATAAGAAAATAGGATTAAGAGCACCGTTATGTTTAAATATAAGCCGACCAAATTTTAAAATAAAATTAATTACTAAGAGCACTTTATCCTACAAGTTTGGCTTGGCTTCTTAATTAAAAAAAAAAAAACTAGCTCGCCTGATAAAGCTGATATTTAGTTACAGTGGCTTTACCGTTATATAATTTAATATATTTATATTTATATAATATACATATAATATATTTATATTATATTTTAATACAATTTAAAACAAATTCCTGCACCCACTACGAGACGTTTACAAATTGTTAAAGAACATCAATTAGGAATTTATTTCTTAAGGATTTCTTATGAAATTTTCTTTGGTAAAATTTCTTATGATATGGTGCGTCAGGTGGACTCCGTAATAACTGGCATTTCGTGACTGATATTTTCTTTTAAATGATCCAGAGAAATCGAGTTATTGACGTTCTGATGTCTTTAAGAAGACTTTTATTTTTCAAGTGATAGTCGAGTTCCTGTACAATTCGTACATACTTATGTTCATGCTTATATGCAATTAGTTCAGGGGCGTGTGCAGTTGAAACTCAATCACGTGTGTGTATATGGAGTGTTAAAATAACCATACAGTGCGGCTGTTAAGTATAGGGTTGGTAAGTACATTACTATAACTTATAGGTATACCACAGACGTAAACTTTAGATTTCAGATAATCGCACAGGAAAAAGTTCATGCGGGATTAAATCAGGACTACAAAATTTTACGAACTTGTGCAAGAGACATATATTGGGCGCGTATAACGCGGCTCCGTCCTGGTTATAGCCGGCAAAGTTTTGAAGTTCAGACAACAAAAAGTTGTCTAACACTTTAGGCGAATGAAGAGATGTTTGCGTTTATGATTCGTTGGACTCCAGTAGCAGCAGTTTTGCTTATTTACTTCTCCATTAAGATACAAATTAGCTTTATTCGAAAACAAGACATTGGCTTCAGTTGAAAAGCAGTGAATAGTCTGCTTAATACAGTGAAGCATCTGACTGGGTTCAGATCATCACGAAGAGTCTGGTTACCACTGTCTATGTTTTCAACCGTTCTTGGTGACCTTGGCCATCCGGATTTAGGGTTTTCCAGTGTTTTTCAAACTTCATGACCCACTTTAGAATGATAAGAATGCGTGGCGCATAAATTAAGTGGCGAAAACATCGAATATTGCAGAATCTTCAGCGGGTCACAGGCGCCGAATCAACGTTTTTGTAAATACACATAAAACTCGCTCCATTCTCGAGAAACATTCCACAGCGACTAAATTCCCAAGACTCAGGCTACCGATTGAAATATGCCCCGCATTTCTCCTATTCGTTACATTCACACAGCAAGCTAATCAATTATAAATTTTCTTTTCAGACACCCTGTAATATTGGCTACATGTTTGAAAATAGAATGCGTTTGAGTGCATTCTGTATTCCATTTATGATAGGAATTGTTTTACGTTTATATATCTGCTTTACTGTACATCAGTTCGGAATGTGAAATTAGCTCAAATTCGATATACAGGCGACGCATTTCCATGCCAAGTACGCCACGCCCAGGATCTCTTAGTAGTAATGTCATATAGCTGCAATTTTACTACACTTTAAAAGGAATAGGATCTTTTTAATTTGAGCTCTGTGATTTTACTTAACTTCCCATGCAGTTCGAGGCATTCAACTAAGGCAAGCATTTTAAGCAAAGCTTAAATTATTCTTCTCCACCTGCCAGTATCACTTAATTCATTCGATCCCAACCCATTGTAAAACTGAAAATATTTAAAAGTTTTCATTCGAATTTCGGTGGAAGAGTTTCATTAAGAGTGAAGAGTAAAGCAAAAACTAATATCAGGAAGTGTCCTTCTATAACTGTGCCAAAGCGAGTGCAATGGGACGGCATAGGGTATACAATAATCGCTACTCTATCATTAATTTGATGATAGTAAACCATTTTTAACTATAATCAATTGGTGACCCATTACTCTCATGTGGTTTTATCTTTGATTTACAACTATTTTCCAATTTTATTTTACAAAATCAAAAACCGTTTCAACAAATGCAAATTATTCTTTTGACTGAGCGTGATGTAATTTCCCCAAAAAGTGCCACATGACATATTTCGCGAATCCAACATAATTTGTTGTGATATTCTTTAGAAAGTGATTATCTGTGGAATTTGCTGTGGATTCAGCTGTGGATCGATGACCACTGAATGGAATGCAAATAAAATTGGACAATTTCTCAATAGAAAGTAAAGAAATCGCAGTAATATCCGCTTGCAGTCTTCCAATAAAAGAAACTTTCAAGCATTTACAACATACGACCTTCATATACATACACCTGTATATATATGTAAGTTAACACGGTATCTGTTCCACCCTAGTATTCTCGATAGGGGACGTGGTGCAGTGTCGAACGTTGACAGCGTCGCAGTGCTTGGTCAGCATTGCGATGTTCACAATTGTTTAGAGTAACCTGACACCGTACACAATCAGCATTGCGAGGTCTACAATTACATTTATGCATTTAGGGTAAGCCGATACCGCACATGAGGCGCAGTGTTAGCAATTTAGTAATTAAGTTGAGGCTAGTTGTTATTCTTTAGAAAGTTGGAAGTTAGTCTTTTAAGGAAACTCAAATAAGAAGTTCAGTCCGATTGAGCTCTAATAAAGAACTAACGCATTTTAATAATATATATATATATATATATATATACATATAATTGGCATATCAACTGCCAGTGTTTGCGGTATCTATGCAATGCAGAGTGCAATTTCAACATAATCTAAAAGTGTCCTTACGAATTTTGCTCTGCATTGATATGCAAATTATTCTGTTCGAAAGAATATTTCGTTTTTGACAACTTCATCAGTGAAAAGTGGTTCAAAATCTACATCATTTCTAATTCGAATATCTAAAAAAATGTTATTCCTTCATTTCTATATTAAAGGCTCTTTTCCATCACTTTGGGTCTGATATTATTAGTTTTGATCTTTTTCAATCGAAAACTCGTAAATTTTCTTTGCTCCAGTTACATTTCATCCAGCCCATCCTTCATCATCTTTATCAACCGCACCATGACTGCTCAGAGGTATGACAGTGAAGTAGTCAGCAGCAACTGCAAGATTCTTAAACTTTTTATCTTATGATATTACAGCATCCCTGATAAATTATTGAGAGTTACACAAAAAAGTTTTCAGCTTACCCAGAGGCAAGTGGCATATTTGTAGAAATTCTCCTCCACACGAATTAAATATAAGCCAATCGACAGCAAATAACAAATAGAATCAGTCTTTCCAGAACCTGACAACGAAAAAAGGCAAAACTATTGGCGAAAACCAAAACAAGCTAAGAAAAATGTCCAGAAAAAGGGTTTTTTTTAGTGAAATCGATGTAGTTTGAAAAGAAGTATACAAATTTCTATTGAATTTTATAAGTTGAAACTTTGCTGAGATTTTTACTTATACTGAAAATTCTTGCGGGATAAGATATATAATATATTTTAAATTGAATTCGATTCTAGAATTCATAATTCACAAAAAAGTGTAATCTTCATCCAGTCAGCATCATTTCTTTTATCTTTTCCCATTAAATCCAATGAGCTTAGTGTAAAATTGCAAAAAGAAATTTAAACATTATTAATTACTATTAGAGGATCCAAAGCGATAAAAACAATTTGTTCGTTTGAATTTATTGAATAAATTGAAAAATGCTTTCATAATTTAAAACTCTATTGATACAATGTCGGTGCCAGCAATTTTTGATGAACAGGTTGTTTATTTTAATATTTGTGAAATAATTTTTTTGAATTATAAATATACTCTGCTTCGTTTCAAATAATAAAATGTGTACCTACATATATCGGATATTTTTTTCCGATATATTCTCTAATAGTAATACTGCGTTGCATGGAAAGTGCGTTATTGATTTGAATATTCTTAAGCAAACCGAACTTACCTAATTTGTTACAAAAATCTAAAAAATGGTGATTTAAGATCTATAATCAACAGAGGAGTCCAACAATGACCCGATGAGTCGGCATTTTTTCGTTTTTTCTTTTTTGCACAGCATGACTTTGATTTTAACCATAGGATCAAAGGTAACGTTAAAATTCGTGTTGGTCTTTTTTAATTAACGTTGGATGAATTTTCTTCGACGCGCATGCGCACCCTCAGGCAGTGAAAAGGACCGATTTATTTAGCACAGCAAACAACAACTTGAAAGAGAAATGTGCGTTTTTTGTCATGAATATGCGAGTATTTCAGCAGACCGTACGTATGATTCGATCATGTATGGATTATGGTTTCCCGGGGCAGAATCTATTAAAATGCTAAGCTAACCTGAAGTCAAAATGCGATATTGTCTCAAAATATTGATCAACTAGGCCATGATATTGTGTGAAGTTGATTTTCTTACAAATGTTTATATTTCATTACTGAGTGTATCAAACTTCCATTACTTTCGGTTTCTGTAATAAGTTCTACTAGAGCCAGTCTATTTCAATTTTTTAATACATTTTTCTTTGTTTAGTATCAAAATTCGATGATGGTTCGTGTGGAGGCCTTAAAACATCCATTTTTCTATATAAAAACTTCGATATTTAAGTTTCTGTTCGAATAACTTATGTAGTAGTGTTTATGTGGTAATATTTAGTAGAATTATTTGACACTTTATTTATGCTGAAATAAATTTCGACATATGTATGTAGATACCAAACATATACATATGTAAAAAAAAGAACCAGAAAGAATGCCTAAGGCTAAATCCAGTTTTCGACCACTAAACTTGCAACCTGCTAGCTACATCTGGTGGCAACATAAACAGAATTATCAAAAATGTCTAATCTATGAAAAGTAATGCACAAAAGAGACGTTAATAAATTACTGATGTATTTTTTTACAATTTTATACGCACCAACAAATATTAATCCCTCCAACCAACACAACATTTGTATGTACCCAAGCGCGTACATTGGGATCGAATGGGTTAATATTGAGCATGATGTATTGAGCAAAAACGAATTTCTTTGCAGAACCTGCAATACGTTTAAAAGATCCGACAGCTTTGTCATTTCCCAAATATTCATCTCAAAGTATCGTAACCTTGTTATAATTTTAATATTGCAAAACTTTGTACTTCCTCTCCCTCTCTCTCCGTCGCATAGTTAAATTCCTATTTGCGCCCTTTTGTGGGTCCAGCCGACAATGTATATTTTGTAAGCAACATAATAAAAATAGCTCACGCCTTTACCTTTCGCTTGACAAAAACCAGAAATTATTTTGCATACACAAAAGACGAAATAGGTGGGTGGTAACTTAACGGATGCCGGAGGTGAAGAAGGATGCATCGTCTCCAGTGTTTCGTCGTTTGATGTCATTCGCACATCTGTCGCTACCTCAGTGAAGTTTGCTTAATTTTCCGATTTCAGCATTCATAGTTACCCATTCCAGCGCATTATCTGCACAGTCTGCACAGTTCTTTGGCATGAAGAAAGTAATGGGAGCAACAGTACATAACGCTTTACTTTGGTGGCAAATTGCGGATGTGGCGACGGAGGCACGACGGTGATAGCAAGGAAACTGTGGCATAATCTAAAACAGCAAATCTGCAGGAAATTCGTGAAAGTCAAAAACTTCAGCGATAAACAGCGACAATTCCTGTTAAGCGCCACATCCATGTTAAGATAAAACAACAACAACGATAAGAACAACAGCGGTGTACGAATATTACCAGGAAAGGATGATGCTCATGTTCAAGGCGATGCATCGTCGCTTCCTCTAAAACAAAGTTGTTGGTGGCAGCGAAAGTTAAAGGGTGGCAGGTATGAATATGAACGAATGTCCGTCCTTCTACTATGAGTTGTATTGTGAAAACGAAAAATTACTCTGCCAGTTGCACTTACTGCTACTAACATTGCCAGTACGTGGCAGTGTCGCCTAGTGGTTTCTACTGCATCGGGATTCATGTCATCAGACGATGGAACCTAGAACTTATGTATGTATTGGGTTATCCATTTTTCGGTTTCAAAAGTAAAGTGTAGAACTTGACGAAACTTGTGTTTTATTGTAATGCTTGGACTTTGCCATTACGCATGAAATATAATGACATTTAAGTTACTGCCTGTGGATTAGTTGCAGGCGTAGATCCTTTTGAGTTAGTTTTCGACCACTTTTTCGCACATTTCGGGCGGTATCTCGGCGATAACTTCACGAATGTTGCTTTGCGAATATAAGTAGCCTGTAACGCGTGTGAATCACCACTTTGTAGTAAGTTTTAACGATCCATATTCGTAAATGACAAACCTTTCACTAAATAGATAACACTTTAGATGAGACGTATTTAACAGCTGCCAGCCTTGCCAGAACAGCGGTTTTGAAACTATTAAAGTGATAATCCTGTATATGCACTTTCATGCAATTCGTATTTGGTTTCTCATTTCCGCCCATTTTCTTCGGATTCACATTTGGGGTTCATGGCAACCATTGTTTCCTACCATCCTACAACTTTTCCCCAAAGAGTGACTCATATGAATTGTGGGTAACCAGGAGACTATGATAAACATTCAAACATATCATTATCTTCCATTGGAATACGCATTACATGTGTTCACGCTATCTTTTGCTGACAAGCTGCAAACATTATGGGTTAACATTACCTAAGAGATGCGGTACACAGATCCATCGATTCCAGCACGCCTAAAGTTCAAACGTAAAATAGTTGATTAATTACGATATTAACATATATTTATTCCTTCTGTCATTGAGGTTTGCCATCAGGGCTTTGGCCCGTCTGCACAACTCAAAGACACACGACAATAATACATGACATAGTTCACTCCGTGCGGGAGTATCGACTACAATTGCAATACCTGAAACTGATAGTAGAAGAGTTTATTTGCCTGCCTGTGTCATCAATATAACCAACATAGGTGCGGCATAGATTCAACAACTGAAAACATTATGAGAAGGAAATGAGTTAATGATGTGTGTGAGATCTGAAATCGAATTGTAAATTTCGAAAAGTTCAGGCTTTTGATTTAAACTTGCTACATTTAATCGATGCTGGAACTTATTTTTCCTTTCTTCAACAGTTGTGGAATTTACACATTTTATAATAACTGTTGGTGTTAAAGGCAAGAGAATCAGCACGCGAATTTCAGTCAGGTAAACTAACTTATGCATTTATTCAAGCAACATTCTTTTGCGTTGGGGCGAAAATTTGAGGTTATTAGATGGGATGTGGTAAATCTCTTGATACTTTACCAAAAATCTTTGAAATGAATCACAATAAAAGAAGAAAAATTAAAACTTTTTAGGTTCTTCGCTCAAAATATAAATGAAAGGACCTTCGATTTTTGCTAAATAGACCGGAGGAGGGAAGAAATACAGTTCATTTTCATTCGCAGAACTAAATTTGCTAAATGTTGGAGTAATTTTGATAAGTCCAAAATCCAAAATAAATTGACTTACATAAATATTTCGTTCTGCTATTTTACGATCATTCATTGTACAAAGCCAGTTTCGCAAAATTGAAAAAAAATGCACTTTTAGAGCAGATTTATGTAGGTCTTGTTCAGCAGAATGTCTTTCAATTTTATTTGGGTGGTGGTCTAAGAGACACGAATTAGGGCAATTGTGCCAAATTTAGAAATGTAATAAGCAGAGGCAAAGAACAGGTTTCTTTAACCGTATCTAAGTAACCGACTTAAAGTAATCGACCGCGGCGCAATGTTTAGCACACGTGCGAATCGTTCGCATGATTGCAGGTCCAACCCCGCATACAGCACTCTATCATTATTTGGGCGGCGGTGTCTGACGAACACTTCAAGTAACCGAATAATAGACAAGTCTTTGTAAAGGCTTCACAAATTGTGACGTTCGGAATCGTCGTTAAACTGTGGGTCCCGTTGAGTGGGTCTAAAATAGAATGCATGTAAGGCTACTGAAAGTGAAATGTCTCACTCATGAGATGAAAAGGGGTTTTTTTAAAGGACATATATAAAATGTTTCATAAGCCCTGCCCGGAAGAAATAGCTAAATTTGTAAAAGTGGATGTTTCACAAAAAAGAGAATGACCACAATTTGCCAAATACTTCCTTAGTTCCCCTGTGCGCCAATAAGACCTATAACACTGATCTATAAACTGAAAACAAACTAAGAAATAAGAGTTTAATTGAATTCAGTGTCTTTTTTTTTATAATGAGACACGTTATTTACTCCGAAAACCTGCTTAATCTTTATCAAACCATTAGGCCACTTTTGGATGTGTTCTAATGAATCACATTTACAAATTCGCTGATTTTGAAAGTAGTCTATGTGAATTAATATCTAAAAGATTGGACTTTCAAAGCAACGCAGACTTTTTTCGGAAGTTTTTCATAAAAACATTTTCTTGTTTAGTGCAAAAATCACGTGAAATTCATTGAAACTCAAACCTTTAAATATCTCGAAACGACAAATGGCGCAAAGCCTGATATCTATTAGATTATAAGGTATTTAGTGCAATTTAATGAAGTATACGAATTCAGGGCTATACGAATTATATTAAGAAATTTGTATGGGAGTTATCACATTGTATGGTTATCCGGTAGATTATTTCAAATTTTACCAAACTTTATACCGCAATGCAATTGGCAAAACTATAATTAACTGTAATTTATGAATTAGGGATTGAGAAATTTTGAAAAATCGGTAAACTTGTAAGGAAAGCACCAGAAGAGACGCGGCAATGCTCTCCATTTCCATACTCAGAAGGGGGAGGGAATGCCTCCCATTTCCCCTTGAACCGAAGGGGGAGGTACCGAAAGAGGCGCCCATTCTTCTCAAGATTTACGTGGAATTAGAAAACATATCTGGCATTATGGATGGGGGCACTCTAATGGTTTTAAACATCAAATAAATTGATACTCTTTTACGCAACTCTATAGTCTGGACGAATAATTGAAAAAAAAGATAAGAAAACTTTTTGTTTCACCACAAATCTATTCGAATTTTGCCCGGCTATAAATCCGAATTAAAAATATCAAAATTTACATGCGTTTTATTTTTTCTTAATTCTACGTTTAGACAATTGAATGCTGTTTCCCGCGATAACAAATACTATGGACAAAAATCAACTTTACTGCAATCGTTTAGTTAGAAATTGCAAAACTAAGATTGAATTTTCTGATAATCAACTAATTTGAATGGAAGACATTATTAGTAGGTGAGTGGCTATGCGATCTATTTTCATTCTTAAAAATTAGCTTTCCCAACGCATGATGTGTGGCAAAATCTGACAAAATTCAATACAAGTGCTAGCGTGATGTAAATCTAAGAATGTAGACATTGTATTGGAAGTACTAGAACAAGCACCGTAGAAGAGCAATACAATGGACAAAAATTTAGACCCTACAGTCTACAAATTAGAAGTTACAGAGAGAAATTTAATTTCAGTCAATTATATAGAAAACAGCAGAAGAGATGGGTCGTTATAGTCTATTTACAAACTTAGAATACGATATTTCGCATTATTAGACTCTCCCAAATCTCAAGAAGTTTAGTAGAGATTTACAACAGTTATCGTTTTGTACCACCCAAACAGACGGACATAGCTCAGTCATTTTAAAAAGCCATGAATGCACAATTGGACACGCGTCGTATTATAGTTGATCGCGACTGACCATAAAATAGCTTACGCCATCGAATCGGATCCAGCCCCATTAATAGCTTTAATAATAAGTAAGACATTAGGATACAGGGATATATCAAAACATAGAACATTTTCTATGCGCTTCGTTATGGGCCGATGAGGCTTCTTTTTCAGTAGTATGTATTTATAATTTGCCCAAGCTTATTATATGTAATGGCAATTTATGAAAGCAACGGCTCGTGGGAGCAATATTAAGCAAACCAAGTTTAAGCGGGTTCATATATACGGGTTCTACATTAAGACATGGACCGATAAGACCTTTTTTTTGTCCCAAATTTGACTGACTAAATGAGCAAAAAACAATAAACAGTAACTTTGGTTACTGCAGCCTACGAATTTGGAGTTATAGGAAGTTGAACTTTAAAAAATAGGTCAAATTGTATGGGAGCTACCGGAATGTATACAAATCATCAAACTAAACCAGGATTTAAAACGTTTCATAAAGATCTATGACAGTTGTCGTGTCTACTAGATAGGCAGATGGATAACCCCCAATTGAATTAAAAAGTTTTAAAGGGTAATTATTAAAAAATACTTGGTACTATCAAAAAAAACTCTCTTTGAGTGTGATTTTTCGTTTTACTATCAAAACGAGTGTTGATCAGTGCAAACATTGCGCGCGTTACGCCCATCGTTTAGTGACCAAATACGAGGCGACGAAATTTGCGTCAAGACCTGGCCCTGCACCCATACAATATCCACGTGACACAGTAGGTCAAAAATAGTGAACGACAGGCAACGTCCTTTATTCGTTGATAGACGTCCGAAGCGTTTGATAGGCGATCCCAAATATGGTCGAAAACTCATCAATTTTGGATAAATGGATATGGCAACAAATGGAATTGTTTAGCATGAGAAAACGTCAACCCGGGCGAGATTCATCGGTTGGCAATGTATCACCGAAAATTACCGTTCGGTGCGGATTTGGTGAGGACATCACCACCTCAATAATTTTTTTTTTTTTGACCAAATTGTACGATGCAGATGTGGACAATAAATGTTTGCAGAAAGAGGGGAATACGTGCCCCACAGCGAATGTCACAACGATCACTCTGCATGGTCGATTCGGGGATATGGTTATCTCTCGCAGCGGCGACGCCCTGAATTGGCTACCAAGATCGTGCGATTTGATCACGCTAGACCTTTTTCATGTGGGTCTTCTAAGTCACAAATCTGTGTAAACCAATCAAAATCGGACGATGCCCACAACATCCACTACTGTGGAGTGCCAATAAAGGTACATAACCATAGCCTTTCCGGGTACATAACCTACTAACCATACTTATTTGAATTACCGTCCTGTAGTTCTTCTCAATTTAGTCCCACTTGGGACTTTAAGTTATATAAGGTTATCTATTTTTCGTATTCAACCAAAGTTGAATAAAACTCACATAAAGCTATGATTTCGATGAAACTTTTATTTCATTACAATGCTTGGACCTTTTCATTATGTACGAAATACCCTGGATTGGTTGCAGCAGTGGATTCTTTTGAAGCAGTTTTCGGAAAAATACGGCTCAATGACACCTGCAGACCATAATGCACACCAAACAGTAACTTTTTTCGGATGCAATGACTTTTGCACAAGCAATTCTGTGTTCTGCGAGTCCCATATTCGACAATTTTGCTTGTTGTCGTAACCACCGAGTGAGTAATGAGCTTAATCTCTATGCGATTGAAAGTCCACGTTTGAATCACCACTTTTGTAGTAAGTTTTAGCTATTTTTATGCGTTCTTCGGTTAATAAACGACCAGCATTCGTAAATCGCAAACTTTCACTAAATAAATAATACTTCAGATGACGGGTATTTAAATACAGGTTGTCCGTCGGGAAGGTGTACTACTTCGTTTCGCCGCCATCTTGGTAAACATTAGTCTTGACAGTTCATATTTGGCAGTCGCGAAGTAGAGACGTGGCAAATTTATTATGGAAAAATATTCGATAAACCAGGGTGTTTTAATCGTTAAAACATTTTATCAAAATCAATCCTCGATTACTGTGACGATGAAAAAGTTACGTTAAATTTTTGGAAGAAACAACGTGCCAACAAGACGCGCTATTTATCGTGTAGTGAATGATTTCGAAGAAAGAGGGTCTGTAGCTGATAGGGCCGAGCATGGACCACAACGTACTGCAAGATCGGCTGAAAACATTACTGCTGCTCAAGAAAGCGTTCAAAACAATCCATCAACCTCAATTCGACCCCGTGTTTAGGAGCTTGTTCTTCAAAGAACAACTTTGGCCACAATTTTGCACAAGGAATTGCATTTGTTTCCATTAAAGATTCAGTTGAGCTAACAGTCTGGTGTGCAATTTGGCTAGGAGGAATCATTGGGCCTTACTTCTTCGAAACTGAAAACGGCGTAACGGTAACTGTCAATGGGGAGCTGTATCGTGATGTGATTGAAAACATTTTAATGTTGATTAACATGTAGTATCAACAAGACGGTGCCACATCGCATACAGCCGGGATTACAAAGGAATTACTGCGAGACCTCTTTCCACAACAAGTTATTTCAAGAAATGGTGATGTTGATTAGTCTCCACGGTTGCCCGATTTGACTGCTCCGGACTTTTTTTTGTCGAGGTATCTGAAAGTAAGGTTTATGCAAACAAACCAGAAACACTTGAGCAACTCAAACAAAACATTCGTGATGAAATTAATGAAATACCGCGTGAAAGGTGCTCAAAAGGGCTCGCACTTGTGAGGCTAACAAAGGCGGACATTTGTCTGATATTGTATTCCATACATAATTGCCGACATTAAATGAAACATTTACCAATATAAGATCCATACTCTTTCATTTCATTAAAAATTATAAACAAACAAAGTAGTAAACCTTCTCGACGGACACCATGTATAATTATTTTATACATTTTTAAATTAATCACATTTTTATAGAAAATATAATTACAGAACTTTATAAAAAATAAATTAATGTTACAAACAGCGCTTGTGATAGCATAATATGAAAAGTGTGTTTTGTAACTAAAATGCTGTATTTTGATATTTTGTCGATATTTAGTTCATTTTGGCGACATTCAAGTATGCATTTGGCGTTGAAACAACAACACAATCTGACAACATTGGCAGGAGGTCAAATGGTTTCTTTTGGTAGTTTCATGCGTAATTTCTGCTACAAATGTTAAGCAAAGTTTTAAATGTTATAAGACAACTTTTTCGTAGAAATTGCGACTTAAATTGAGTTTCTTAGGTAAATATATCATTATATTATTTTAAAAATATTCATAAAATTTTTGATTTGAATTTAAAATGCGCCCTTTCCACTGCCTAAGATCTATCACATAAATGAAGCAAATAAAATCTGTATTTTTAACAAAATTGTCTTCCACCCCCAGGTAAGCTCCGTGATACTGAGTACAAATTTCAGTCAAATGCAAGTTTAGACTTTAGTTCAGTTAAACTCAGACAGAACAACGAAACCACTTGGTGAATATGTTAACAACTTTAAAACTTAAGCATAAACTCGTTGAAAAAAAATGTCTTCAATTTGCACTTTCATTTAGCTGAAAGCTTAACAAAAATCAATATTTCACACTTTCATGTTATGAAGTTCTAATTTCGCGCTAACATAAAACACAAATGCAAAGTTGTCACCATTTGGCATCTGATGCTGGCACTGAAAAATAATCACAATTATGCACAACTTTTTTTTGGCCTATGCGAAAAAAGTTCATAATCACTACGACAACAAAATGGCATTTAAATCCAAAAACATTTTGCCTGTAGGCAAAGTGGGAACGTTTTTGCTATTTCTGTTGATGTCTGGAATAATGTCATGAAATTTCAAATTCAAATTCACATTTCGTTTATCGCTTGACACAATAACGGCCGCCCGTGCCATTTGCACGCGCGACACGACTCGGCATTCAACGCGTTTAAATTGAGTTTTTTTTCTAGTTTAATAAAGTGCAATCCTAAACTCGACAAATTGGAACAAATTTTTGTGAAATGACACAAAACGAATGGGACAACACCGCTAACAGAGCACCAGACGCAAATTTCACATTCACCTGAATTCCGAGGGTGGGTCTGTGAATAATTTTTTCATGTCAGTGGATGGCTGAAACACACCGGCAAATTCAGAAACATGCAATTAACATATTTTCACAAAAACAGCCGGCAAAAACACGGCCGATAAGTAAATTCTATTTCACACATTATGACCAAACAGATGTATGGAACTACCCCACACGCCTCCTTTCGGCAGCATGAATGAATTAGTATCGTGCAGTGAGTTTAAAATTCACTCAGTTGGAAATGTTTCGCACAGTTTTATGTGGACGATAAGTCATGAAACTTATGTATGGGATCAGGATAATTTGAATATAGAAAATGGACTATTGAAACGGCGCTTCACATGGGTCTTATATAGCATTGAATATTTAACATCATTATTATCTCATATCAATATACGATGCTATTTTTGACACCTTTTAAGGATATACTCGTTTACTTATCCAACCAATGGAAAATGTTTCATCTGATTTTGGTATTCGTTTGCTTTATTGTTAAGCTCAAACTGGTATTTAAACTGCGAAAAGGTTTATACAAAACTAAACGGGTTGAAAAGCATTGGCAATATAGTTAAACGAAGAATTAAAAGGAATGTCCGACACGATATGATGGTTAGAAAACATACGTGAACTACTCTGTCAAAAAACTATTGAGAATTCGTCAATAAAACACAAAATATTTACTCATTGTTCAAATTTACTAAATCGCCTTCAAAATAGGTCCTTTCCGAAATACTACACTTATGTTAACAAATAATCCAATCATCTAAACAGTTTTTAAAGGAATTTCTCCGAGAAAACTTCAAATTTTCCCGCGAATTCATTTTTATGTCTTTTATCGATTAAAAACGAGTGCCTGGAAGCGATAATTTTAGTTTTGGAAAGAGAAAACAAGTCAGCAAGAGCCACGTCAGGTGAATACGTTTTTGATAAGAAATTCGTTCAGAGTGGCGCAGAGTCCAAGAGTTTTCATTCCTCAATTCTGATCTTGTTGATAAATTTACTCTCATTATGTCCAAATAATATTCTTTTCCTACCGTCTGACCTTCTGCCAAGAATTCCACACACATAGACCTAAGGAATAGATTTTCGAGACCCAAACGAAAACGACCCAAAATCTACCCACACCATTTGCCTCGAATAATTAATCTAATAATAGCATAATTAAATCTAATAATAGCAGTCAACAAAATAATGATGCAAATAACTTATTTTCTATAGAAGAATTAAAAAAATTAACTGTTGATTTAATTGGAAATTTAAAGAATTGTAAAACTAAAATTGAGCAGTTTAATGTTATTACCAGCATAGCCTTTAAATTTTTGTCGTGAACACAAAACTCTTGAAAATAATGATGTGGAATTCTAGAGAAATTCGAAATAAACTTTACGAATTTTTTGATCTATTAATTAGAGAAAACATAGATGTAGCATTAGTAAGTGAAACGTGGCTGAAGAATGACATATCAATGAATCATCCAGAATTTTATTGTTACCGGTGTGATAGAGAATCAAACAGAGGTGGAGGTGTTGCGACTGTGGTGCGATGTTGATACCACCTTGATCGAAAATATTGGTATAAAGATTATATTTAATGATAACAGTGCATTAAACGTATATAGCTGCTATTTCCCTGGAGGATCGTCGAGACCTTCAGATTATCGTAAGAACGAGTTTAAATCGGACCTCAGAAAGTTTTCTAGAATTCAAGGAAATTACATCTTAGGTGGCGATTTTAACAGCAAAAGTCGCGAATGGGGTTGTTTGAGATCAAACTGCTGCGGTAATATTCTTTCCGATCTTATAGCGGTAAATACCTTTGAATTAATCCATCCATCAGAACCCTCATTAATGCCATCAAGTAACAATGCAAATCCTTCCGTAATCGATTTCTTTATTACAAGTTTCCAGATAAGCTGTCCTCAGCTACAAACATCAATTGTTTAGGTTCGGATCGCCAGTCCACACAACTTTTAACTCTCTGTATAATGTGTCAAACAATTTGAAATATGATTATAAAAATGCAGATTGGAATGCATTTAAGAGACACATAAATCAAAATATCTCATTTTGCTTCGACATGCCGCTAAGCAATTTTGAAGATATAGACAAACTAGTGGACCAAATTACTTCTTTAATATTAGACGCCTCGAGTGTGTCTGTGCCAAAAGTACCATCTACTATAAACTACGTCAAAAGACTTCCAAGCTATATTCTAAACCTAATAAAAATGCGAAATATTTTAAGAAGAAACTGGTTAAGATACCGACATCCACATTTTAGGATGGAAATTAGTCATATGAATAAAAGTATATGCAAAGCCATTCTTCGTTTTAGAAATTCAAACTTGAATGATATGCTAAAAAGCCTGAACAAAGCTTCATCCACGTTTTGGAATATCTTTCAAATTGTAAGGAAGAAAATGAAATACATTCAGTTCCTAAAGCAAAATGGACGTTTGTATATCACTAATTCTGAAAAAGCAGAATTGCTTGCAGGAACATTCCATTCAAATTACAATATTTCTGCCAATCTGAGCAACCCACAAACGATACAACTAGTTTCTGACACGACAAACTGTTTGAATAGTGACCAGGGAAATACTCAAAACCCACAATCTATTACCATTAACGATGTTAAACACATCATAAAAAGTTTAAAGAACAAGAAAAGTCCTGGTCTCGACAGAATATCCAATAGATGTTTAAAGGCACACTAGTGGCCCTAGTGGCTTGACATTACTAACAAAGCTGTTCGATGCTTGCATTAGCTTCTGCTGTTTTCCAAAAGTTTGGAAAAAAACCAAAATAATTGGTGTACATAAACCTGGCAAGGATATCTCCAATCCAGAATCCTATCGACCAATCAGATTGCTTAATACAATGAGTAAAATACTAGAAAAAGTCATTAAGGAAAATATTGTTAGGTACATAAATGATAATAATATTTTACCCACTCAGCAATTCGGATTTAGGTCAGAACATAATACCGTCCAGCCACTGACCCGAATTAAAAAAATAGTTACAAAAGGTTTTTCCGAGGGAAAACCTACAGCTATGTTATTGATAGATGTCAAATCAGCTTTTGACTCTGTTTGTCACGATGCACTACTAAGTAAGCTGATAAACATTGGTCTAGATATTCCTACAGTGAAATTGATAAAAGATTACCTGATTGACAGATTATTTACCGTTCATATAGGGAATGAACATTCGAATATTTTCACCGTTACAGCTGGGTGTCCTCAGGGCTCCTACCTTTACATATATATGTATGTATATTATACACGCATGACTTCCCACATTTAAGCGGTTGCGAGTCATCAATATTCGCAGACGATACCGCTATTCTAAGTTCAAACATATGCTCATCTGATATTCTGAACAATCTTCAAAATTCAGTAGATATTGTTACTAACTACTTCAACAAGTGGAAAATATTAGTTAATCCATCAAAAACACAAGCTATATTCTTTACCCGGAAAAGAAAAAACTGTTTTCTGCCGAGTTCGAATATTAAAATCAACGGTGTGGATGTTCCTTGGATGCCAAAAGTCAAATATCTAGGCATAATACATGACAAGAAAATCTTGTACAATGAACACATAAGCTACACTGTAAACAAAATCAACATCGCCATTAGAGTTTTATATCCTTTCATCAATAGACAATCCAAATTAAGCATTGAAAATAAATGTATTGTAAGTTTAAAGTTAAAGTAATATTTCATGCAATAATGTTTTATTGTGCGCCAATATGGCATAATATTTCGAATTGTCACTTGAGACGCCTCCAAATAAGTCAAAATAAAAATCTAAAAATGATGTGCAATCTACCGTGGCATTTTTCCACTTCACGTCTTCATTCACATTATAGTATACCTTTAGTTAAAGATAAAATAAAGTGTCTTACAGACAAGTTCTTATGTTGTTGTATCTTTATGTTGTTAGTTATATGGTATTTTACCTCCCGACTCATTAGCCATAAGTAAAGTTCGAGGGCTTTATATAGAACACTTTTTCCCCTAAATTCATATAACATATTTAAAATTATTATCACTTCGTAAATTTAGGTTTAAGTAAAAAAGTTATGCTCTTTAACTAAACTCTTACAATTAAACAATAAAATGTATAAATGTAAAATGTAAAAATCGACCTGTCTAATGAAAGTTCATCAAACTAGCGTTCAGAAGTATTACTAACCAGGTCAGATCAAGTCAACTGATTCCAAAGGCGCTTTCACAATGACAGCGGCACTTTCGCCAGGCGTTCGCAATGTAAGCAACAAATTTGTTAGTTTACGATTCCTTAAATAAAGTAGCATTACTTCCCAATACCAATCCCATCGCACATTTAGCTTTATTAAGCCTTTGATTTCCAAGCAGAACCTATTTTAGTTTATTCCTTTTCCGTAACTTGATTAATAAATGAAAATTTGCGTGTGTTTGTCCGTATTCGTTTGTAATAAGCAGATAACGTAACTGTGTACATTTCATCGTAGTATGGAGCACGCGGTGCTCTATGTAGGATGTTTATAAATTGTTTCAATATATTATATTAAATATATATATTATTGCTTAAATTATAGTTTTTGAAAGCAATTGTTTCAATTTTAGTTTACGGTTCTTTGTTTGAAAGTTAAATTGCAAAAAATTGTTATCTAGTTCTGATTTGTATTATGTACGAGTAGTTTCGAATTAAAAAGTATTTGTAAGTAAGTACGGAAGTTGAGAGATGCACTGAAAACGAGATTGAAGCTATCATTGTGAACTCAGGCTAAAAATGGAATGTTTATAATGCAAATAGAGGAACTTATTCAGAAGAGATTCAAATCAAATCGGTACTATTTTTCAAGTCCGATATCTTATTGAAATTTATTAAGTTATCTTAAGCTGTTCGTAGTTTACTTACCCAATCATTATGACTTACAATCGCAAAGTTCTTTGATCGATTCCTGACTATAGCAGTACTAATCAATATTGGCAGACAAATGTTAATGTACTTTTTTAATTCCACATACTCCCAAGTTTTATAAATTACATAGTTTCAAATACTACATTTTATGAATATCTGTACGAATGTATTGAATATTTCTTAAATATTAACCTGATTTTGATCGGCCTGTTCATGAACAGATTGTGAACCACTTCATTAAATATGTGAAACTTTTTATAACTGTAATGAATTTATTCATCATACATGTGAACGAAAGTTTACGAACGAAAAATTAAAGCTTTTATTAACTTCATTTGTTGAGTGGAATAGAGGTCCGTGCATTCGTAGATGAATCCTTGCACCACAATATGCTCGTACATTTAACCGGCGACAGTTAGCTACTGAGTCAAATGAGCAACTGCAACGTTAGTAACAAGCTTGGTTACTTAGAATTAGTAAATATCGCCTGCTGAAAATAATTCTCATATATTAAGGAAAGGAACAGTACAACTTAGTTTCTGGAAAAAATTTGTTGGTGAAACTAAGAATTAGGCGAAAAAAACTAAATATGAACCAGTATTTGATTCTGACGTTGACAGCAATGATATTGAGAATTTTTCACTGCAAGCATTCGACTGCAAATGCAGGGATCGGCACTCGAAGTGTCCACATTTTAAAGTGCTGTAATGTCAATTTTGAACTTTTTTTTATTAAAAGCTTCAGCATTTTATAAAAACATTTCAAATTCTACGAAAATTATATTATTGTTCGATGCGACCACTTTTGGCGAGGATAATAGCGTCGTGTGTGTCCGGAAAGGAGTTACATGCCTTGCACGAATATGGCCTGGTACTACTTTGTCCTTTTCTGGACGATGAACAATCTTTAAGGCGTTAATCGTCTCATATCTTTTAGTTGATACCTTGGTCCCCAGAATGGACCATATGGAAAAAGCCATTGGGTTTAAGTCCGAGGAACATGGTTCTATGAATTCTTTACGTGTCCAAGGTAATAAAGCATCATTTTCATGGGAGATTTGTTGATTTACCTTTACGCCCATGTTCAATGAAAACGAGTGATGTGCGACTTGTGGAAATTATCTTGGCCCACCACTGATGCAGGCGCTTACCTTCGCTGGTATAAACTGTGTTTTGATTTGTACTCTAACCATACACGATTTACATATTAATGGACCTTAGAGATTTGTTCAACAGATCCAATTTTCATGTTCGCGACCAACGTGGTTTTTACCACCTGTACTCTTGCTAGGAGAACTGAATTCTGAGCAGGCGTTACGTGTTCCACTTTTTGTATTTTGTAAGGCTTCAATAATAAGCAATTTTTTAATATGTGCCCCAGCTACGAGCAGACACATTGACTATAGATATACATACGCTTTGATATAGATTAAGGTAAACTCTGGCCAGCCGTAAACCATTATGGAACTTCGTAGAACTTGGCACAACCTAATATTTTCCCAGATCGTAGTTGGGAATTGGAAATAGACAATATCGGACCATCTCTTCTGGTACCTCCCAAACAAAATTGATTTTTCGAAATTCAATTTCCTCCCTATTTCGTAACCTACAGCAATCCAAAGTTCTGTATGTTGCATTGTTTCATAATTCCTGATAAAATTTGAAAAAATCAATAGATTAATTCCACCCCTTCTGATAACACCATATAACTGGTAGATTTAACACACATACTCTTGGTTTCATATATTCCAATTGCTTTGCACTAAATTTAGTCAAATTTAACACATGTCGAATATTTTTGCCAAGGGAGAGCCTCAAAATCAAAATGGAGCACATTGCCGCACCCATTCTGTGATCTCTACACAAGTTGATAAATTTTCCAAAATGCAATTAATTCTCTGTAATATCCGACTAATGGGCTGTGGCAGTCTATATTATCATCCAGTACATTGTTTTGCCAAGTAATCATGCCCCCTCTGGTATCTCCCATACAAATTATCGACTTATGCCATGTATTCTTACTTCCATGCCTTCCAATCGCTTGTGCTAAATTTGACATAATTTGCCATATACCATGCGTTTAATAATCTAGAACGAACGTAGGCGACGTTACCAAGCCCATTTTGATACCTCCCATACAAATAGACCGATTTATCGAAATTTGACTTTCCATTTCAATACTTAAATTAATTATCGACGTTGTAATACTGGATAAAATGTTTACAAATTACCATATTTAACTGATACTGAGTTAACCATTTAGTGGTTTCAAAACTGACGATCTGGCAAGGTTGTCAGTTGCTAAATACCTGTGACCTGAAGAGTTATTTATTTAATGAAAGATTTGCCTTTTACAAATATGGATCGTTTAACAACCGAAAAACGCGTAATAACAGTTAAAACTTACTACAAAAGTGGTGATTCAAACGTGCATTATGGGGTTATTATAATCGACCTACTCTGCAAGGAATTGGCAAGATTATTAAAAAAGTTAAAGTGACTGAAAGCACTACATTACGTGGTTTCAATAAGACGGTGCCACGAGCCGACCCACATGACACGAACAATTTTGGCTTTATTGCAAGCGAAGTTTCCAGAAAGCATAATTTTACGTTTTGGCGACGTCAATTGGTCAAAAACATCATGAGATTTGACGCCGTTACTTTTTTTATGAAGCTACGTCAAAGACCGTGTTAAATCCCCAGATAATCCCCAAATGTTGGAGCAATTCAAAACCAACATTCTTTAAGTTATCCCCGAGATACCGCCCGAAATGTGCGAAGAGTGGTTGAAAACTACCACAAAAGGATCCACTGCTGCAACCAATCGAGAGGCGGTCATTTAAACTACATTGCATTTCGTACATAATGGCAAGGTCCAAGCATTATAATGAAATAAAAGTTTCATCGAAATCATAGCTTTATGTGTATTTTATTTAACTTGACTTTTGAAACCGGATAATCCGGTATTTATAAGTCGGTTCACGTGATTGAAATTTCTGTATTGAGTTTGGTTCAAAACTTGTTATTGCAAAATTACCATTTCTGATGCACAAATGGTACATGAAATGGCAACCATTAATACGTTTTCAGCTTATTGATTTTTGAAATTGAAAACATTCATAATAGTCATATTTCCACCCTGCCTATGAAATTCAAAATGGAAGCAGCGGGAGCAACAACATCATTTGTTAGCTGTTTGGTAATCACTCCGGTTAATATCCAATGTTTACGACTCTGAATAAAACCAAAGAAGAACAATTGGATATTCAACTTGTCCAACACACTAGTGTTCTGTTTACTCGTGCTTTTGGCCAAAAGTAGAAGCAAAGTTATTAAGTAGGATATGGTCAGTACTTTATAAGCCCTAATCTGTTCTCCATCCTCCCCCCGAAAATTTGAGCAAATTTGCATAAACTATGTACAAAATCTTGTCATTATCCTTGTTTGTTTATACATATATGTGTGTGTGTGTATGTGGGAGAGAGTGTGGAAGTGGGTGTATTTGTAAAGGAAAAGCAACTTTAGACAAGGTTTAGTACGGCTCTATCGGTAGGCTCGTAATAAGATTACAGCACACCCTCCCTCCGTTCCTTCGCTACTGGCTCAATAAGAGTTTCAACAAATGTACTTTTGTATAAGCCAAAGATGCTCAGTCATTCATCCATTTTGCCATTCGGGCATTCATTGCCACAAAAGGAATCACCATTTTGTGTTGTTTTGCCTGCCAGATTCACCAACCCCTCCACCGTCAAGATGATACCTATGGGTATGTAAAGTTCCATGAACGCTTCCTCTTTCTTCGCAGTAAAATCCCATTTTGTCGATTGGTTTTTACACAAAAACACGGGCTGTGCGTAGTTTTTCTGATTATCTTGTTGAAGTTGAAGAGCTCGGGTATGGTTCGTCAGCAGTGGGTGTCACTCATGCGATAAACAGAAGCATTGGTTTTCAACAGACTCCACCGTGACTGAATTCCCTTAAAGCTGCCTCCCCCTCCCAAAAGACTTCCAAATTACGCTACTTGATGGCATTCGCATATGAGATAAGAGTCGCGAGAAGTGCACATCTTTTGTTGCAATTTCGTTTCTTTATTCAAGTCGAGACATGATAAATTATTACACTCTTTGCTTGTTACGTTTCTTCTGCATTATTTGTCCTACTTATTTTAATATGTATGTAAATGTGGATATACATTCATATACTTCAGCGCTTCATATGTTCCAGCTTAGTCTTAAAATGCGATTTTTTTAAGTGTGTATGTATGTTTTATATATATCAGCTCTGTTAAGCTGTCATGTAAAAGCGACGCCCGAGGAAAAATATAAACGTTGCCCGGATTGTGAAGGGGTTACATTGACCCCCCTTAATCGATTTTCCGAAAAGGGGGAAAATTTCCCCCTCAATGCTTAATTCGTTGACTACAATAAACCAAGTTGCTTGGCAAAATCAAGTCTCCATTCAATTGTATTTTACATTTAACACACAGCATGACAGACTTTCATAAACTTAGTCCTAAGGAAATGTATGACATTGTACCGCCCCTTCTGATACCTCTCATACAAATGATCGATTTAATCCAAATATATTCTGTTCAATTGCTCAAAATTCAGTCAAATGTTGGTATACTCCAATAGTTTTCTAATGTAGGGAATGAAAATGAACAGCATTGCCTGGCGCTTCTTATACAAATTAGTCGATTTTCAATAATTTCTCTGCAATCCGAGATAGATAGATTTTTGTCCTTAGAATTGACTTATGTTACGCTGCGACTTATAATTTCGTTATTTCCAATACGAATTAACCAGTTCACTCAATGCGATTGGATTGTGATTCACAGTGTTCCAAACTGTGTACCATTGTCGAACAAGTTTGCAGAAAACGGGGTTTTTAACCATGTATAATAATCGATCTATTTTCCGAGTGAAAAATTCTTTTTTTTTTTTGTACTATTCCATAAGTGGGCCACAGAGAAAGTGGTCTCTTACAATTTGAGGTGCATACATCAAACAACACCACATATTGTCTTTAAATACCGAATAAACGGAAATAAAATCAGAAAAAAATCTGAAAATGTATAATCTTTCGTCAGTAGATATGTGGACATGTCAAAAAAGCCTCCTTTTCGTATGTAATATTTCGGATTTATTAGGTTTTCCTGTGAAAATATTTTTGGAATTTTCCAATATTTTTTAATAACCAATTTTACATTTAGGAAGGATCCATAAAAGGCAAATAATGAGTTGGAGAAGACCCCTTTGTTATCTATTAACTACGATCATAAGTAACTTTTAATTGACGAATAAATGATAAATTGTTTAAGAAACATTTCAAATGCCCTTTATTCTAAAGCCGCGTTCATTTTTTTCCTATTGGACTGATTTCAGCCGCTTAAGCTACGATCGATACTGTAGAGGACATTGCACCGACATGTTGTTGGATAAGTGAGTGTGTAAGTAATGTCCTTTTGTCAGGTCCGTTTTTTAGACCACTTTTCTAATAAAAATAATTCTTTTTAGAATGCCCACCGCTACAGGGCGGTGCCCTAGTAATTGACACGAGTTGGGAAGGTTCTTTTCAAGGTGTATAAAAAAACGGACATGGACGCAGAGTCGTGTGAATTTGAGGCATATCTCAGAATAGCCCTCTTGTCAGCGGCTGTAATAGCATTTGTTGTTCGACCTTTCATATTATTTCCATAGCCTTCGGTGTCACGTATATATGTCGATATAGTTTCTATTAGGTTTTCTGGCTATTTGATGAACAGAAAGTCTACACTTCTTGCAGGTTTTCATTTTGGATCTTTGATCGACACTCAAGGATGTAGCTCGGCCCATTTTACTTAAAATCGATTGTTTTATATTTAATTATACACAATTACTGTAAGCCGATCTGATGTATGACGAAAGACTTTCACACTTAAACTGATTACCATGTGAGGGATGCTATTCGAATGGACCAAAAAAGAAAAACGCATTTTTCACTTATTTGAAAGAAAAGATCGAATTAAAATAACGGGACACTTCCATGGCTTGAAATTGTTTGTAAGTGATGTGTGGAAGCAGGAGAAACAAATTAGTAAAAACAGAACCGTTATGTGAAGTGTGTTTTAAATACAGGGTGCCCGTCTGTGGCACTAGGTTGGCCGGCTATTCGTCGGCTCTCAGGCTGGTTCTCAACCCGCCATAATCCTAGTCCGAAGCATGACAACGAAAAAGAAAAGATTCATGTAAAGACAATCTATTGGCGTTAAAATAAAAACACAAAAAACATAGGTCGAATACAAAACAATCATTTGTTACACATACCTATACACTAACAAAGATATTGCACCGAACCAATTATTTGGTATAGACTAATCATCAAAACAATTATCATAAATTCTAACATTGCACTTTAAACAAGTCTCAGTTGAGCTTGGAGGCAATATTAATTAGGTTATCCTTCGTCCGATTAATCTTTATTCGGTCTATTGTGTGGTGCTTCGATTTCTCTACACCTATTTCCACCTTCCATTATCAAGGATTATACGAGTTTTCTATCAAAAAGTCACATTATTATATACATTTTGACGAGGAAAAATACGAGAATTTCCTATCTCCTTTTGTCTTAGGTATGAAATATCTGATTTTTTTTAAACATAGGGCGCCATTTCTGTTACTACTTTGTTTTGCCGCCATTTTGGTAAACATTGGTCTTGACAGTTCATATTTGACAGACGTGAAGTAGAGACGTGGCAAATTTATTATGGAAAAATATTCTATAAACCAACGTGATCTAATCGTTAAAACATTTTATCAAAATTAACCACCGATTAATGTGACGATGAGAAAGTTACGTGAAATTTTTGGGAGAAACAACGCGCCAACAAGACGCATTATTTACCGTGTAGTGAATGATTTCGAAGAAAAAGGGTCTGTGGTAATGGAAAACTCTCAAATTATTCATCAGTCACCTTTGCATCCATTAAAAGTGACAGCCTAGTGTGCAATTTGGTCAGGAGGAATCATTCCACCTTACTTCTTTGAAACTGAAAACGGCGCAATGGTAACTGTCAATGGGGAGCGATATCGTGATATGATTGAAAACTTTTTAATGTCACAACTGCATGCTGTGGGCTTGATTAACATGTGGTATCAACAAGACGATGCCACATCGCATACAGCCAGGATTACACAACAAGACCTCTTTCCACAACAAGTTATTTCAAGAAATGGTGATGTTGATTGGCCTCCACGGCCGCCGGATTTGGCTGCTCCGGACTTCTTTTTGTGGGGGTATCTGAAAAGTAAGGTTTATGCAAAGAAACCAGAAACGCTTGAGCAACTCAAACAAAACATTCGTGATGAAATTAATGAAATACTGCGTTAAAGGTGTGGAATGTAATGAAAAATGTGCTCAAAAGGCTCGAATTTGTGAGCCTAACAGAGACGGACATTTGTCTGATATTGTATTCCATACATAATTGTCGACATTAAATGAAACATTTATCAATATAAAATCCATTCTCTTTCATTTAATCAAAAATTATAAACAAACAAAGTAGTATACCTTCCCGACGGACACCCTGTAGTAGGGCAGTGCTATTCAAGTGAGCGGCAGTGTATATCAAGCAGTTGTACTGAAATTTGGCATATATCATGGCATATATATCAGATGACATTGCGACGCCACTTCTTGTATCCTCCACGCCAAATAATCGATTTATGGGAATTTAATATTCTGCCGAAATCCGTAAGTAGTGGACTGCTGTTACTTACATTTTTGGCAATTATGTTGCATTATAATGCTTAATAAAATTTCAAAAAAAAAAAAACTGGAAAGCGACGAAATCCTACATAGACTACCCAATTCCACTCAAGTAAAAACATTTATATTTACGAACTATTTTTATACTACCATAAAAATGTATTTTTATGTTCACTAATTTTCACTTAAAAACTCTACATTAAATTCCTCTGGCGCCAGGATACTAACAAATCTATGGTTACATGACGCTGGTCTAGGAAATAATTTTAAAATAACATTATAATTTTACATAATTTTATTTAAAAATAATTTCCAAACAATATTGGAATATGGTCTTTATGTGACCCCAATTTTATTTAAAATAAAATTAAAATCATCAGTTAGAACATGATTTGTGTTCAAGGGACAAAGTCCTGTGCAGTGGTCTGATTGACATTACAGTGAACATCTTTCGCCCAGTGTATTATCCTGCACAGAACTGCATATAAATACATTTATCCTTGCTGGCATATGTTTGTAACATTTGCATGACTTAGGTAATATACATTTAAAGAAATTTAATAATTTTCTTTTCTCAGCAGCATCATCAATGTGAAGCGCTTCTTGTGCTGCTGTTTAGTTCCAAAGTTATTTTCTCTTCTGTCTTGCAGAAAGAACATCATCGTAAGAGTCAATTACATGATAACATAAAACACGCGCATATGCACACACCCACAGACATACCTGTGCACGTGTAAATAGTTGGTCTGAATATGCATTATGTGCCAGTATGCTTGTATGCATTGCATTAACAACTTAATTATGTAAAGTTCATTATGAAAGATGAAAAATTAAGCAAGTGCACTAACTAAAAGAATCAGAGATAAACTGGGTATATCTTGCGAATTAATTATTAACCTAATAAATAATGCAGAACAAGACGAAGAAATGAATGAAGCCCGTTAGTGAGAAGAAGTTGCAAAAGTTAAATGCTTTTCATTTCAATTATTCTTGATTGCAGACACCTTTTCTTTCTTGCTGCTAAGTTATCGTTTTCTTTGATGTCTCTCGATTAAAAAGACAAATCTGTATTTATTTGATGTTATAACATGACTTGAAAGAAGGGGAGCGTGCATGACTCCAGGCAATGTCAATTGTCGTAATAACAATAGGTGGTGTCTATCAGTGTGCAAGAAATAACATTTCCGCTACAAAGGTGTAAGAAATTAATGACTTTAGTTGGCAAAAAATCTTTGATTGTACAATAGTCTAAAAAACTCATGGACGAATATCCATTTGCGATTCGCATTTGTAAAGTGGATCATTTACAACCAGGATTGACAGTCAGGGACTGGTACGGAATTATCTACTAGGAGCTGTTCCCTGACGTTAATTCGCCTAACTCTGATTTCGGACTTATACTGTCAACAATTGCCCCACCAGAATTGACAAAACGCCCAGAGGAGACCAGTGTTTGCAAATAGGAGAGGAATTGTGTTTCATCAATACAATACCAGATCACACACATCGATTGTTACTTGTCAGAAACCCCCAAGCTTGATTAGGAGATTGTTATGCACAGTTCGGACTTGGCACAAAGGGCTACCTCCCGTTGCCGCCTATGGCGTAAGATTTTGCTTGTAAAAAAATCTCTTGAAGAAAAGCTTGTGAAAATCGACTATGCCAGTTTGTTTGCCAATAGAAACGAAGGTTTCTAAGAGAGAGGCATAACGGCATTTACCTTCAAAATGGCAACAAGTTCTTAAATAAAGGCATGCAGGTTTGACCTAAATCGGACCATCTATCCTAAATAAAAGCTTCAATGTCATGCAGAAATAACTACACCTTATACATCACAAGCAGATTTTATCTACATACAGTAAATATCAACTGAAAATGTCCACGTCTCCTTTCTTTTCTTTTTAACACAAGTTTCCTTTCACCTTATGGCAAAAGGTGCCATAATCGTAGTTACATCTGGCAGGAAGCGCTTAAAGTACAAAATATATCTTGACCAAATGTGTTTTGTGGACGTTTCAAATCGATTGGGTGATGTCTGTATGCGTGACTGGCTAACTGGTAAACAGCTGTCGTAAATCCTTATGAAGTTTCCTAAAATTTAGCGCAGTACAATATATTACCATATTTCAGCCGGGGCTGAAAATGAGCCATATCAATCCACTCTTCCCAGTATCTCGCACACATATTGATCGACTTTCGCAAATACAATTTTTTAAGCTGCAATTTCTAATTCATAGACAGCAGCAACCCAATATATTGTCGATTGTATTGGTTATATTCCAATTGTATAAAATGACATATTAACCACACCCATCTCCGATATCTCCCATACAAATGACCCATTTAACCCATATATTTTTAGGTTCATATCCTTCAAGTAATTGCACTGCTCTAATTGCTTGAGTTTTTATCAGTCGACCGGATATCCCTCGATTACAAATTTTCCGATTTAACCCATTTATTCTTAACTTCATATCTTGAAGCAGGTGCATTAAATTCATCCGAATTTGACAAACATCATGCGCTTGGTGACCTAACCTTTAGGAATTAAAAATCACAGCATTGCCACTCCCATTCTGGTACCACCTATACAAATTGAAGTTTAATTTTCCCCTGTAAATCCTAACTCGCCGGCCGCAGTAATTAAAATTTTTGGCCAATTGCACAAAATTGTATACTTACTAAAAGTGAAATTCCCAAGTATTCCTACATACACTTAATTTTACTAAATTCAGTAAAATTTAGCAAGCATTACGCTTTTACTAAACTTGGTGCCATGAATGAAAATGGCTTTCATTACCGTCCCCATTGGGCACCCCATACACAAATAAGTTGATTTGCCAAAACTCATTAGTTTCCCTATAATTTCTAAGCGATAGACAATTAGTTATAAGCGATAGTAATTAAGTTCAGTAAGTTGTATTGTTGCTTCTTTTATTATACCTATATAGGGTTATCCATTTTTCGATTTTAAAAGTAAAGTTAAATAAAACACATGAAGCTATGATGCTTGGACCTTCCCATTATGTACGAAATACCCCTGGATTGGTAGGTAGATAGTTTTTGAAAAAAATATAGATCATAATGCATATCAAACAGTTACTTTTTCCGGATGTAATGGTTTTTTCCACAATCACTTCTGCTCCGAGCCCCATATGCGACAATTTTGCTTGTTGACGTAATCCCTTCGCTTTACCGTCCACTTTTGCTCCAATGCAAAATAACATTGCGTGAATGTATTTTTATGCAAATCAGTTGACTTGACTGAAATTTCTGTTTTAGTTAAAAATGTCCACGAATAATTTACAAAAATCATTTTATTTTGTACACAGCGTGTTGACTCGACTTTCTTAGATTCTAGATTCGATGTTGCTGAGGAAGCGCGATCTTTCGAAAAGGAATTTAGTTTACAAATATTATCAAATTTACTTGGAATAAGTTTAGTTTTTTTTTTTTATAAAAAAAAGGAAACAAACGTTACAATATTCATTTGGTTTCTTCTATTAAAATGTGGAAATATTTTCCGACTTTATGTTTCGTATTTTAAATAGTATTAATTTTTGATAGTGAGTACGGAGGTGTTTCCTTTTTTCTTAATTAACCCTTTAAAAATTTAATTTTGATCACCTACGAAGAAATAGAATTTTTTAATGTTTTTGCTAGTTTAGAGCGATCATTCCGGAGAATGTTTTGCATATTCTCAGAAGGTTTTAAATTATTCGATTAAAATTTTAGATCTTCTACATCCATCCAAAATAGTAAATTAAATATTGAAATAATTTGTCGGATATCGATCAAACCGAGGGTAATAGTAAATCTTACGAGTACATACCATATCCTCTGTTGAATACTCAAATGTTTCAAAGTAATTCGGCTTACCTGCAAAAGAAGAAAAAATTCGTATTTGTATGAAATAAAGTGTTGAAAATGTTCGCTGTAGCTTTTATTTTCAATGTAGATTTAATAAGCAGCACACTTCGATTTCATTAAGTTGAGAAAATTTAACTATGAAATATAGGGTATCTTAAAAGAAAATCTATGTTTGTTTAGCTTACTGCGTGAACTCAACGAAGCTGAATCGCGTAGAGGATATGTTAATTGATAGGCAGACTCTTGGGAATTTAGTCATTATGGATTGTTTCTCGAGAGTTCACAAGAACGTTATTTGAGCGACTGTAAGGCATAAAAGATTCTGCAGTATTCGAGCTTGCGCTAAGCATTCGTTTCGAAAATGGCTCAAAAAGTTTGAAGAGACCGGTAGGACATTGGTAAACACAAAATCTGGTCGCCCAAAAGAACGGTAGAAAATGCGGAAACTGTTAACCAGTCTATTCGTGACGGTTTGAACATTTCAATATGGATACGCACGACTGTCTTAAATATGCATAGATCCCCATTATACGGAATTTTCCACTAAGACCTCCAAAATCTTGTTTTCGGATGAAACTAATTTTTATCTTAATCGAGAAATAAATAAGCAGAATTGCCGCTACTGGAATGCAGCGAATCCCAAACGCAAACATTAAAAAGTCCCTTCATTTGCCTAAAGTAACTAAATGACTGCGATTTCGTCCCAGGAAATTATAGGCCTTCATTTTTTGAAGGTGAAAAGATACATGTAGTTACGGTGAATTCAGACTATATGGACAAGTCTTGTTATCTGAACTGCAAAACTTTCCTGGTCATAACACGCACCCAATATGTCTCTACCAAATATTATATAATATTTCGCGGCGAATTATTCCCCAGTAGAGATGGCATAAATTAGCAACCACGCAGTCCTGATTTAAACCGCATGAACTTTTTCCTGCTGATTTATTTCAAATCTAAAGTTTACGTCAATAAAACCATCACGAAATTCCAGCCAGGAGAAAGGCAAGCAGACCATGTCATAAGAAATTTTACTGTTCGTTTATATGAGTGCGAGAGATTAAACTTGGACGATATTATTTTTAAGAAATAAATTCCAAAATTGTGTTCTTTAACAATTAAAAGAAGGCGTTTTTTGAGCATCTTACCTCTTATTAATCGATCTACTAAATAAAAACATTCTTTCTTTTAAAACAACTTGAACCAGAGTTGACATTTTTATTTACGGCTAAACTCTCGGCAAGATTATCATCCGCCGTTTATGTTAATAAAAAAGCTACATTGGGGAGTTCGGTGTAAGAATTTGTTTCTCATAGCAATTAAAATTCTGTGATTTTACTAATTTTTTTTTTTTTTTTTTTGCTTTGCAACATGAAGATAAGTACTAACAATTCTTTTCGGCTGGCGACTCATCACCAAAAATAAGAATTTATTATTAATATCAAATTCCACACCTGGCAAAACAATATCAAGTGTACAAATATTTGCACTGGCAGCAGCCTAGAGGCCACATAGCAACTAGTATTTATTTCGCAATAAATAAATATTTACTTTTCGAACAAAAATCCCGTGAGCTGGGCTGGACTGGTAAGACGCATGGGGTCACTTAAAACGTAAGGGGACAAGACTATCAATATACGAGTACAATACAGGTGTGCGTACATACAATGTGGCATTTTTCTGTTTTTATTAAACTTCACTTTGATCGGCAGATGTTTTGTAATTTCCTCTCAAAGCTTTCATTGCACCCAGTATTGGGGTATACAAAGGGGGGACTCCTTTATGCAGACTGGGCGCGTATAATTGCAGCATTCCAAAGACCCTGTGGCTTAGCTGTTATCAAATAGAGTCGTCTTTTACAAATGCCCTATTCAGGCACATTGTAATATATATAAAGGATGGGCCTATGTGTGTCGCGTTGTTGTTTGTGTTATAAAGACAATTAAAGTTTATTCCGTGATTTCTGGTGTTGCGCAAAAGAAACTAAAGTCCTTACGCAATATGTAATTTGTCGTGTAGACATGTGTAGGTAGGTAGGTGTAGATGTGTTTGGATGGGATTGTACATAAAAACTACAAAGATTATGATGTCATAACTGCAGTGCTTACATGACACTCAGTCTCTGCTGGTTGTTGTCTAAAGCCTGATGATGCTGCAAAATGTGGCGACGACTGCGAAAAAGAGGAGACGATGCTGCCTGCTGGCAATGCTTTAAAGTTCTGCTTAAGCCTTACAAATGTTGTTTGTATTCTGCACACAGAAGTCACTCCACTAATGGTGTTGTTTATCTACTCACACACAGGCACACACACGTACACACACACACACTTCCATACATCCAGACACATTAGTTCCATGTATCCCATACATCTAATTACATGTCTCACATTAAATGCAGACACAAATTTGCTCAACGTAGGGTCGTACAAATATAATAGGGCGCTGAAAAATATCATTTTTTATTTCCTGGTGACAGGACTTGTACAATGTTTATTTTCCGGGTTTATTTAAGGCTCGCTACCGGCGGTTCAAGCTTCTGTCTGGGCTAGTCATGGGAACAAGCTAATTTTTTGTAGTACATCGTAGTACCTCTATCCAGGTTCACGTAGCTATACGAATAATGCAAATAATGGGATGAAACTAGTTTAAAATCGTATTGACTTCAGTAATACGTTTTAACTTGGGTATATCCAAGACTAAACTTGCTTCCACATATACAGAAAATTATTAAAAATAATGCATCAGAAATAGTTTGAAAATGTATCATTTTCTAGTGGGATGACAACAGCTTGACATAGAAAGAAATCACTTTTTTGTGATGATGGTTTCGGTAATTGTTAATTAACGCATGCAAATATTATTACACAAATATGTTTTACTTTTCGATATACTTTGCTATTCATGGAAATTAATTTTTAGCACCATTTGAAGAAGAAGCGCTATAAAAGATAACTTATGAAATCTATTTGAAATCTGGCGGCCGACCGTGGCGCGAAGGTTAGTACACCGCACTATCGTTCACATGATCGCGGGTTTAATCCCGCATGCAGCCATCTGTCATTATTTGAGCGGCGGTCACCTCGATGTGTCTGACGAACAATTTGAGTAGTGAAGTAATCGACATATCTAGCAAATGTTTCTCAAACTTTTGTACCCTTTGAGTAAGTCTAAAAATAGAATGCGTGTAAGCTGACTTAATGTGACAAGTTCTGAGATATTACATGAGATGCAAGAGAATTTGATTTTATGTGACATCCAGCAAAAAATTTTGCGGGTAATCTCCGCTTTTACACTGATTTCAAAAATTTCAGATTCTGATTCTGAAAGTTGCTATAAATTACATTCATGGATGGCGAGCAAATATTTATAACTTAAGCTGTAGCTACAAGAAATCCATTATTTGTGCATGGCACTGAAGGCTTTATTTAGCATTGTTAGAATGATCCGATTTAGATCTAATATGCACCGTTTTGTTTGATAACTTGTTGTAACTTGGAACTGAAATCCCCTATGCCTTTCTCACAGGAACTCCTGTCCTTATTGAGGACAAAGTAGGACTTTTACAACCGTTTTTTGGGGAGAGTTTTCACCAGCAAAATCATTCGCTATAGCAGGAACAGGTGGTGCTAGGTCCGGATTAAAAAGTGGATGCATAAGAACTTTCCAACCAAGCTCCCGGAGTTTCTAGAGAGCCACTATCGATGTGCATTGCCTTGCGTTGTCGTGGTGGAACACAATTCATCTCCTGTTGGCCAGAGCTGGCCACTTTTGGGCCAATAGGAGAGACGAGGAGAGAGAGAAGGAGAGGAGAGGACACAAATAAATATCCGCCGTTTTTTTTTTTCTTTTGCTAAAAATTATCTATTATTTTGAAAAAAGGTAGGTTATTCAAAGCATGTGAACACTACGTCACACGTCCGACGTTTCCAGGCGTCAGTTCATATGAAAGCCAATTCCCTTCCTTTGGAATAATTCGCAAAGATCTTAAACGTCTTTTCTAATGTAATTGCAAATTCCTTTCGCATTTGGCGCGAACCTTCTTTCAATATTGATTCCAATTCCGCGTTTTTTGCACACTTCCTGTCTCCCGCTACATTGTTTGCATTCGACGTCAAACTCACAATTCTTAAGCTTTTGAAACTTTCCACGCCGACTTCTCCCTCCCAAAGAAGGCTCGCCTTACGCTTCTACAAGCAATCAATATTATTAATTCGATAGAAGATTATTTAGGCTCTTCCATCATCGAAGAATGTGAAAAGATCACGAACGACAGATGCACGACATATAAATATAGATTTTTCTTATTCTCTTCAGTAAAATTGGTTTTCCATCTATAGTAGTGTTCTTCTAATGCTAAATACAATTTCTTAGTGCAGCAAATTGAAGGTCCAGTACTCCAAACTCACTCAGTAAAAAAAAAGTTTAGACGATGTCCCCTCATATCATACGTATCCTTTGAGACCTCACATCCAAAAAAAAAAAAAAGATTTTCACTACATCCTAACGTATTCTATGAATGGATTTGCACATATGTGATATATTATGTATTTACATATAGGACACGCCACGAGTAAAAACGTGTTGTTGGCTTCCGGGTGCATCAACCAACTGTGAACCATTCATTACACTTGCGCGTGTAGTTGTTGGGACACTCCTGAGATTATAGCTATAAGAGAAGAAAAACCTTTAGACTTGGTATGGTAATGATTCCAAGACACATACGCAACACATTATATATGTATGTATGTACGTATATGTACATACGATTCGCCTACAAATTAAAACCGGAGTGGGAACAATCACAAAATCAGAAAAAAAAACCAAAAATGTTCAAAGTGCGGAGTCACGAGCATCGTGAAAAATGGCTATAAAATGCAGTCGCTACTGGTAATAGACCAATTAAACTTGATATTACGACTATTAGTAAACTATTAACTATTAAACTTTGGATACGAGAAATCTGGATATTTCACATTATATGATTTTAACCGACATATACGCAGCAAGTAGTTTACCAAATCAAACCGGAATCCTTATATGTTCTGCTTTTAAAAAGTAATTTAGAACATTATTTCTTAATTTGGAAGTCGAAAGTTATTCAGTAAATATATAACAAAATTGTATTTGATTATTATTATTTTTCCAATAGACGATTTTAGCAACCTTTATCTCACGTTGTGTAAGTGTGATCGTAGATGGCGCTAGAAAGATAAAAAAGTTTTGTGATTGCTCAATTCAGTATTGCTTGAGGGCGTGTAAGATATGGACATCAGCAAAAAGAACATTCGTCATATTTTACTGACTTTTTTTTTTTGGATAATGTCGAAAACGCAAATCAGACTGCTCGAAACGTGAAAAGCGTGTGCTAATACTGCAACATCCAATCACGCCAAATTTAGGATTCGTCGGTTCCATTCCGCTTATTACGAAGCTAAAGATGCACATCGCTCTGGAAGTTCAATGATTGAAAACGTTGATAGAATAATGTAATTGTGAAGGTCGACCGCCATGTAAGCATTGTTTCCACTGCCCTGGAACTAAACATTGAACTAAAAACCATGTGGAATCACTTGATTAAAGTTGGATACACAAAGAACACCGATTCATGGGTGTTACACAAGGTAACCCCCTCAAAAAAAAAAAAAAAACACACACATGGATCGAATGTCCATTCACGAATCAACCTATTTCTTAAGCAGACAGTGACTGGTGGTGAAAAGTGAGTCACTTACGAAAATGTTAAGCTAAAAAGACTTCGATCGAATCATTGTGAGCTGGTTAAAATGGCGACCAAGCCAGGATGTGTTTGGTGGAATTGAAAGGGAATTATTTACTATGAGCTGCTCCCCTGCAGGGCTGTTCTCCAAACTCTTAATTAGTATCTCGTATTGTCAACAATTCGACCACCTGAAGGGAGCAATCACCCAGAAGCAGCCGGCTTTGGCCAAAAGAAGAAGACTTGTATTCCATCAGGACAACGTCAGGCCATACACATCGCTAGTGACTCGACAGAAGCTCTGGGAGGTCTATTATACATCACTTTATGTACATATAAGAGAGACAAAATTATAACGTACTCAACTTTCTTATAAAAACTTACCTATACAGTAAACCTCGCTTAGAAATTACAGATTATATGTGAGGCAATTCAAAAAATTTTCATTCGCAGAATAAAGTTTACCAAAGTCTGATGTTAGCTAAACCATACTGAACACAGCGCAACTGAATGAGAAATGCGAATCCAGGAACATGTAGGTTAAGTAAGAAATTTGTTCTACAGTCAACGAATTAGGACATAAAAGGAAAAAATTAAATTGTTATAAATCGGTTTATTTGTGTAGGAATTTATTTCCGTTTTCAGAACTAATTTATTGCACGTATGGTGTGTTCGAAAAATATAACTGAATTCAGCGCAATGCATTGAAGGACATGAAGCTACTATATATATATTAAATAGGTCATTTATATGAGAGGTACCAGAAGGGGCGCGATTTGTTTCTCTCAAGATTTACCAAGCATTGCAAAACAATACAATGCACCACTTATCGAAAATTATAGAATTATAGAAGATTGAATTTCGGAAAATCGAACAATTTGGTCGTGACAAAGACATCCGTTTTCATTCTTTAGTAATATAAAGCTGTGTTCGACAGTCCGATACAGTCTCGTGAAACGTATACGTCTTTGTAGGACGTTGGTTGGCACAGTCTTCAGCAAAGATAGACAGAAATCTTTGTGAGCCTTTTTACACCGAAAAAGAATTTACATAAAGGGAAATCTATCGTACAACCTCTTCAACATACAGTTGGAAATGATTATGAGAAAAACTGCAGTTAACACGACTGGTACCATCTCTAAAAAAGCCATATGTTACTGCAGCCTTCTCAAGCATTGAGAAGTATCCAGCGGTAAACGGGACCCAAAGTTATTTGTTTCAACGAAAAAGATTCTATTCGCTTGGGACGCAGTGTGAACGTCAACAACTATAATTTTAGAGTGGTGGACGAATTCATCTATCTCGGATCCGCTGTATTCAATGACAAGGGCCTCTCTCTTGTTGTATGGCGCAGAATACTGGGTTATAACAAAAGCGGATGAATTAGTGCCGGGAATCCTCTAGAGGAAAATACTCCGAAAAATATGTGGACCCATCATCGTTAACAGAGAGTATCAGGGTCGCATGAAAAATGAGCTGTATAAGCTATATACCGGCGTCGACATAACCGAACTGCTTTGACGGGTCATTTTTCGCAGAAGAGGGCGACCAAATCTTCGTTAGAAGGATCCGGCTTTTGAAATACTATCGAAACTTTGTGTGACGGTATTCGCCGCCAAACCAAGTGATCTCGGCGGAACGTAAAATGGTATAAGAGACAGTAATTCAGAACAATCAATTATATCAGCTATTGTATCGACTACAAATAACACGGTTTGATCTATACGAGCATTTTGTAACGGCTGTAAACCAAATAACCAGCTTCTGGAAATGTATGGAAATATCACTCAAGTTAATTGAGGAGAGAGCAAATTTTAGAAAGACCCGCTGGACTCTATGCGCGATACATTGACTTGACAGAGGGGACTATAAACATTAGATGCATATTCTAACTTTGATCTCATATAAGACTGTTTTTAAAATATGTGTATCAGTAAAAATTTAACAATTTTTTCTAATATACGCTAGCACAGTATAAACTTTAGGGATGATATAATTTATATGCGGAGTAAAAACCTGTGCCGTGTCGAATACAACACCTAAATCCATTTTATTCTCACCAGGGAGGAGCCTGTAATTGGATTACGAGATCTTTAAAAAAGAATATGAATATATTTTGATAAATTTAATGAAAGTTTGTTCAGCAAACACCAATCAGGAAGATTATCTAAATCTTTCCGGAGATCTAGGCCTCAGAAATGTTAGAGATTTTGTGGTATACAACAGTTACAAATAATATTTATTATATAAATTGAACAACAATGATCCCAAAATACTGCCTTGTACACTAGATGTTTGCGAATATGGAAGGGATTCATAACAGTTAAGAACAGTTTTGCAGATTCTATTTAATCACATTAGCATTCAGGAATGAAATTTCAATTGCAACTTAACACAAAGTCTACCATGATATACGAGTACTTTATCAAATGCTTCAACGTGATGTCTAAGTCCAAATGATGAAATAAAATATATATTGTGGTAGATCTGTCAGCATAAAAATCTTTGCTGATATGGGCACATAATCGATTTCGTTAGAAAGGATAACCTTTATTTAATAAATAAACACAAATCCCACCAGAATCCGTATATTATATAATATATTATACTATTATGTAAAGGGTGTCCCAACAAGAACGCAAGATTTAAATTTGGCGCCATTCGAAGTGTCATTGTTTGACATTTGAACAATTGTTATTGTTTGCTAGTAGAAGGTACGAGGTTAGTAAAAATGGAGCGCTACACGAATGAGCAACGCATTCTCATTGTGAAATTGTTTTACCAAAATGGTGAAAGTTTCGCGGCTACAGTTCGCAAATTGCGATCAATTTGGGGTCACAATAATGCTCCAAAATAAGTCAACTGTAAAGAGATTAATGGATAAATTTGCCAAAACTGGGT
>JAHXMU010000410.1:3159712-3187714 GCA_019455685.1 Philornis downsi | reverse complement strand
GGGCATGTGGTTTCAACAAGGGGGCGTCACAAGTCATACAGCCAGAGAAACAATTCAATTACTGCATCAGTCATTTCCCGGTCGTATTATTTTACGCTTTGGAGGCCAGAATTGGCCGCCTAGATCGTGCGATTTAACACCATTAGACTTTTTTCTTTGGTTTTTTTTGAAGTCGATGGTTTACGCGAATAAGCCGACAACGACTCAATTTTTAAAAGAGGAAATTGGACGCTGCATTAATGAAATACCGCAGCATTTATGCAAAACGGCCATTGAAAATTTCATTAAAAGATCGCGTGTGTGCCAGCAAAGCCGCGGCGGCCATCTGCCCGAGGTGTTGTTATATACATAACCTCATTCTGTCTACTTTACGATATAATAAAGTTTCACGATTTTGTTTTAAATATCTGTGTTTTATTTAAAATTTAAATCTTGCGTTCTTGTTGGGACACCCTTTATATATATATATTATACCTATATAAGCACTTTGGAAAATGCTCAAAACTATGTAAAACTCTTCCACATTCTAGAATTTTCCTTCTTAAAAAACATCAATTTAAAGTAAGTTTGACGTAATTATTTCAAACCCATTCCTAAACATGTTATCTATAAAACGTATTTCAAGTATTTGAAATAAATCTTTTGAGACCACAAACAAAATACCTATGATCACATTAGATTCGTAATCCATTATAAAAAAATCTGTAAGCATAATACTAAATGACATGTCAACAAAATGACAGTTCAAAAATTATATAAATAAAAAATAAATAAAAACTGTCACTAATTTGAATGGTTTTGAATAACAACACATTTCGTAAACATAATGATATTAAAATAGAATTAAGTATTTATCAGAGCAATTCATCACTTTGGCAATCAAATACGCAGTTGAAATAACCCCTCAATATGTCTCTAATAATTTTATATTACATTATATATAACTTAATGTACGCACGATGTTGGAATTGTGGTCCATGGGCAGATTGTGGCCCATTTATCATGATCATGCGGCCCAAAGGGGGTTTGAAAACCAATCTTCTATCTGCGAGTCTAGATTGGGTTTGCTGCAACTCAACTATAGTGACTACACTTGAAACTTTTCGTTTGCTGTTTCCAATATTCCACATTTTTTATTGAAAAAGAAAGAAAAAAACAATTTGTGCTAAAAATTTTTGATAACATATGAATTAATAACGCTAGTGTTAGGTACTTATTAGTTTCTACGAAGCAAATTACAGTTACAGTTCTACTATCTCTACTTACGGTGCCAAAGTCCGTATATTAACGGTTTTATTACATGTTTACATTTGTGGTTGTCTCACAGTATAGAAACTGTTATGGTTACTTGGTGAAAATATAGTTTGTTTCAAATTTGTTTGTCAGAACATCTCTAGAACAACTGTTTTTAAAGCAGAGCTATACCTATAGATATCTCATTAACTATACCAGATTCAATATAGAAATGTCAATCAGGTAAACTAAATTACAGTGGGATGCAAAACTGTCTGGAGGTTTTGTATTAAGAAAGTAAGGTAATGAAAATAGTAAAAATATAGGTATATTATCAAATATACGATTTCTTTTTGTTTAATTGAACATTATTCTAAATTATAAAGTAAAAAAACTCACAAATTGCTTCAAGAAAAATAAAAATATTTAAAAAACAAATAAATCACATTTCGGACACTTTTGCACTTTTGTTGAAAATCAATTAACGTTCCCAATTAACGTTCCAAATATTTCGTCCAAAGGCCTCCATTTTTAATTACGCTTTCAATACGTTTTGGCATACTCTCCACCAACTTTTGGATGATATCATGGTCAAGAGCTCGCCATTCATGTTGTGTTCTCTCCCAAAGCTCGTCAAAATTTTTTGGTGGGGTTTTAAATGCTCCCAGCTTTCTTTTAACAATAGCCCATAAATTTTCTATTGGATTCAGGTCTGGGCTTTCTGCAGGCTATTCCATTGTCCTGAAAGTTTGGTTTTGCAGCCAGCTTTTAACTATTTTGGCCTTGTGCTTCGGATCCCCGTCTTGCTGAAAAATGACTTCTTCGGCTGGATAAACACTCTCGTCAACAAAATCTGGTAAATTTGTGTGTAGAATATTTAAATAATCCTCCTTCTTCATTATACCTTGGGTTCTCACCAAAGGTCCAATATTCCACCAAGTAAAACATCCCCACACCATAATACTGCCGCCACCATGTTTCATTCTTTCCTTCACATGGTGTTTTTGGATGCGCTCATGCGGCCTATACCAATAATATTCTTTTCCATCAGACTGGTATCGGTTGACTTTCGTTTCGTCGCTCCAAATAACCCGTTTCCAGTCATCTACTGTCCAATTTTTGTGGGTTTTACAGAAATGAAGGCGTCTTTTCACTTTTCTATCGGAAAGTGCTGGCTTCTTCTTTTTCACACTCGCTACTAAACCAATTCTATTTAATGCACGTCTGGCCGTCCAGGAACTGACATCCTTACCAATACTTTTTGCAGCATTTTTCGGTGTCTTGATGGCCTTATTATGCAGCAAACGTTCAATCTGCCGAACATTACTATCAGGAAGCAGTCTTGGTCGACCCCCTTGCTTACTATTGCAAGCTACATTACGTCGTTTTTTTATATCATTTACCGTGGATTTACTTAAATTTAATCTTTCAGCAATTTTTATGGCATGAATAATTATTTTGCAACAAATTTGTCACATTGTTTTCAATGTCAGTTGGCGTTTTTCTCATTTTTAAAGATCTTTTATTTTTTTAACTTAAAATCAAGTCAATCACTTCACAGGTCAAACAATAATGCACAAATAAAGCAATAAAAGCTTGACAGCGAGATAGCAACAAAAAAAACCAACTGGTCAAATACCGTTACATTTCAACAAAGCAATATCGTGATAATGTTTATTTCGTGTACAGTGCAAAAGTGTCCGAATAGTAAATTTTTTGTTTTTTCAATTTTTTTTATTTTTCTTCAAGCAATTTATATGAGTTTTTTGCTTTATAATTTAGAATAATGCTCAATTAAATAAAAAAAAAGTACATATATTTGATAATATACCCATATTTGTATTATTTTCATTAACATACTCCCTTCATGCAAAACATCCGGACAGTTTTGCTTCCCACTGTACATATACCTTCACCAAGTGTCTTCTGCTTTGGTGCAAAAGTGTGCGTAGTACCAGAAGAAAAACTATAACTTTCTAAAGTTCACTGCTTAGACATTATAAACATTTTAAAGGGACAAATGACCTTTTCAAATCTCCCAACTTGTATGCGTGGAACCCCATGGGGCATGACAACGCAGTCCATTTGCTTTCGTAGAACTAAGTTTAATGCAAATTTAAAACTTGCTAAAGTACACTAGTACAACTGAGGGAAAGAAATTGGTTTAGGAGTACATGGGTTACATTTAATAATTTGTACCCGAATTGCCAGTGAGAGTGTGGTTATCCGGTTGATTAATTCAAATTTGACCAAAAATTTAATACATTTAAATTGACAAAATTTAAGTAATTGTTGCCTACGAATTAGGTATTATAACAAAAAAGTTTTATTGTGATAAATCGGCCAACTTGTATGGGAGCCTAGCAAAAGGTGTGTGCCAATGAAGTGTGCCAAGTTAAACTGAATTCAGTGTAATTATTTGAAAGATATGAAGTTAATTCTGTCATTTGTATGGGAAGTGCCACAAGAGACATGGATAGTTGGTGGACTTTTCTCAAGTATTTCAAGTCTTGGTCACTGAAGCCTACTAATTGCAATTCGGGGGGAAATAGCGAATCTCGGCGAATCGGCCAATTTGTACGGGTAGTGCCAGAAGGGCAGTGGTAATGGGGTCCGCTCAATCAATCCGACAGCCTACTTTGACAAACGCCCAGTATCTAATCCACCAATTTCGGTTAAATTTGGTGCTAAACTAAATAAAGACACGAACCTAAAGAAATACGGGTTAAATAGGTCATTTATATGGAAGGCACCAAAGGAGCCATGGTTAGTCGGTCGATTTTTCCAAATTCATCCAAGTATTATATATTTACGGTTGTACTACCTAATAAATTTAAATTACTACAGTAGAATGAGAAGTTTGAAATGAGGAATTACGATGCGAACAAACTGAAGTTGGTATGGAAGATATCAGAAGGTTTTGGTCGATGTAGCCGATTCGTTATCCTCTGCAAATGTTTGGGAAATTATTAGGTTCTGCCGATTTTTAAAATGTGTTGTAAAGAGTTAAATTAAAATTAATCAAATTAATTAATTAATTAATCAAATTAAGAAACCACGTAAAACATTTGGTGAGAAGATAATTAGTACGCCATACAATTCGTGCAAAAATATATAAAAAAGTAGAAATTATTGCAAATTTTTAAGAAGATTTGAATTTTTTGTGTATACGTTGCTCCAAATTTCATATCAAATTTTAAGTGGTCGAAAAACCTGTTGCCGATAAGTGTCCCATGTTAAAAACTTTTAGGTATCCAGTAGTTGTAGTCGGTTAAAAACAAAAAAAAATATTTCAAAATACAATTCATGTTTACGGATTTATATTCTGCTAAAAATAATTTGCAAGTGAGCTATTTTGAGTTTTGCCTAAAATAACTTATTAAAATTATTTCATATAACAACTATAGTGTTCCCATAATAAAACGGCTGGTAATCAAAATATGTGAGTAAGCTGTACCTTCGTCAAAATAATTCAAATTTCGTCACATTTTCCAATAAATGACCTAAATATATCTTGGTCAAAAAAGTGACAATTTGAAAAAATTAAATTCGAAATTAATATCAATAATAATCATTTCTGTTAACAGATGTGTTACTAATATGCCTCAAGCAATGTTTTTTTTTTTTTTTTTTTTTTTGACTAGGAATTATAAATTGGTAATCGTCGTCTAAAATTGGGTTTAATTTCCAAGACATTATGTTACATTTTGGAAGCCTGTGACGGTGATTGACCGAGGCACAACTGTTAGCATAGATAGTGGTTGACAGGTACGGCACGAACTTTTATCTAAATGGAATATAATTTTCTTTAATTATTTCTATTTTTACTATACGAATACATATACACCGCCTATTTAGGGTGTTTGTTCAAAAAAGTGACTGATGACAGCTGTCAAATTATCCCAAACAACATTTCAAATTAATTCTGAAAACTGCCGTAAAAAATTCACTGTAAAGCAAAAAACAACTGTGTGTTTAGTGGCATTTGAATATTTGAATTCCCAGCCTCAAGAAGTGTGCCCAGTTGGCGATATTGGAATCCCCATCACTTTGGTTCCGAATACAGATGATAAAATTTATGTCATAATCAGGCGTTTTATGGTGGAATTATAACGAAAGTCCACAGGCTGCTAATCCCCAAGTTCTCCTGAGTTTGCTACACTTGGCTTTTTCTAGTGTGATTATTTCAAACAGAATTTATGTAAAAAAATTGGATAATAGATTATTTTTTTCATGATTGAGCAATGCATTTGTACAATAATTGAAGCGATTCCCGTTGCAATCCTCCAGTCAATAATGAATAATAATGTGGTCGTTTAACTACAATTTTTATAAGGCATTAAACGGATTTAACAAAAATGTCTTGTGTTTGTAATGATTAAAGAGCAATAATTTATATGATTTGAAAAAGGTTGTAAAGCAACAACATTCATTAGCCACTTGGTGTTTATAACAATTAGAAACATTGACCTTATCGAAATTATTCCAAATCTCTCAAATAAATAGTGAACGCAACTAAAATGTAGCATCATTGTTGTTAAATGCCTGGCATCTGAAGTGTTATTTATTTAGTAAAAGAGTTTCCATTTACCAATATAGATCATTTAACAGCCGAACAACACCTAAAAATAGCTATAAAATCTTCTTACGGGATGAAGCTTATTTCTCACTCTGTGGTTATGTTAAAAAACATAATTGTCGCGTATTGGGCTCGGAGACCCCAGAAGTGATTGTGGAAAAGGCATTGCATCTGAAAAAAGTGACTGTTGGGTGCGCATTATGGTCTGGTCAATGGTGAAGGAATCTCAAAAGGATTCTCTGCTGCAACCAATCCACAGGCAATCATTTAAATGACATTGTATTACGTACATAATAACAAGGTCTAAGCATTATAATGAAATAAGTTTTAATGGAAATCATAGCTTTATGTGTGTTTTATTTAACTTTACTTCAAAACGAAAAATGGATAAGCCTACTTCAAAGACGGTTTTGGCATTTACCTTCTATGATGTATCTTGATATTTCTTCTGTTTAAAATGTACAATCACTTACAAGTCGACCATGGTCCAAATATAGATAGATATAAGCCCATTACTCATTGGGGGGAAGCAGTTAAATGTAGGGGAAAAATATTGGAGTCTGTATTTTGCAACTTGCTCTGAAATTGTATAATATCTTTAATTGATATTTGATTTGTATTCTATGTTGATAATTAAATTAGATGGCTTTTTTAAAGATAAGTCTGTTGATCAAGATAGAAAATTCAAAAATTCCGATATTAGGTCTAGAAATACAACTCTCTTCTTTTCTCTTTTTGTGTAGTTACTTCGAACGGTACGCGCGTGCTCAGCAAGCTAGTCAGATCGGGAGATGTGGGCGGGGATCTTAGTTCCTATAACTACAAATTTCCATTATCAAAGAATTATAAAAAAAAAGAAATCACGCGCGGTTTAATTGCCCTTAATAAAAAGTAGAAATTGACTAAATTTAGCAGACATATTCATATAAATCGATAGAGTTAGATGCTTGTAAACTCTGTGTCTCTGTACCCTCCCAACCTTTGGGTTTTCGTTGACCGGTGCATTTCGAATAACCCTCACTTAAATTCCCTTCACCTACGACTTTGAAATTTCACATTATTTTTATTGCTAGTTCTTCATTAAGTCCATTTAATACAGAAAAAAACATATAGAATTCAAATCATGATCAAAACAAAAGTGATCAATAACACCAAAAATTGTAACAATGAATGAAAAAGAGAATGGATAACCAGAATGTAAATGGAATCGAAAAAAAAAAACTTGTTGTCAAATGCTCAGCCACTGAAGGTGGACATGAGAACTATCATGCGATACAATTATTGCTCACTTCATTCACTTCACTTATATATATATATATATAGTATATATATATATACCTTTTTTTTCTTTTTGTGCAAAACTTACATTTTAAATGCGGGTGAAACTTACATTTGGTGGGTCATCCAACGTTGCATGAAGGCCTTCCTGCGATGTTCGATGGTGGTAGAGATGTTTTAGGTTCGATGATACGGTTTTCGATTCTGGTTTAAATTCTGGTTACCATGAATTTGTTAAGAAATTTTAAATTCCAATTCAAAATTATAATTTCAAATATTATGTGCATTAAAGTTAGTTTTAATAGTTTAAATTTCAACCATGATTTTAAAATGAGGTTAGAAAAAAAATTATATTAAATTTAAGAAATTAGTTAAGGGTTTTCACTGAATCTCCTTTCCCCCTTTTTTTAGCGTTACTTGAATAGTAGTCTTAGTATCATGTTTACGTCAGGCTTTCCAATACTTCTCATAAAGGGCATGGAAGGTTAAAATCAAGCTTGGACTTGTCTGGCTTCAGACATAACCTCTCAATTGGGCGATGTTAAATGAAATTCCCCTGGCAACAGAATTGATACAGCTCGTAGAATTTTTCTGCTGTATACAACTTAAAGCACGATGTCCGAATTTTATATAGATTCCAGATTTTGCAATTATAAATTAAAAATGGTCTTGGCTTGGCTTGGCTACTTCTAACTTCTCCATGCGATCCAATGACAGCCTCCCGACTGGGTCCGCAATCCCACGTGGCCGAGAGACTGTACCACCCTTCTTATAGGTATATTATTGAGATTTGCAGCAATATTTTTGGAGAATGTATATCTCATCAAATTTCCAAAATGGATTTACTGCCTGCTGAACGATTTCTTGGTAACTTTGAATTAAAATCGCCAGAATGTGTAAGTGTTGGTTTTATTTTCGTGTTATAAAAGAAATTTATCGCTGGCTTCAAAAGATACAGCTTTGCGCACTATTTTTTTTTTTTATTTATTTTACTTCTAATTTGTAAATTAAGATAATTGAACCGTTCACTTTGGCTGCCAAAATTGAAAAGAAATAAATGCGTGACAGTCGTCACCGTTGAAGCGTTTTTGTTTTTGACAATTAACGGGAAAACGTTTTCACCACCAGTCATTTCCAAGCGTAGCTTAAGTCGACTGATTCTAAGCTGTACTGACAGTGTCATTGTCATGTGATATTTCTCACTACTACATCAGAGTACAAGAGATAAATTATAGCAAACATAACGGAGGCCAAACTCTTATACTGTGAGCATCTGATCTCTATATATGCTGATGAGTGTTTGGGACAATGCTCTCAACTCAATTCAATAATAATAATAATAATAATAATAAAGAGACATTACAATTGTTTATGTGATATAGTAAAACGAAATCGATTATATTCCCAATAGAGGGCTTTAGTAATCTGTATCTCGCGTTGTATAAGTGCCATCGGATTATGCTAGATGGCGTAAGAAAGATAAGATGACGTATTCAGAAAACAATTCAGACAGTTTTCCGATTGCTTAACTCAGTATACAGCGCGCCAAAAATGAACACAAAGAAAGAAGAATCATAAGAACGTTTGAAAATGACTTGGCGTAGAACAAAATATTTTATGATTTTATATCTGTTGTTGCTAATCCGAAAATCCATTGGTCTAAGATCAACAACATATGCATATAGATGGACTGTTGATTGTTTATGTCAATTTGGTTTTTGAGTAATTGTTCACATACACACATTAGTAGTAAAGAACACATTTTCAAGATAATTTGTCGAAAATTTTTGAAATTATAAAGATTTGTAACAGAATTTTTATTGGAAGCGGATTCTCGAGGGATACAGGCGAATAATCTCGCAATGTCTCGAAAACTATTACAACTGGATGAAACATTTTTATGTCGAAAATGTCCACACTTGGTATACAATGAAGACCAACTCCAATAAAAATAGACTGTTATAACAGTTTGATTAATTATTAGTTCTTGAAGACATTATTTAAAAACTGGTATTCTTAAGGAAGTGAACCACAGTAGCGAAATAAACCAAAGTTTGTAACATTTTATTATTATATTATTATATATTACAGGGTGGGCCATATGAGTGTTGGCGATTTAATTCTTCAATTTCTCGGTAACGCGGGGTGGTGGGGGGATATGTTGTTCGCTGCGCCGCTTCCTGGAAATTTAGTCGCCATGGAGCCGTACACGGGAGTGCAGCGTGCATTTTGTGTCCGAGCGTATTACGAAAACAATAAATCAGTGACTACTGCACGACGTTTGTATCGGCATGAACACGGTTTACACGATTTAAGTGAAGTTCCAAGCGCCAATGTGATACGAAAATGGATCAGAATGTTCGAAACAACCGGCTCAACAGTACCAATTACGGTTCGTGTTAGAGCGGTTCAACAATTTCAACAACGTGATTTTTTGTGATGAGGCCAATTTTCACCTTAATGGCCATGTGAGCAAGCAAAATTGTCGGTTCTGGTCCGAGACTAATCCCCGACGCTTGCATGAACGTCCACTTCATAGCCCTAAGCTTGTTGTGTGGGCTGGGATAACGTCAACCGGTATTATTGAACCATACTTTTTTGAGGACGAAAGAGGGCATGCGATGACGGTTAGAGCGAACAATTATTGCAACATGCTAGCAGACTTTTTGGTGCCAGCTTTGCAAGAACTTCAAGGTAATACCTCGAGGATGTGGTTTCAACAGGATGGGGCCACATGTCATACGGCTAGGGTATCCATAGAGCTGCTGAAAAATGTTTTTCCTGGAAAACTCATTTCGATCTCTCTCCATGCGATTATTTTCTATGGGGCTACCTCAAATCGGTAGTCTACGAGAATAATCCGACCAATTTAGAGCAGTTGAAGAGGAACATTATTCAGGAAAGTAACAAAATACCGAGAACAACTTTTCAACGAGTTTTCCAAAATTTGCGACTTCGGTTCCAAGAGTGTCAAGCAGCCGAGGGAAGAAATTTGGACAACACTTTTTAAAAATACAAATATATTTTTCGTATATGTTTCGTAGTTTTTTTTTTAATTGAATATTTAAACCGCCAACACCCTTATGGCCCACCCTGTATATTAGTTCTCTATATTAAGAGCGAATTTACAAAATTTATTCATCATAACGCAATTGAGATGGTCTCCTAAATATTGCAGCTGGTAATATAAAGAAGCTCGAATTAACGCAAAAATAAACTTAATGGACCGAATTTCCATACGCGAATCGCTGCTGAATCTGAACAAAATCGTCCCATTTCAGGAATGTATCGATGTTTTAATGGTGGAATTGGTAAGGAATCATAAACTATCAGCTGCTCCTCTATGGCCAAACACATAATCCGGCTCTGTACCGTGGACAAAAGAACCGGTTGAAGAAAGCCGGAGTCCAGAGTCGATCAACTTTGGCCATTAGGAGAGAAATTGTGTTCCATCAGGACAATGCCAGACCACTCACATCGGTAAAAACTAGTCAGAAGCTATAACAATTTAAGTTTTAGCAACAAATAGAATATATAGTTTTGATATAATCAGACGTTCAAAGTAAATTCACTTGGCTAGGTTGCAAGAGAAATACTGTTCTATTATCCTGAGTTTTCACCGCTTTTGAAGCAAAACTCAAGAAGTCCGGAGCATGTAATTTTTTGATCAGCACGTTACAAAATGGGTCAAATTTGCAAAATTTAATATTGCCAGCGTTGTTTTGACAATCATGGAAGGTACTTTAATAACTTCTATTTACGTAATTGAAAAATATTGATTTCGGCAATAGTTTCCATCCATTTAAAGGTTGAATATATATATGCTTCTTATTTCACGGCTCAGATGCCCCACACAAACTGAGCATTACAAGAAAGAGTAAGCATTTTTGAATTTGCGTATCAATTAGGAATTTATCAAAATTTCAAAACGATCCACTACCATGAATTGAGAATGATTTTTAAATTCATGTGTATATACGAGTAGTATTATTCATAGGTGAGAAATAATTTCTAGATTTTCAATTGCAATATTTGAGTAAATTAATTCTTAATATTTTCATAACATTTTTCAACAAATCCATAAAGTTTATTTTTTAATAGAAATCTTTCGGAATATTCGAGTATGACTTTTTTACATCTTCCTGAAATGATAAACTAAATTTGCAATATTGCAATAAACGGCAAGGATCATTTCCTCATTTATCATTTTTGTACATTTTTTCATTTATCATTTTTTACATACATTTGTTTGTCATTTAAAATGGGAAGAAGATTAAGTCAGAAGTTGGTTAATTTTGGAGAAAACGACAAATTCATTTTCCATGTTCTTTCTCTGCAAAATACTTTGAAAGATGAAAAAATCCACAAAATATGCTACAGTTGTCTTTGAGTATAACTATAGATTTCAGCTAACGTACGTTGGGTCAGATTGGTTGACCTCGAGGAAGTAACAAATTGCAACTCACGTCTGTGTCTGAACTACGGTACGGATTCTGCAAATTCATTCTTAGACTGTTTCAATTACTATTATTTACTACTGCTATGTATTCAGAGCAGTACAAATAAGATCCTTGTGGACTTTTATTTTGCTAACAGTTAAGTGACCATGATAATTTTTACAAAAACCTCAAATTAAAACGAATTTTCAGAATACCACACACTAAAGCCGAATTTTCAGTTTTATACATTTGTTTCCTTAGTCGGTCTATTGGTTGCATGTTTACATGGACAGAAGTGGAAGTCCCCACAAATGAGACAATGAAAGTTTTAAATAATGTATAATAAAATAATAATCATGACTGGATATGTCTGCAACATCAGTTCTGGCAATGAACCATCAGGAAAGGGGAATAAAAGAGCAAACAGTAGAGCCTGAATTTACAGCAGCCCTGTAGGTTTTGTTCGTTTGTTTTACATAAAATTCCATATAAGTAAAACACAAATTCCATTGCTTCCCATGAATGAGATATGGGAGAACTTCCCATATTCAGTGAGCCCACAGATATTCTAATTTTAGACGGTGTTTCCGAACGTCACAGGTTGAGAAGCACTTATCAGACTTGGTAACACTTTACTCACCTTTCGTCGGACACATCGACTATGCGGGATGGAATCTGCGAGTATGCGAACGGTAATCGCGTGTACTAAACATCGCGCCACGTCATCCATATTTTGCTATTAAATCCAATTATTTTGGGACAAAATTTCGAATCGTGTTATTTACTACACTAGCCAACAAAGTTTTGGACTGAAGCAACCAAATATCACTCCTGGGGTAATTTGATGGGCTGAATTCAAATTTGTAATTGGTTTCTCTCTAACACGTTAGGTATTCGAGATACAAAACAATATTTTATTCGTGCGCCTAATTCGTGATAATTTTTTAATAATTCAGCAAAAATTTGTCTGTAGTTTCCACTCTTATTCTTTCCAAGAAAATTAATCACAATGCTCTTGAAGTATTTCCAGGCTGCATATTCTTTTCCTAATAAATATTGTGAAAAATTGTCATTATTCAATAGCTTCCTGATCTGAGGGGCAACAAATATGCCCTCTTTCATTATAACACATGAAATTTTAGGAAAAACCGCCAACGCAGTTGGTTTATTTGAAATGTTTTGTTTTCCTGGTAAATACTCAGTTCTTTTTGGCCACTCTGTTCTGACATAATTATGACATGTAGCGCGACTATCCCATAGACAAAGGAAACAACAATATTTTGTGAAACCTCCTTGCATACCAATCAACAAACCAATGACCTGAAACGCATTAATTTTTAGTTATTTACGATGGATTATACTGTATATACAAAGAAATTTTAATCACACTCCTCATGATCACCACCGGTTTTTCATTTAAAGGGTGTCCCAACAAGAACGCAAGATTTAAATGACTGTTGCAGCAATTGAATTGTTTCTCTGGCTGTATGACATGTGGCGCCGTCTTGTTGAAACCGCATGCCCTCCACATTCATTTCTTCAATTCTTGGCACGAAAAAACTGGTTATCATTTCACGGTACCGAACACTATTGACTGTTTGCGCTTGACATGCCTCATTTTCTAAAAAAAAAAAAAAAAAAAAAAAGGTTCAATGATTCCTCCAGCCCAAAATCCACACCACACAGTGACACGTTGAGGATGTATTTACTTCTCGTGAATCTCTCGAGGATTATCCTCACCCCAAATGCAACAATTTTGCCTATTGACGAAGCCATCAATATGGAAATGGGCCTCGTCACTGAAGATGATTTTATCGGCAAAATCAGCATTTTCATGTTGTCTCTCCAATACCCAATTAACGAACTCCTTTCGCCTTCCTGAGTTAATTAAACTTTGTATGGATGAAGATGCAAATTTTTCGTCAAAATTCGCTGCATAGTGGATTTGGAGACACCAATTTGCTGAGCTCGGTGTCGAATTGAGGTGGATGGAGTTTGAGCGACATCATCACATACAGCTGCGACATTTTCGGTCGATCGACCTGGTCGAAGGCGCGTTGTTGTCTTTACATCACTAACAAACCCAGTTTTGGCAAATTTATCCATTAATCTCTTTACAGTTGACTTATTTTGGAGCATTATTGTGACCCCAAATTGATCGCAATTTGCGAACTGTAGCCGCGAAACTTTCACCATTTTGGTAAAACAATTTCACAATGAGAATGCGTTGTTCATTCGTGTAGCGCTCCATTTTTACTAACCTCGTACCTTCTACTAGCAAACAATAACAATTGTCCAAATGTCAAACAATGACACTTCGAATAGCGCCAAATTTAAATCTTGCTTTCTTGTTGGGACACACTTTATTGAGTAATGCCAAAATTTCAGTCATTGATTCATAATTTTTCTTCGTATGAGCAATTGATATGGATGGTTTTTCATTGCCATTATGCAAAAGGAGAGCTTTTAAACTGTAGTCAGAGCCATCAATGAATAATCTCCCTTTTCTCTAAAGTATTGGAAGTGAAAAATCGAAATAGATTTTCTTGCCATTTCACCACTTGTATAAAACAGTTCTGCAACTATTGCAAAATGTTGTCGGCAAAGCAAGGCAAAGCATTGTCACCAAGACAAATCAATGTAAATACATATGCATATATCTGTGGTCACAACCCGTAACAGCCTAACTCGAGTTAGGACACAATTGCGTTATTAGCACCATCGTATTCAGCGTATATAAATTTATTTGCTCTAAATTTTTCATGTTTGTATCTCTTCTAGGAAGGCAATTAATACTAAAAAACCTAATAGCGTAAGTTATTTTTCTAAATGACTGTTTTGGCATAACTGCCTAAGTCAATTTAGGATTACAACAAATATAAACATTATTTTTTCAACATTGCCTAAATCAACTTAAGTCGTTAATCCAAAAAAATAAAGAAACAATTTTATTTTCCTAACTTGAGTTAAGCTCTTATTCCGAATTACAATTTCGTTTTTTGATAAACATAAATTGAGTTAAGGTCTTTCTCCAAACTTAAAGTTTTTTATTTAATCTGGAATAATAGCCTAACTCAACTTGAACTTTTTGACTTTCTTTCGTTCAACAATTCATAAGAGCCTAAGTGTCTTTTTCGATAATATCTTTTGACTGCGAGGATAAACAACTATTTTTTGTTAACAACTAAGTAAAGAAATTCGTTTCCTTGGAATCTGTAGCAAAGTTTTCCAAAAAACACCTTCTCCTGATTTTCAGCGAAGATTCAAAACTTTAAACTCCTGTACTGAAAATATTGAAAAACAGACTTAGGCTGTTATGGGTTGTGACCACAGATATATGCATGCATATTTTAATGATTCTGATATTGCATATCCTTTTTTTCAAACCAATTATTCAGCACACACAAAGCAGAAACAGCTTCAATCAGATGATCTCCCTGACATGCTTAAACGCCACTATTATGAAGATTTAGAATGAATGTGGGCTTCTGTCAAATTAATAATTGTGAAATTCCAGTGTCAATATTGACCTATTTACAGTATTGCCAGCATGCAATAAAATATGAACAATACGTAACAGCCCAATTTGCATGCCAGATTCGAATTCAGCGCACCCAGATTAGTTAAAAAACATGCTTCGTTTCTGCAGTCAATTTTTCCCCCACAATTTGTAGACCAGTGTTATTAGAGCATTCAAGTCGATAAATCAGTTTCTAATACCGGATATCTTATGATATTATACTTTGTCCAAAGGATAATTTTGGATTCAAATATTATTTACTTCTGCTAATATATTCAAAGATATAAATATTACTACTAATAAAAAAAATAAATAGTACTCTTTTTTGTAAGCGCTATGATTTTGGAGTTTTCGTAGAGCTTTTCACAATATATGACTATGCTTGACTTTAGTTTAAATGAGATTTAAGTAGAGACCGCTTATTCATTTTTGAACAAAAATGAAATACGAAATTTATATCTGTCCGATTATCACTTGTTCTGTTCGACGACTCACGATCTGGCTGACCAGCAGTTCCACTCATATGATGGCATCAAGGGAGGGCTAGATTCGTGGATAGCCTCAAAAGATGAACGATTTTACCGTGACGGAATTCTGACTTTGCCAGAAAGATAGGAAAAAGTAGTAGCTGTTAATGGGCAATACTTTCAATGAATCATTTGTAAGCATGTTTTCATGAGAACTGAGTTGCGCAACTAATAGTAAATTTTTATACCCGTCTTTCCTCAGTTCAAGAATAAAGTTCGATTACAGTTTGTACGAAGCCATTGAAATATTAATCTAGATAACTTTAGTCCATTCGCAGAGTCATTATTTGAATGACGCAAAAATCTTTAGTTGATACATCGTTAAGTTAAGTTCCGTTAAGTTCAGTACAATTAAAGTATTTTTAGTTCAATTACGATTATTTTAAGATTTTTTATGCTGAAACAAGTTCCAACAACAAACATATATAAAAGAAGCCAAAAATAAATCAAAAATTTACTGACATTTTGCTGGCAAACAGGCGGGGGGAAAAAAATAATTGGGGAACACTGATTCTGAGGCTTCAATTTTCGAGGCCGTTCGAGCACACCTAGTGGTATTTCACAAATGACGTAAGTAATGTTGACTTACAATTTCTCAATCACAGCCCACATATACAGGTAAAGTGAACTCTCCGTACCTCCAAAAGAAGTTTAGAGATGTGATATTCTGTCAACCAAACTATTCTCGTAGTCGCCTTGTTGGAATTGATGACGTAATCATGAAACTAGAAATATATCTTAAGACTTAACGAAATTTTGGTGAAAAACTTCTCCAAGGTTTTCAAGATACAAAAGGTTGAGATTGTAAAGATTTCGGAGATGGGTTGACATCAATTTTTTCATAAGTTGCATTTTGAACGCATTTGAAAACAGTTTCTTAGGGAAACTATTGATCTTCACGCCCATCACACACACTCTCTCAATTGCCGTCGCTATATTTTCTTCACTGTGTATGGGATTTGATCTATTTGGTCATCCATTATCCAGTAACGACAATTTGTATACATTTTTTTTTTTCAGTGTTACTACGTCAATGTGGGTGCGGTAGGCCGCATAAAATATATTTCTCTTAGAAATAAGATTTTCACAACATAGTTGAATAATTTGCAAATGCTATGCCGCACTAAAATCCACTCCGAAATGCCAAACAATATTAAGAAAAAAATACATAACAGTTTGACAGTTTTATCTGTCATAAAATCCCTACAGAAAAAAGTTAGATAAATATGTTTCCCATCATAAGTTATTCCCTCTGTATTTTAATGATTACAATGTTGACTCGCTCAGATTGTGAAATGTTTTAAAGCATTTCATATTGAAAAACTTCCAACTTCTAATTTAACGTCATTTTTGGATTCAAAGTCGAAATCAAAGTTATCTCAACTCTAAGAAATGGGTTCCATCCACATCTTACGACCTTACGCGTCTGCTATTATTTGCCACACCACTGTCTACCGCACTACGTACAACGACCATTCATGCAACAATTGTGACATCGGCCACATAACCACTGTTACTTCCTCTGCTGATGTTGCTATCATTACTCTAAAGCAATTAACGAAATTACTACTGCCCGTTTCGTTCACCAGTTACTCCAACTCAAGTTGGACCATGAACACACCCCTGGCCAACCTCCATCAGACCAGTGGTTGAAATATGTGTGAAATCTGTTTCTGGATATCACAGACTTTCTGCAACAATGAAGTGAATACAGTCCGGTCAGTTTCTAGCATAAGAATTCTTGGGCCGAGAGAAAACTGATGAAGAAAAATGAATTTAATTAAAATGAAACACTTTTTGTGTTTCAGCATTGCAGCATTTATGTGATTACCATAAGATCGAATTAAATTACGGCGACGCTGAAAGACTTCATGATTTATGTATAAACATCTGTAACAATGTCAACCTCGTTCTTTCTTTGCTTCCGAAAATTCCTAAATGAATGAACGTTACCCAAAATTTTTGACAGACACAAAGCCACTCAGTGTGTTATCCATCTACAGCCATATTAGGGAAACATACCTATCAACGTCAGCAAAAGAATGGAGAAGTGAGCGACAGTAAGAAGACATTGAATGGATTTCTTCCATTCTACGTTCTTTTGCTTTTGTCTTCTTCCTGCTGTTTCCTTTCACCTTATTGTCATTCTGTCGTGTTCTTGAAGAACATAAAAGAAAAGAAAATGAATTTGTTTTTAAATTCAAGTTACACAAGAAATTTCCTAGTTCCACCTCGGTGTCCATGCATGTCCTGTCGCAGCCCATGTCCTTGGTTCGAATGGCAATGGAATTGCAAATATTTAGCATAAAGTTGGTTAATGAGGGGAATGGTGGAATCGTTTCGCAATGGAAGAATGAAAAAAAAAGCAAATAAACATCCAATCACGTGGATGTTAATGACAGAATTTGGTTAAAATACCAAATTGTGTTTTGTAAAATTTAAAATGTCCTATTTGTCACTTAAATTAGTAGTACATAAGTTCAAAGCTACTGAGCGAGGCCAATGGCGAAATAAAGTGCTAAAGTTTCGACCACAATTTGTGGGATACTCAGCGAAATGCCTTCGAATGTCAACTATTACGCGACGAGGATTCGACATTGTTCATTCACTCCCATGACAAACTAGTATACGAGTACATAGACTGAATTTCTTTTAATATTGAAGTGTGGTTGCTGAAAGAATTTCTCATCATAAATTTAGATACATCCATAAAATTGCACTAAAACGACAGATATAATCTGGAAAAGATACAAATTGTTGAATTCCATTACTTATTAAATGGAACATTTTATAATTCCATAATAGTGTATAACAGCTAGATGCAAATTTGTTCTTAATTAAATGAAATTTTGTCAACAACTTAGTGAAAGTGTGTATTAATCAAAATCGCTTTAACTACTTCAGACTACGTATTGTGCTAAAACATAAACGTAACCATTTCATAGAATTCTGCACGACGCACAGTGTATTATAATTTCCCAATTTTTATGTACAAGGATCTTGGACTTAAGAACTATCTAACTAACAAGATTCAGAAATATTACGCCGATATCTTGCGTATGTGTTGCAGCACCGGCATTCAATGCGGAGGAAGACGTCTCCAAAGCTTTGAAACATTTAAAAAATTGCTTTTGGCTTATCGAATACCTATGCAATTGATATGTTGTCGGTTATATTACGTGATAAAATTTCTATCTATATTTCTCACACAGCAAAATTTCATCCGCAAGTCGCTGCCAAATTTGAGTGGGTTATGTGTTGCACAGTCTAACTAATTAGTACTAACGTAGTAGTACATAAAACATTTTAAAAATAAAATAAGGACCCTCTTAGAGAGTTTATATATGAAATTAACTTAATAAGAATATTAACCTAACAATTATGTCGTCAGAATCTCAAAAATGGTAAGCTTTTTAGAGCATACTTCTAGTGGCACTTTTTTAATTTCAATTCGGTTTTAAAATAACCCTAAAAGTAATCGATACACATATAAACCGATTTATACTCACCGGTGTCATAATTGATTGATTTTTTTTTTTGTATACTAAACTTAATAACTTTAATCAACACCACTATGGACAATTACATCTAAATCACAAAAATTGCGATGGCTTTAAAAATTTTAAGCACTTTAAACTGTCATAAACGCGCTGGGCTTGGTATATTCCACCTGGTTTGACTTCAACACTTAGAAATAATCGATTTGAGCCCTTGTCATTCATTTTTTTTCACATTTGAAAAAAACGTTCATACTTTTTCCAATACTTTCACTTATAGACGATTCATTCTTGAACGTTTTATGGAAACAAGATGTCATTCTCCGTCGCATGAGGAGTAACCATAAGCTTAAAGCAATAACGCCCTCATATTCCAAGAGATGTGAACAAATCGTTTTTCATTCCGTTGCAGTTACAGGTACGAGATATTGGTTTAATTATTTTTCGGTAAAGTTAAATAAAATACCCATAAAGCTACGATTTCAATGAAACTTTTATTTCATTACAATGTTTGATACTTGTCATTATGTGCGAAATACGATAAAATGTCATTGGTTCCAGCAATGGATCCTTTTGTGGTAGTTTTCGACCATTTCGACTTTTTCGCATATTTCGCATAATTTCACGAATGTTGGTTTTCAAATACTCCAACGTTTGGGGTTTAACCGCATAAACATGGTCTTTGACGTAGGTCCACAAAAAAATCTAACAGCTTCAAATCGCATGATCTTGGTGCCCAATTGACGTAGCCAAAACATGAAATTACGCTTTCTGAAATCTTTACATGCGATTCACACATTGTCTAGTTTATAATCTTCAATTGCAGTCAAAAAGAAGTCGGTTATTATTAGGCCATTGCGCTCTGAATTGAAATTCAGATTATACGCCACGCGTTCACTAACAGAAGCGATATTTTCGGCAGTGCGTACATTGCGATAATGCGCCGGCTTGATTACGTCTGTAACGTTTCCAGTCTCTTTAAATTCCTTTGTAATATTGCCAATTCCTTGCACAGTAGATCGATTATGACGAACATAATCAGCCCGTTATGTACGAAAAGTGCCCATGTTTGAATCATCACATTTATAGTAAATTTTAATTATTTGTACGCGTTCTTTTGGTATAAAACGATCCATATTCGTAAATGCAAACATTTTACTAAATAAATAACACTTCAGATTACAGGTATTTAACAGCTAACAGCCTTGTCAAACCGGCGGTTTTTAATTCGATAACTCTGTATATCTGTCGAGTTGCAGCAAAACAACCTATTTGAAAAACGTTAATATTACAGCAGCGCAAAAACGCATTTGACAACGTGCAGAACTTTTTGTGGTCATAGATAAATGGATATTGTAAGTAACCGATATTGATAAACTACGGTATAGGAATAGTTTGCACTTTGAAATTTTATTCTAACATTAAGGTTTTTTCAGAAAACGGCGGAACAACACTCTATACAAAAAACATTTGTCCAAAAAACATTTGAAGAAAAAATTAAAAGCCAGAATGCTTAAATAGAAATAAAATTTAATTTATTACCGCATACCCATTTATATCGATACACAGTGTCTCATATGTCAGCAGATATACTCGTAAGTTGTTTTGTCGAAAGCAAAAAGGACAGTAGTTGGAATTGCGTATCGTATCTTTTAGCATAGAAGGGTTAGAACAACACGATTAGGCAAAACAACTTCGAAACCTGGCGAAACAATTATTGATGAAAAATCGAATAAATAAGCAATTTTGTGGAAGCTGGAATGTATTGATATTTTATCGTACTACAAAACCTTAATATGTTTCGATATCGAAACGATGTTTGCACATACGTTGAATTCAACGCAATAAATATAAAACCAACATTTAGGGTCATTTTTTTCCAGCATTCACAAACGAAAAAATTCAAAATTCGATATTAAATCGCTGCAAGAATTACAATTTTCCATTGCAACTGTCGTTAAGGGAAATTTGTGGTCAAAATCACGCCATTTTTTTTTAACACGTTTTTTCTTTATCTTTCAATCAACAGATGTATTGTATAGATACCAGAAAAAACCGAAAATAAAGATAAAGGTCTGAAATAAAATTTTAAAAGCAGCACAGAAATTTCAGTCATGTGAATTGACTTGGTACAAAAGTGCGTGAAGCGGAGTGCAAAATCGCCACGTAGTTATTAACAAATGTGTGTTATTAACAAATTCCCCTGCATCCCATGAATGAGATATGGGAGAGCTTCTCATATTCAGTCTGCTTGTACGTCAATACTTAGACTCACTCAAGCGGCCAACAGCTTAACGACGATTCCGAATGTCATAGTTTTCGAATGTCTCGAAGATATATCGAGTTGATCGCCGCTCAAATAATCATAAATGGCTGTACCCGGGATCGATGCCGCGATCATGTGAACGATAGTCGCGAGTACTAACTATGAAAATATGGAGAAATCATCGATATTTATCGAATCGACTAACTTGTTGAGCAGATACCGGAAAGGACGGGATTGTCCTTACGATTTTTTAACGGTTGATCAAATATTACAATTTAATCCAATCAACAGCAATTTAAGAAACTGCAACGACAAACAAATCGGCAAGGCGACCAACTTTTTTTGCCAGTGGCAAAGCTAACGGTTTCTTAAACAATACTTTTTTATTTTCTTTAAAAACCTTAAGACTGCTTACTTCACTAATAGTTAACTACATATTTTTCTATCTAAGCCTTTCATTATCCAACAACCCATGAGTTTAAATTTCATTGCACGACCAATGGGTCGTGGACCCGCATACAAATCAGAACGCCCTTAAAAGTACCTTTTGCTTATCTGTGGCCGCACATTCAGTGGCCTACCAGAAGGGAGATATTTTCTTTAACCTATCTTCAAGAGAGATGAGAAAATAACCATAAACATGATCATAAAACGTTATAATTTATGACCACATATTCTCTCTGCCAATTCTCTGACCTTTCTCAATCACACATCATATTTGTAATCTCAACTTTTTGTGAATTCATGTCGCGAAATTTTATTTTATATTTATTAAACAAACTTACCTATATATGAGAAGCACCCGAATAGGAGTGGCAATGCAGTCCATTTTCATTCTATCCAAACTACGTTTATGAACCGCATGATGTTTGGAAAATTTGGCCGATTTCATTTTTAACTCTTGAAAGATATTAAGCCATGAATAAAATGGTTAAATCAGCCATTTGTATGACTATTACTAAAAGGGGCGTGGCTACATCAGTGATTTTTATGAGGTACATTCAGACAGTAGAAATCAATAAAATGATTAAAACTGCAAATTATTGCAATTTACAAATTAGGAGTTACAGTGAAAACATGAATTTCTGGAAATCGGTTAGTTTGTATGGAAGATACCAGAACGAGTGTGGCAATGCGCTTCGCCTTCATGCTCAGACCATGTCCTTAATGTGTACCAAATTTTACCGAATTTCACATAACTGGATAGTGGACGTGAGTTGCGAAGGTATTAATTGGTCGACTGTTTCAAATTTTACCAAGCATTATAGAATAATAGACCGCTACTACTGGAAGTTAGGAGTTACAGAGAAAAAACAGAATTTCGGCAAATAGGGCAATTTCCGGCCGGCTATTAGCCTGGGTCGGTATAGCCCAAATTTACAATTTCCGGTTTGGCAAAATATGTGGTTATGCCAAGCTTTAAGAGGTTCTATATAAATTGACTGCAATCATCGTATTTAAAAGCAGGTCAACCAGGCAAATAAACATCGGTCGGTAGAAAAAATCGTTAAACACGAGCGGGCGAAATCGATGCAGTAACGAAAAATAACTTTTAAACTTGTCAGTACTTTTTCAGCAATTTTTTCATCAATTACAAGCAATGTACAGTAGCAACGCACTGGTACGACGTAAAAGTCATCCTAACTCATTTACTCTTTAAAGAACCATGCTAAATTTTGAATACGAGAAGAGCTTTTTTCTGTAGAGTATATTTATTTTGCGGTACATAAATCGGTATATCTTTCATGTTACTGCGGTCCAAAAGTACCATAAGTGGTATACACTGACTGGATCGGTTGGGAAAAAGGTTGATTATAACAGAGGTAAACTCATTTTATTTTTATTTATTTCGGTATTTGTTTAAACTTTTTACTATTTCTGTGGAAATTAAAAGCATCGTACGGTGTTTTCACATTTTTGTCATAGGTTAGGTTTTGTCATAAGGTGGCGGACCAATTTTTTTATTCCACATAAAATTGTTTTTCTTTATTTGCTTAAAAAAGAGCAGCTTTTTATTAAATGTTTTTAATCCCACTTAAACATGATTGAAGAGTAACTTCCACTCTCAGTTATGCATATTCGACATCCTTACGTCTGGCGCGTTACTCTCCGGAGGTTTACAGCAGTTATTGCCTCAATTATCATTAAAATGTACTGCTTTTAATCATCAAAATGTGTTGACTTTGTTTACACAAGAAAAAATTCGGAGCAGCTTACGGAATGTGGAGCATCTTGCTACTAGATTATTAAGGAGTTTTCACTAAAATTCAGCCTTATTAGACATTGCTATGGGAAAAATCGCATAATTAAGCGAAATACACTTTATTTCGGAGTGGTTCTAGGACGAAAAATACTTTCATCATCTGTAAGAGGCATCTGGATGGCAACATTCATCAGCCAGTCTGCACATTTGTAAGTGACCGCCCATGTTTTAGACATGATAATTGTAAATTACTAGAAAGTAGAATAACTTACTGGAAAAATATAATAAATAAATACTAGAAGAAATCAATTTTGATATGAGTTTGATAATGAGTCGGTCGGTACATTGACTTCGATTCTGTGCACCCCAAGCCACGGTAGCGCTTTACTCGTATCCATTTATTTTTCTAAATAATTTGATTCGAGAGATCGCAGCTGTGCAGTTCTATATGCCTAGGAAAGCCCTTTTTATTTTGACTACACTGATTTAACATTGGCGATTTCATTTGAAAGCTAAATCAGACGTTTCTTCCTGGGAATCAAGTGAAATTGGCATCATCTGTTAGATGGTACTTTAAACTTGAATGTGACAATATTTCGTATTTAGCAGTTAGTTAAAGCAAGTTAATAAAATTTTTACTTTCACTCAGAGCATTAATTTTCCATTACATTTGATATAATATCAATAGGACTTTTTAGAACAACACCTTCAGAGATAAAGCGGCAATGCTTAATGGCAATGAAACTCTGCCAGCGGCTCATTTTTTTCTGTGAACAAACTTCTACAATTTCACAGAAAAGTTTATATTTTTGCATTGAATATAGTTTTATTTTCACAGTGAATTCTCTCTAAAAATATTTTTAGTCGCTAAATCCAATCACTTTGCCACTTAATATTTCTCCCATTACCAACCGACGACTATAAAGCCAGTTGGCCTATATTGGCCACAATTATTTATGATTCATTTTGTATTCCATACAAAATCCGTCAAATGTTCACAAAACATAAAAGTCATTCGAGAAAAAAAGAAAAAAAAAATCAAAAAACAAAGAAAAAAACACAAATCGGGGTAAAATCAATGGAATTGTGAATGGCCAATAATGACCAAATGTAATAGTAAACGAGTTCTAAGCGGCCATTTGGATGAGAAATATCATATTTCATGCATGTAAATGTCACCATTTGTACAAATACAAACAAACAAATGTACAAACAAATTTCATGGCGTCAAAATGCTGTTGTGCCGGTATGAGACCGATCACAACTAATGATAAACAAATTGAGTTTGTGATTCTGTTTAATATTCAGGGCTTATAACATGATAATTGCATATTAAAATGCCTTTGGTATGGATACGTCGATATATCGTATTAATTCTCTCACCATTCCAGGTTAACATCTTGTGTACGTTGTATTAAACATAACTCGTTATTAAATATAACACATCGGCAATGTCACATTTGTATAGGTAGATTTCTAGATGCACATACGTTGTAACAGTGGTGTGCCAGCACTTTGTGATTCAGAGCAGAAAATAAATATTTATTTAAAACAACACAGACAATTCTTACATTTTGTTCAACAATCCGACGGCGCCCAGTGGAATATTTACGGATAAGCTGTGGCATTAATTAAAAGGAATTAATTAATGATTTGCTAAAGTTGATTATTTTTAAATACTCAAGTCAAATCAGGTAGAACATGCCACGTCCATTGACCTTAGAATAGTTTTTAGTTTTTACAATTTTTGAAATAATCATAATTTTTGCTTTTTAAGAGTATTTGTAATTACACATAAAAAAGCGTTGACAAGACTTTAAATTTTACATGTGCACAGAGCTTAACATACCCAAAAAGCCAGATGAAAATGTAGTGCTGTTTTGTAGCTCCGACATTACATTTTCATTTAAACCTCACAAATATATCACATTTTTCTTAGTTTTGGGATTATATTAATGAAATTATAGTTTAAAAGCTGATTTAATGTAATAGTCAGTCGACCGATGTCTAAAATGTTAATTTTATATATAAAAGTGTATTAAATGGAGAGAAACAGTACATGTGCGTACTAAGTGTAATATTTGGTTCTTATAACTTTATACAGGGTGTCCGTCGGGAAGGTATAATACTTTGTTTGTTTATAATTTTTAATTAAATGAAAGAGAATGGATCTCATATTGATAAATGTTTTATTTAATGTCAGTAATTATGTCTAGAGTACAATATCAGATAATTGTTCGCCTCTGTTAGCCTCACAAATGCGAGCCCTTTTGAGCATATTTTTCATTACATTCTCATACATGTCACGCGGTATTTCTAAGGCGTTTCTGGAATTGTTTGCATAAACCTTGCTTTTCAAATCAGTCAATTCAGGCGACCGTGGAGGCCAATCAACATCACCATTTCTTGAAATAACTTGTTGTGGAAAGAGTTCTCGCAGTAATTCCATTGTAATCCTGGCTGTATGCGATGTGGCACCGTCTTGTTGATACCACATGTTAATCAAGCCCAAAGCATGCAGTTGTGGCGTTAAAAAGTTTTCAATCATATCACGACATCGCTCCCCATTGACAGTTACCGTTACGCCGTTTTCAGTTTCAAAGAAGTAAGGTCCAATGATTCTTCCTGACCAAATTGCACACCAGACTGTCACTTTTAATGGATGCAAAGGTGACTGAATTCGAATGTTTTCCATTGCCCATAACCGACTATTCTGTTTATTCAGATATCCATTCAAATGAAAATGTGCCTCGTCACTCATTATGATTTTTTTATGAAAATAGGGGTTGTCATGGGCGAGCTATAACATCTTATTGGTATATGTATTGGTATTGTCTTGTGGAAGAAGCTCTTGTGTCAACTGAATCTTGAATGGAAACAAATGCAAATCCTTGTGCAAAATTGTGGCCAAAGTTGTTCTTTGAAGACCAAGCTCCTGAGCATGGCGTCGAATTGAGGTTGATGGGTTGTTTTGAACACTTTCTTGAGCAGCACCCTCTTTCTTCGAAATCATTCACTACACGATAAATAGTGCGTCTTGTTGGCACGTTGTTTCTCCTAAAAATTTCACGTAACTTTCTTATCGTCACAGTAATCGATGATTGATTTTCATAAAATGTTTTAACGATTAAAACACGTTGGTTTATCGAATATTTTTCCATTATAAATTTGCCACGTCTCTACTTTACGACTGCCAAATATGAACTGACTAATGTTTACGAAAATTACGGCAAAACAAAGTAGTATTATACCTTTCCGACGGACACCCTGTACCTTATTACATTGAAAATTCATGTCGCAAAATTTTGTACTACTTGTAACTTTACAATGGAAGAAAACATCCCAACGTTTCATTAATTGAAATCATTAATTTTCCAAAAGCAGCGTTAGTATTATCCCTTTGAAAGAGTATACCTAATATTGTCATTACTTGAGGCAATCTGGAAGCATTTTTACTGAAAATAATGAATAGGCACATTTTGCTACCTTGTCAGAGATGAAAATGTTCTCTCTGTTGGAGTACTTCCAATTTTTTTGTTGAGTAGCTAATCATTCATCCGCAAATAGCCAACAATTCCACAAATTATCTTCAATTGCAATTCTATTTATTTAACATTAATCTGTTGTATGTATGTGTGTAAAATATTTACCGCGTACTTTAAGGATCATTTTGAAAATGAGTAAGATCCAAATGCCACTGTAGTAACATGTACAGAAAAATATGTGTCTAAAAATATGTTCTTAAAAACGTTCATCATTCTTGAGATTCTGATGAAAAAATTGTAAGTAAATGGACATGGTTTATTTTTTTATTTAGTTAATTTCGTCAACAAACTCTCTAAAGCTCTTATTTTTAAAATGTTTTATTTACTACGGTTTATCAAAATGTAAACTTCTCTTTTTGGTAGTCGTTGGAGCTAATAAGTTATACTCTGCTACACATAACTCACTCATATTTGTCAGCAACCTGCGGATAAAATCTGGGTTAGGGAGAAAATATAGATAAAAATTATAACGGTTTCAAACCACCGGTTTGGCAAGGCTGTCAGCTGTTAAATACCTGTCATTTGAAGTGTTATTTGTTTGTCATTTACGGATATGGATTGTTTAACAACCGATGAATGCGTGGAAATAGATAAAACTTACTACAAAAGTGATGATTTAAAAGTGAGTTTTCAATCAAACAACCCACCCACAACCCAAAGAGTGATTGTGGAAAAGCCATTGCATCAGGAAAAACTATTGTTGGGTGCGCATTATGGTTTGGAAGTTTCCTCGAAAGTTTCCTCGCTGGAGGGACATTAAAAGGATCCACCGCTGCAACCAATCCAGAGGCGGTTATTTAAATAACATTGTATTTCGTACACATTACATCAATTGAGAACGGCTGGACCGAACTGAATAATTTTTTTTTGAAAATGTTCGTCGTAGTCCAACTTAGGTTTTTATGGAAAGAAAAA
>JAHXMU010000410.1:3127896-3159702 GCA_019455685.1 Philornis downsi | reverse complement strand
CATACAAACCACAAATTAAAAATCCATTATTTCTGCTCCTGCTAACGATATTTGAACAAAATTTGGTATATAAGTTTGGTTTACATATTGTAAGTTCTGCTGCAAATATGGGCGGGATTGGACAAATAAGCGTGGTACCACCTGAAGAAATGAAAAATTAAAAAAACCATTATTTCTGATTCTGTTATAGGAAAATTTAAGGTTTTCATATACTGACTTTATTTCACTTCTCATTTTTCTATGTATGAGAAACTTTTAGGAGAAACTCAAACACCTAACTTTGTCAATCATGTTGCCTTCTTTTCATTTCTCAATTTTTTTACTTAGCCTAAGCTTAAACTTTAAAAAGTTCCTAATTAGTGCTATTTGTGAAAATTGTTTACGAGCCTTATTCAGTGCTATTGTGTTTGCTGCAAAAAGTGAAAAATTTTAAAATACAATTAACCGTGCGCTCAAATTTTTTGTGCAATATAATATAGGTGTTGGTGAGTATAATTTCAGCAATAACTTTTTTTTATAAGAAAAAACGAAGAACATTTTCTTTTCTTCTTCTTCTCTCTTCTTTTATATATAAAAATGAATTTCGGTCAGAAACAGTGTTAGATTATAGTATTGATTTTGTTTTCAATTAACTTTCATAATAAGTGAGTGAGATGCCGCCAATCAGACGTAGGAACATTGGTCGCAGAGGCCGTACGGCTACAAGATCAAGAAATTCTCGAGTGATTGAAAGTCCTAAACATCAAGCAAATCGTATTGAGAAGAACAGCCAACGGATATTAGAATCCCGATTAATTCAGTCAGTGATCTTCATGTATCAAGCTAAATGGTGAGAAAAATGTATAGTAATTCATTAATTGAGAACGGCTGGGCCGATTTGGCTCAAATTTTTTCTCAGTTGTTCGTAATTGCCTGGAGAAGGTTTTTAAGAAAGAAAATTTTGGGGAAACCCTCCGGAAAAGTGGGAAAATTGAAAAAATCGCAAATGGATTTTTTTGTATGGAATTTTGTGTGCAATTGTTCCGGAATGGCTTTTCGAATGGCAAAATAGAAAACTGTTAGTGGAAAACTCGGAAAATTCCGGAAAATTTTCAATTTGTTTGATTTTGGACTGTGTAAAGTTGGAAAATTCGTTGTAAATTTCGGAAAATTATGAAATTTATTGTGATAAAATATGTTTTGCGTGAATTTTGAGTGGAGAAGTTAACGAGATAAATAGCAGATGGCGCTGCGCTGCGTTTAATGCCACAACCCCGTAGATGGCGTTATACGTTAACTTAGGCTGAGCGCAATTTGACAGGTGCACTTTTCGCATTGTCATTTTCTATTAAACAAATGTGTTATATTTCCTGCTGCAATTGATTCGAGTTTTACCTATTATTACACTGATTTCGGATACTCATATATCACGTATCACATCAGTAAATGGTACAAACGGTACGATCAATTGAAATTCAGTGCAATATTTATCAATTCGATCATTTTTTCAGAAAATAAGTTTGAGTATAAAAAGTTAGGTCATCATATTGGATTGCAGGCATTTATTGCGATACATTCATTTCGTAAGTTTTTTTTTTTAAATAATTTTCTTTTTAATAGGATTAGTCAACAACGACTTTATTCTATTTCAAGGAGAACGCGCTGAACAAAATGAATGGAGACGTGCCCATATTGCACAAGTTCGCGTTGCACAATCACCACATCACATTGTCGAAGGAGGAACTCATCACCAAAGTGTTCCCCGGCATTATAAAAATCTCGATTGGATTAGTGAACTGGCAATAACAGCAGCTAAGAGTAAGGACGTCGATAGCTTGAATTTAGTTATTCAAAGCCAAATCGCTGGAAGATTGTGTTCGTACAAATCTATTGACAGAGTGACCGACGAGGATGAAGCGACAAACTATCTGAAGGAATTTTTGAACTCGCTTGATGTGCCAGGAACTCCGCCGCATAATTTACAGCTGAAGGTAGGATCGATCATACCCATGTTGCGAAATCTGAATCATCCGAAATTGTGCAATGGCACGCAATTGTCCATCAAGAAACTGATGAACAATGTGATTCAAGCGACGATCATCAAGGACAAATTCAAAGGAGAGGAAGTCCTTATCCCACGAATTTCGATAACTCCGACTGATCTTCCATGCCAATTCAAGAGGATTCAGTTCCCCATTCGATTAGCTTTTGCGATGACAATCAATAAATCGCAAGACCAATCGTTGGAAGTCTGTGGGATTAATCTCCCTGTTTTTCGTACGGTCAGCTCTACGTTGCCAGTTCGCGTGTTGGGGACAACCGTCTTCGTTGTTTGTTTTTGCGCCGGAAAACAAATCAAAAAATATTGTTCATCATAATGCTCTCTACTGATTTCGATTCCATTGAAATAAATCACATTGAAATTTGAGCTATCTGTTTTTTATTATTACTCGGGAGTTTATCTGAAGGCGTTAAATTGTGGCGAGTCGAAGTTCGCCGGGTCCGCTAGTAATGAAATACAAATTTCATCGAAACCATAGCTTTATGTGTGTTTTATTTCATAACTTTATACATTGCGACACGACTGACAATATGAAAATTAAATTTCTTTATTTTCTCTATATTTCAGCTTTACTTGGACAAAGATGCAGAGAGTTTTAACATTTATGTAATTCTAAAGTGCGATGTATATATATATATACCTATATATATGATATCGGCGAAATATTTCTTAATTAGATAGTTCTTTTACAAAACCCAATCAAGAAAAAAACAGAGTTGTTCGAAATCATAGAGCATTTTCAATATGTCTTCTGAAATGTGAAAATTTTCAGTTAGTTACCATTTTTGTACATCTTATAAATACAACACGAAATATTGAATATCATTTCCTGTATTCTTCAAATGTACAACTCATTTGCAAATTATACAGTGAAGCAATGAAGACAGATATCATTTGAAGGTATTTACGATTTGATAACACAGTCAATATAGAAATTTCAGTCAGTGAACTGACTTGCATATGCCTTCACCCAACCTCCTTTTGCTTTAGTGCGAAAGTGGCCAGAGTGCCAGAGGGGTGTTGGTAAATCGCAACATTCTTATGAACAAATGCACCGAGTACTACATTTAATGCAGTTGAAAAAAAGCTATGAATCCAAGAGTATATTTAACATTACTGTTACATTTAGCATAACAGTTAAATGCTAATGGCAAAACCAAGTTTATCAAACGCATGACCTACTAAAAATTTGGATGAATTCAATGAAATTGCCTGAGAAATATAGAGCTATAAATATATGAATTACATCTATAATTTCTATGAGGGGTGCCAGAAGACTTGTAGTTACTAAGTCTACTTTACTTTAATTTTGCCAGACCCTATAAAATACAACAATAAACAAAAATATAGATTGCTGCAAGTACGAAGCAGAAAAAGTATTGAATATCACGAAATTGTTAAATTTTGTATGGGATGTGTCAGAAGGGGGGCGATACTGCCGTTCATTCTGATACTCGGACATTACTTCAACATACCCTTAATTTTTACTAAATTTGAGCAATATTAATATAATTGTATAGAAGATGTATTTCGTATGTGCTAAATTGGCATATATGGATTATTTGCGTGGCAGACATAGAAGGGCCATGGTTAGCCGATGATTTTCTCAGATTATACCAACAGTTATAGAACAAAACAGATATTCAAATCGCTGCAAACTACATTGTAGGCGTCACAGGTAACATTTTACATTTCGGTACCAAAAGGGTTGTGACAGTTCAACCAATTTTCATCCATAAACACCATCGCGGCAAATACTAAACGTGTACACAGTTCAATTGAATTTAGTGCCCTGGAATAGAAGTTATGATGAGAAGAATCACGGTTGACTGACCAATATTTTGCATATTTTACTAAGAATTATGGATCAAAATTAAGTAAGAAAAATTCTAATTACTGTAATGTACGAATTGGAAGTCACACGAAATACATAAATTAAATTTCGGAAAATCGGTCAAGTTGTATTGAAGGTATATGGCGCTGTTAGCCGATATAGTTCATTTACAATCTCCGGCGACTATCTGACAAAATGTTAGTCTTTGCTAAATTTTAAGAAGTTACTGAAAGATTTACGGCAGGTACCGTCTTCGCCATCCAGCCAGCTAGCGAGTCCGAGGATGAAAATGGAGGGCACTGCGACATTTCTCCTAAATTTTCTGAAATGCAACCCTTCCTCTGTAATTACGAAGTAATCAGGGGGTGCTTCCCACACAAATGACTAATTGGACACGATAAATTTCGGTTCCATATCAATCAGTTGTATGGAATTCCAGAATGAAAAGGCCACGCCTTTTAGGGTACCGCACATACGCAGTAATTGATAGACTGCAATTACATAAATTGTTGTCGTTTTTATCGAATTGCAGGCAAAACGTTGAAAAATCAATTGGATGGCTTGATAATTCCCAACTAAGTATTCTAATTTAAGCCACGTAGTCCTAGTTTCATGTAGACCAACAATGGCGCTATGGTTAGTACACGCGACTATCGTTCACATGATCGAGGGTTCTATCTCGTCTACTGCCACCTATCATTATTTAAGTGGCGGCCACCTCGATGTATCTGACGAAGATTTTGAGTAGTCGAGTAAACGACTAGTTTGGTGAATGCTTCTCAAACTGTGAAGAGTGAAATCGTCGTTAAACTGTAGGTTCCATTGAGTGAGTCTAAAAATAGGATACAAGTAAACTCACTGCGAGAAGCTACCTCTACCATATCTCATTCATGAAATGCAAGATTTTTTGTTTGTTTGTTTTTTTTTTTTTTTTTGGTTTTTACTAAACTCATTCATCAGACAGTTTGTAAACTTAGTTCTGCGAACGGAAATGTGCTGTATATCCACGCCCCTTAATGTACCATATGTAGAAATTAGCCGATTTAGCAAAAAGTCTCCCGATTACGCAGGGTATTTTTCAATTCAGAATATTTTTCATAACATCCGAGCGATTTACCAGGCAGGATTTACCTCCTGGCATTTTCATCAACGCAAAGGGACGTAGAGTGGAGGTTTATGTAAGTCAGTTTACCTAACATCAGTTTCTGTACCGGATGCACCATTTTATCTTTCGGGTAAATTATTAGAAATATCAAAACAAAAATTACTTACGAAGGGACTTTCGGCGTTTCCACCGAATATTTTTAATTAAAATATCTTTAGGTCTTTTCTTAAAGCTGAACACAAATTATAAAATGGTCTTTTTGTATTACATTATACTCGTATTTACATTTAATTGGCTTTGAGAGAAGAATTCTAGGCCATTTTTAGACACTTTTGCTGAAAAGTTTCAGTATACACATAACAAAATCGAATATTTCTTACAAATCTGCATATTCTCAAACCTTCACATATTACACTTTTCACAACCACGGGAAAAGTTAACAATTGAACCTGTTCTATCAACAACTGGACCGTCAGGAGGAAGCAATGCCCCAGAAGCGACCTGCTTTGGTCCATAGAAGAGGAATTGTGAACCAAGAAAACACCAGGTCACACACATCGGGAGGATTTTATGCACCCACCTTATATTCAGGACGTGGCGTCAAGTGATTACCACTTGTCGCTGTCTGCGGCGAATGATTCGCATGACATAGTTTTTTGCCAATAGGCACTATGATTCTATGAAAAAGTTGTAATGGAATTATCTTCAAAATGGCAGCAAGTTATCGAACAAATCGATGCGTTTATGACCGAAGTCGAATCATTCTAACTGTGCTAAAAAAGCCTTCACTGTCATGCAAATATAATGGATTTCTTTTTACTACATCTTATATTATATTATCACGAATAATTGATGCGAATAATTGCTATTTGGTTGAGCACATGTGTAGGAACTATTTAAACAGATTGCATACATACATACAGTCTAACCTCGATATAAAGAATCTCAAGGGGATTAGAAAAAAACCGTTATATCGAATAATTCGTTACAATGAGGTTCGTTATATCGAGGTGAAGTTGCACTTATATTCGTTATAACGAGGTAATAGAGCCGTTACTCTAATGCATGCTGCTTGGCGACTACGAATGTTGATTTTCTGGAGACGTAGTCGTTGCAAACACAATAATTTTGTGTGTATCTGTTTCATATTTGGATTAATTGATGGAAAACGTTATGTAAAGGTTGCAGGTCGCCAAAATTCGTTAAATAGAGGTGAATAATTTTTTCTTTCGATAGCTTGCAATGAATGAAAAAACGTTATAACGAGGTTTTTGGGAAATGTATTCGTAATAGAGAGGTTTATTTTGTATTAGATTTTACGAAGCGTTGTAGGGGATTTAAAAAAAATCGTTAAATCGAGGAAATCGTTATATTGAGGGGCGTTATATCGAGGTTAGACTGTATATACAACGAACAGTTAGTCGAACAACGTCGGCTTCAAATACAATCAGCAGGATATGAAGCTCTTAATTAGTGGCCGTATTAGCACATTAGACTAATACGATAGAGTAAATTATTAAGTTTGAGAGTAAATTATAAAAAGACTGTTTAAGATTCCTTCAGAACGAAATTTCAATTTTTTAAATTATGCAAGTAGATTAAATGTAAAACTTGACTTTTTCAGTAAACCGGTTGTCGGGTTATTTAAAAAAAAAAAACGTTTTCCGTATATTGGAAAAAAAAACATTTAAAACTTTGGCCCAAAATTCGTAAATTTTAATGCAGAAAGAGTTTAGTATTATTATGAGAAACAGGTCAGTTACATTTTCACAAACAATTGGCAGTATTTTTAAACAAATCTGTCTTTTAGCTAATTAATAAAGGCGTGCCTGGAATGTGTTTGTGGTACGGATGAAAAATATTGAAGAACAAATTTCAAAACTTCAAACAATAGTTAGTATTTAATTTCCTGTCAGGTGCAGCTAAGGTGGCCAATTACCCGACTTTTTGAAAGCCGTTTTTCATTTCCAGCTCTTACAGAAGATTTAGCTCAAATATACACCGTTTTGTTCTACAACTTATCGGTATTGTAAAGTTAATTCTATTATTCCTCTCTCATAGAAACCCTCATCCTTAATGGCATGAACAGGGATAGTTGAGTTGATTGTGAACGATTTTTGCACCAGCAAAATAATTCGCCATGGGCAGGAATTCGGTCTTGCATTAACTCGTGTGGAACACACACAGCAAGCTTCTTTTTATATTCAAGCTTATTCAATTGGTTAAAAACGGTCTTTTGAGCAATGTTTAGCTCCTGGCCAATTCAAACACTGTTTACATGACGGTCCGACTGAACGCCGCACATTATTTCATCAACATTTTTGATAGTTGGCTTCCAGATCATGGCGCAACCTTGACATCAAAATTGAGGAAGCAGAGTTGACGAAACCAAACTTGCGCATGATGAGCTGTTACAACATCAGGACCACAAATACTATTCACATTTTCAGCCGCATGGCCGGCTGATTGGCCTGGCACAATCCTATACTGTAATAGCCAGCTGTGAGGGATTTCAATTTCCTCGATTCCGTTCCGGTAATTTTGATGACACACATGCAGCATGCTCACGTAAGCAATTGTCCAGAGAGAGAGAAAGAGAGAGAGGAATTTTCAATGGAATTGCCTTCAAAATGGCAACAAGTTATCGTACAAATCGATTCGTATATGATCGAAGTCGGATGGTTCTAATTGTGACGTCACTGTTTGATATCAATATTTGCCACCACGAAATATCCAATGTGCGAAACTCGCCTAAAAGAATGCTATCACATTTAAAAATATACTAATGAAAGTAGAGTCAATTTGTGTCTCTTTTGATGGCAATAGCGGACGTTCATTTGTTACCTCTACCTCTATGTATAGCTGCGGTTTACGTAAAGTCTAAACGAGTGAGTAACCAAGTACTCATTGATATCATGACGTCGTCTGAAAATAAAAATGACGCGTCGACATTAAGGCCGCAGTAGACATTGAAAGAATTTTTGTTGTTTTTGCTAATGTTTGTATGTACAGTGAACCACAAAACTATGCGCAGTATTAATTGTATTATATTGTTGTATGATTGGTTCTACACATATACACAAACATGAACGTACATGTCTGATTCACCGTGATAAATTACTTATTTTATGATTTTATCATTCGATATTTCTAAAAATATAGAAAAATTTATACACAAAACTTAATTTGAATTCATTAAAGATTGTTTGTTTAAACGAACAACATAATGTAGGGCTCGACCGCTCATATGCAAATATCGTTATCATAAGAATTTGTTAAACAAACATTTAACAAACACAAATGTAAAGTATGTGAACTAAGTGTAGGTGGATTTAGACCTTAAAGTAATATGTAAGATTGTAAAAATGATAAAAAAAAAACAAAATATATTTGTGAATACGACATTATCGTATTCACATTTAATCCAGGGACTGAAACCACAAAAAATGAAACTGAGAAGTAGTTCGAATATTCTTATATTTGGGGAATTTCCTTAAAATACTACAAATATTTGCTAAAATACTAATACGATTCCGATTAATGAGTCAAAACTTTACTGATCCTTGATTTCGGTGTATGTATCGAAACTGCAAAAAAATTCACAAATTTTGCTGCATTTGAAAATTAAAAACATGTAATTACAAAGAATTATAAGTATTTCTGGGAGTGTAGCTTAATATTCTTGTTCTAACATTCAGGAAAAATTCAATCAGGTGAACTGACTTATATTCGTATATGTTGAGCGAAGACAACATCCTTTCGTTTTGATGTAAAAATGTGAGGGGTACAAGAAGGGCGTGGTACATCGTAAATTCAAGACAAAAATATTCAGACTTAAATCTCATAATTGGAGCAAAATTCTCACTTTCTGAATAGTTGATCTTCCGGTCCGTGTTTTCAAATTTTGCCATTGCAATACAGTACAACATAGCCGCAGCCTAAGAACTATGGATTACAGCAGAAAAATTTGATTTTCATAAATCGATAAATTTATATGTGAGCTATCAGGGGGGTGGTCATGCTCTCTAATTTCATTCTCAAAATATGCTTTAATAAACATGTGATGTGTGCCAAATTTGACTCATGTTATAACAAAAATATCTACAAAATTCGGTCCATCTTAAAAAGTTGCCCAAACAAAAAGGAAAAAATAAAAAGTAATACTTAAAAGCGAAATTTTGCTTTCCAGGCACATTTCTATGCGAAATGTGTATTCCAACTCTAGCGGTTAAATTACTTAGAAAACGAAGTTAATGTCCCCATTACGTTACGCCTAAAAGCACACAATTTTTTTTTTTTTTCTTTTAGAGGCCATTGCCATTGATTTCTTATTACTGATATACGGAAAATAACGCAGATTTGAACCACAATGACACCAAAGCTCAGACAAGAAAAATCTGCATGAGTCGACCAGTCTAACATTTTATCTTTTCGGGCCGTAAGCGAGTTGCGTATGATATGATCTCCTTTGTGTAGGATAGGATCTTTGCTGGAGAAAGAGAAATATTAATATCAAAAAATGTCAAACAGATACTCAAATTAAAACAAAAACATCTGCAAAATTACAAAAAAAATATTACAAATTAAAATGGTTTAACGCGAAACTTCACTTTCCAGGCATATTTCTATATGAAATATGTATTCCAAAACAATTTAACATGCGAAGAGCCTTCTCTATGTGAAAACCATTTTCCAAAAATTATAAACTGCTATGGGAACCATTATTTACAGACGTTGAAGGAGTTTTTTCCCCAGAGCCAAGCCGAAGACGTATCCGTTTCAATAGCATTTGGTTCCGGCAAAATGGAGCAACTGCACACATAACCAGACCGATTATGGCGGAGATACAACAAAAATTCCGTTCCAACAATAATATCTAGAAACTCCGCTTTCTGCTGGCCCCCTAACCTAACTTTTTTCATGGGGTTATGTCAAAACGAAACCAAGGAATTTGACTGAATTGAAGCAGTAGTCTATTAAAACTCTAATAGAGGCGATCCCGCAATGAATAATTTTCTGATCAGATGTCGCATATGCGTAAATGAGCACGTGGGTCATTTACGGTGTATCGTCTAGCTAGCAAATACACTTCGAACTAAATTGTGGCCAATCCGGAACGAAATACAAGCGTTTCAGATGACTGTGGGGAAATAACGAAGGGCAACTGCTGGATACGGATCACACAATGCAAGCTCTCACATGTGGGCTTAAACCAACAGATTTTTAGCAAACAAATTTAATTGATGTGCATTTGCAAAACGGTTCTGATTAATCACCCAATGACTTTTTTTAGTCCCGCACGTTAAAAATTAATTGGCAGTTCAATGATTTCCGATGCATTAAGAAGAAAAAATTTTTTTATTCAGACAATTTTTGCTTTGAAATACGTAATCCTAGAAAAACAAGATACCTCTTTAAGTTATTATTTTTTTTTTTTTTAAGTAAAAGTGGTACTAGAGAAAACGTACAAAATCGCCTTTAATGCAAAAAACAAATTGTATAAAACGGAAATAACAAAAAACAAAAATTATTCTCTTTATTTCTTGTTAGTATTTTTAAGGGATTCGTACTGTCACGTCCATGTTGGAATGGTAAAAGTTTTTGCTTTTCAGGTTTACATTGGAATCAAAGCAGGAAAACCCTGTTGAATTCCATGTTTGCATTGAAGGGTATGATTTTTTCTACTAATTTCGATCAAATTTTTCAAAGTTAAGTCTGTTATTATCCTATATTTGAGAAAATTCACCTTAGCGAACTGTTGCAATTATCAAAGTTTAAATTAAAATTTCTGCTTATTTCATAACATATTTATTAAATAAAAGTTGCTAAATTAAACAAATTAAGTATAGTATTTTGTGTTTAATTGTATTTTTATTATATTTTAATATCAGAGATCTTCACGAATGTAAGTTTCGTTCTGGTTTCAATATGATAACAAAGTAATTGAAAATTACCTTAGAAATTTGTTATTCACATTCTAGATAGTTATTCAATTCATGAATTGATGCGTTTTTTACCTGAAATGAAGCTAAAAACCTACATTATTCTGTCCTTTTATCAAAACATAAAAGAAAAACAGATATTTCGACTCAAGAACTTGAGACGAATGTATAGTTTTATCCAATATTGTTTCCTAATCGAAACCTGATGTATTTTCATTTATTGACAGAGGAAAATACCTGGCACAAAACTGTGAAAAGCAAAGAATGCTTCAGAAATTTTCACAAGTTTTTCAAATTTTAGTCTGTTATCTGAATTAAAAAATTCAAAGGAAATGCGAACAATGCGTATGCGAACATATGAGCCATGAAATGTTCAATGTTTTAATTACATTGTTCAGCAGCTATCGTTAAGTTAAACTTTAGAATATAACTATATTTAATCCCATCATAGACAAGGTTAAGGAAAGGAGAAAAAGATGCAAAAAATAGGTGAATCGTTTAGACTAATTTCGCCAAATGCTGAATACTATTGAGAAGGCGTTTTCAACCGATTCACTAGTCGTAAGTTCTGTCACAGCTTAAATTATTTTTAGTTACTTGTTTATTATTCTATAACTAAATAGTTATGAAATTTTTAATGTGTTAAACAATTTGTAAAGTTTTTAATAGAGCATTTTTGATATTTTTGTAACCTGGATTTCACTAAATTTGCGAAAATCAATTGGTAGGTCTACTTTATTTGAAAATGATGAGCATTTTTTTGGGCTATATTGAAATTACTTATAAAATAAGAACATTGCAATATAATTCCAAATATTCAAAACTAATGTATATTTTATTTCTTCAAATGGAGCGGAAAGATGTTACAGAAAAGTTCTGCAAATGAGCAGACATTTTTGAATTACAACCCTAAAATTACCGAAATATAACTGGATGTTGTAAACAAATAACTAAAATGCTCTAAAATTAATTTGTAGTTATTTGAAACTCGTTTGTATTGGACTCGTTTTTATTGGAAACTGTTTCTGCATGGAATTGCATTACAATTCAGTCGTCACTGGTTTAAATTTGAATCTGAATTCGGAACTTTGCTGATATGTAATTCTACTCTACTTCTCTCTATCAGTTGAAAGTTATAATAGATTAAAGTAGTAGTGGGCAACTTTTGCGTGCAACTGTATTCATATGGAACTAGCTGGTAGGTAACCAGCACGCTCGTTGAAGTGACGTTGCTTTGGCAACAACAATAATAACCGATAGAAATTCATAAGCAGCTTAATGCTGAATTAAACAGAAACGTAACTGTGATGTCATTGCTAAATATGGTCGAACCGGTTGTTTTTATTATTGGCATTGAGAGGCTGTCCGTAGAATTTATGGCTTTGGAAAGTGTTTGTTCGTTTGTTTGGAATTTGTGGATAGATGGATAGATGGACAGATTTACATTTGGGTTGGTTGGATGGCTGCTCGTAGTCGTCGATAGGCTAATGGAGGAATTGGCGGAAGGGCAAACGACGAAATGTGATAAAAAAAAAATAATGTGAAATACGTAGTCGAAACCGAAGGCAGCAGAATCTTGTTCAATCATGATTATGCTAACCAAATTAAATGGTTCTATTATAGAAACAAGTTTAAACCTCAAATGTAGACGAGCTAAAGAGACGACAACGCCGCCAACGATGATGACAGCAATGGCGATAATGCCAAATGACGACAATTTTTCACAGTCACGCTGTGAATTGAAACAGAGTTCACTCATTAAAACATTAATGTCGATTAGCATTCTCTATACTATCAGTAACACAAAAATATCGACTAAACACGATAGAAATCATCATTTAGTCACCAACACCCGAGGCATCCGCGCAAAAATGTAAGAAAGGACTGCGACGATTAATTTGTCACTTGTAAATTCCGTTCTAATCACCGTCGATTAACGCACATTTTTTGGGGGAAAAGAAAATCGACGAGTTTCTATTTGTGTCATTTGAGAATTAGGCAGGAGATTATTGGGTTGCTCAATAACGTGAGAATTGAGAGAAATGGCAAATGCTTTTCGCAAACACTTTTCAAGAATCTCTTTCCAGCACCCACAAATAGATAAGCAGAGAATGGAAGAGATAGGAAATGCATGCAAACCAATATGAAATATGATGTCTTTTTCTTCTTGTACTCTGCGCTATTCGACCGACATTCGTTTTGGACTTAGCAGCAGATGAGTAATGAATATGCAAGTTTTCACAATGCAGACAACATCGCGCGGCACGGTTAAGATTCTGGGGAAACAGTTAAAAATTCACATTTTTTGTTATTTTGAAGAATAGCAAAATAATACATGTAGAGAGAAAAAAGCAATCGTTGTTACGCGTCTAGTCGAGCACATTGTCTGTATGGTGACGGCAAAACCGAGTACGTAGTACAAAAACAGAAATTTATTCAGGAGATACCAAAACGCGGGTCGGGCAAAGAGTCTGTCACAATTGAAATGATAAAGATTGCTGTGTTATTAATGAATTTTTCACCCAATGCAACACAAATTTTTGGAGAGGACAATTCTTTCTCCAAGTGATTGCATTTAGTGAGTGTAATCATACCTCCGAAATACAGACTATTGTGTAGTATAGTGGCTAAGTCCACATACGAAACAATATAGTATAGTCAGCGCCAAACGATTCCAAAAATATGTATAAAAATTATTTTCTGTTTAGTCCCCAAATACTACCTTTTTGCTTTTTTTTTTTGTATATAACTTCGCCATTGAAATATTTCGCATATCGTTATTCATGGCTTGGCAAGAGTTATATTTTGCTCTTTAGTGATTTCTGACTCCGACGTGAAATTCTAGTAGTGATCTCTGGCATCTCATCTCTCGAAATTGCTCATTTTTCCACGGATTTAAAGACCATAAAATTTTATGAAACTTTCGCTTAGAAAGTCGCCTTCTTCCGCGCCGTCCATCGAGTTCATTGTCAACAACTTTCCGTGCCGGAGCATTTGGGTCCATCCGCACAACATGACCCATCCAACGCAATCGCTGTATATTAATGGGTTTGATCACTTCGATGTCGGCACATAGCTCATATAGTTCTGTGTTCCTATACTCTCCGTTAACGGTGATGGGTCCATATATTTTCCGGAGTATTTTCTTCTCGAAAACTGCCAGTACTGATTGATCCGCTTGCGTTATAACCTGCGTCTTATAACAAGACAGGCAGAGCCAACGTCTGGTACAGTCGAATTTTTGTTTGTCGCAACATACATATTCGAATATTAACTTACATCTACTCTCCCTAACATTACTAAGTTTTCTCTTGTTTTCCTTAAAGCACAGAACGAAAACGTTGCACATTGTCGTATCCATTCTGATGTCTCCCATGCAATTTGGTTGATTTTGTTGAAATTCAAGCAATCCTCTGTAATTTGTTTATTCGGTAGCTGTAGTAGTAGGATTTCTATCCTTTACGTCATTTTACAATTATATACAATATCGGAGAAAGTTGATCAAGTAACCATGCCTTTTTGGTACATTTAATTGCTTTCATATCTTCCAATAGCTTATCTGATTTGTATATTCCTAGATTCCTTCATTTCATTCAAGTACACCACATCCATCATAATTGATCTGGCATCAGGCATTTAGTACAGCAAATGAAAATGTTCGATTTTGCAAACATCAATGGTCCATTTCCCAAACGAAAGACTTCGGAATGTTAAAATTGTGGTTCTTTTACCGTGTTTTAATTAATTTTTTGTAGCAACATAAGAGCCCATTGGGTGCAGGTATACGAAAGTCAGTTCACCTGACTGAAATTTCTGTACTGGTTGTACTTTTTCTAAACAATGTGAGGAAATCTGCACCGAAAGTGGTAGCCACAACCCATAATATTCCAGAAATATGTTGTGGAAGCAATTTTCCTTAAGACAGAATCTTTATGAAGCCTACATAAATGTTGCCTATTTTGTGATCTAACTTTTCTGTACTAATTTTGTTTTGACCGTGAAACATGGCAGTTTATTTAATGTAAGGAAAGTTTCTAAGAAGGATTTTTATTGAATAGAAAAAAGAACATACCGTATTTGAACACAATGTATTCCGCCTTTGACAGTCTCGTTTGAAAGCCCTTCCACACCTCATTTGCAGACAATCCTGCCCCAATAACTGACATTTCAGAGAAGTTTTCTCGGTCTCATTTTCAAACAGAGACAAAAAGGATTATTAGAAAATGATGGCAAAGAATATCCAAAATTAATCGCAATATATGTTCAAAAACAACTTGTAGGATGAGTGGAAATTTAGAATAGAGTGCTTTTGTCTCCAACAGTTGCTTTCAAAATTTATTGCACAATAAATTTGTAGAATATTTCCTCCCGCTAGCCACTGCTTTTACGCAGCTTTTGTTTTTTGATATAATAACGAAAACGGCATTCTATAATTTGGATTGGGCATGTAAATATTCTGCGAAAAATTGTAACTGTCAGGAATGTATATATTTTATCAGGCCTGCGATGAACATTTTCAGTTGTTACAAACGGAATGACAGACAATACGAGTGTACTTCCCCATCCTGGGTGCTGGGTATAAAAATGGTCTCAAGTACGCAGAAGGAAATGATTGATGGATCAATTAAGAAATTTCTTTTTTCAGTTAAGTTTTCAATTGATTTTCAACCAGCTAAGAAATTTGAAATGTTAGTTAATTAATTAAATTATAACAAATTGAAATTAAATAGTATATTTTATTTACTAAACGAATGAAATGAAAGTGTCAGTTTTGTAGACATTACGGAAGATTAAACACAGAATCTAGAGAAAACGTACTTATTAAATACTAATTAAAAGTACAGCTTGATGATAATGGAAATTATTTTCAAAGAGCAATTGAAATAGAAAGTTTTTTAATCCACAAATGTTGATCGAAAACATTTTCTCTAAGTTGGACTTGGTTATTGAGATATCGTAATGGAAATTTTATTTTATCATATTTTGCAAAAATGCATCTTCCATTTCCGCTTTTACACTGAGAAACATACAGACTACAATTATGTCTGGTATACTGATTTTATGAGTGCATAAGTTTTGTTAAAATTTTGATATGGGACATTTTGAAAGTAAACACAAAAAAAAGACGGGATGCTTCATATGTGAAGAAATCAATCATTTAACATTTATCAGTTATTTCACAAATTTTTTTTCGAGACGACCAAAATCTTTTTAAATAGAACACGGGGTCAGAGTCTGAACATTAGAGCCTACCTCTCAATCAAGATATATTTGAATTTTACTAAAGCTGGCACAACGTGAGTTAGAATAATACATTTGTTATATGTCGTTAAATCTGAGACCATTTCTTTACTTCGCTATCCAAATCTATTTAATATGGAGTCACATTTTCTTTTGTTGTCTAATGAAGAATCTTGTTTACACTTTCAATGGCAATCCTCTTAAAAGACGCCATATTTCGCTTGTAACCGAATTAAAACCGGATCGGTTAGGTTCGACATTAAACAACTCACAAATTTTATATTTAAACGGAGTGTTTAGTGCGGGTGCTTTTTCATTGATATTATTGTAAGTATGTGCGAAACAACGGTTTTACCAAAGTAATAAAGTTTCACAAAACACTAAAGTTTTACAGAACAAAACGATGCTTCCATGAGAAATGATGGCGTAGATATTGCGTATTTGGCATATAAATTTTTTTTTTTTTTTACTTTCAGCATTGGTACAATATCGAAACATGGGTGAAATTTGTTACGGAATTTGGTTTAGTTAAAAAACAAAAAGAAAATCATAATCTAACATCAAAACTAAATCTAGAATACTACTTTAGTTCATGTGTATAGATATGTTTAATCCAAAACGAATTAAAAGAAACCTGTACATATGTTCTTTTTTTTGACTCTGAATTTGTCGATTGGATGTTGAATATGAAAACGTTTAATGTAGTTTAATATTCAAATTGTTTCGGTGTGATTGCCAAACGTATTATATGGTAGCTTTAGGTTCCAAGCGTTTCTTCTTTCTAAACCCGTTTCTTCTTTCTAAACCCGTTTCTAATAATTTAATACTTTCCATCTGAGTTTCTGTATAGTAACACAATGTGGTGACACTGCACCGTAGCCAAACAGAAAGATTTCTATACGAAAATTGTTTTATAGTGATTCTTTGAACACTTACCTAGACGGGGTAACTTTTCAGACATCTTTAAGAACATTTACTGCATGTCACAGTGCTACTTGCAATATAGACGAACATGTAACTTTATTTAACTTCCTATATATGGGGTCGTTTGAGAACATGAAATATTTAAATTAGGATAATTTTGTTTTATATTTTAATTTATATATATATAATTTATATTTTAATAATGTATATTTTTTGAAGTAAAAGCTTGCAAGTTAATTTTTATATCACTACTATGTACCTTCCAGAAGGTGCAGGGAAATTAGTTGTATTTTTAATTTTTTTAATCAAGTGCAAATTGCAAGCAGTTTGGCTGTTTATATGGAAGGCCAGCATTGGATTTTTTTTCTTTTTTAGACAATATTTCTGATAATTTCCTACCATTAGTTAGAATTGGACTTGTACATGTCTCACACTAATTCTTTACTGAAAAACACCACATTAAGTGGATTTGAATATTCCATAGAAGTCTATCAAAATGCTTTAGGTATTATGTGGAAAGGTTGTCGTTCAACTCAAAATATTATTTACATACAATATATAATACAGGGTGTCCATCGGGAAGGCATACTACTCTCTTTTTTTTATAATTTTTGATTAAATGAAAGAGAATGGCTCTCATATTGATAAATGTTTAAATTAATGTCAGTAATTATGTCTAGAGTACAATATTAGATAAATGTCCGCCTCTGTTAGCCTTATTAATGCGAGCACATTTTGAGCACATTTTTCATTACATTTTCACACATTTCACGCGGTATTTCATTAATTTCATCACGAATATTTTGTTTGAGTTGCTCAAGCGTTTCTGGTTTGTTTGCATAAACCTTGCTTTTCAGAAAAGCACAAAAAGAAGGTCGGAGCAGTTAAGTTAAATCAGGCGACCGTGGAGGCCACGCAACATCACCATTTCTTGCAATAACTTGTTGTGGAAAGAGGCCTCGCAGTAATTCCATTGTAATCTGCCTGTATGCGATGTGGCACCGTCTTGTTGATACCACATGTTAATCAATCCTAAAGCATGCAGTTGTGGCGTTTAAAAGTTTTCAATCATATCACGATATCGCTCCCCATTGACAGTTACCGTTACGCCGTTTTCAGTTTCAAAGAAGTAAGGTCCAATGATTCTTCCTCACCGAATTGCACACCAGACTGTCACTTTTAATGGATGCAAAGGTGACTGATGAATAATTTGAGTGTTTTCCTCGTCACTCATTCAGATTTTTTCGTGAAAATCGGGGTTGTCTTTCTTCGAAATCATTCACTACGCGATAAATAGTGCGTCTTTTTGGCACGTTGTTTTTTTTTTTTGTTTTAACTATTAAATCACGTTGGTTTATCGAAAAATTTTCCATAATAAATTTGCCACGTCTCTACTTCACGACTGCCAAATATGAACTGTCAAAACTAATGTTTACCAAAATGGCGGCAAAACAAAGTAGTGTACCTTCTCGACGGACATCCTGTATTTCTAAAACCGTCTGCGAAGATGTCAATAGTTTTAACATTTTGACCAATATTGTCAATCGTTTCTTATAATTATACATATTATGTATTAAAAACGATGTGATTTTAAGTATCTCCCACAATGCATTAGGTTGACATACAAAACGCTGTACAGAATTTTATTGCGATCAATAGATCTACATGGATACAACTCGAATTTTAACTGACGATCTATTTCCTCGTTACTTTTTTGGTTTATTAAACTTTGCCAGCAACTCCCCATATCTTGGTAAATAAATGGCCTCGTATGAAAGCAAAATTATTGGCACTGGAATAAAGAAAATACACAACGTGTTCATGCAACACTATTTTGAACATTCCCAAAAATTAACACCTTGGTGTGGTGCCAATTTTTTTTTTTTAATTAATATGGCATTGCAGTTACCGTCAATAAAATATTGATTATTGATGTTATTATGGCATAAATTAATTGTTCACGATTTGGGTGACATGTAGTTTCAATATGATGATGTCCAGCTCGAGAAATCGCAATCAATTTCATAAGTAGAGTTCAATGGCAGTGTAGCGGCATAATAACAGTGTGAAGTGACGGCAAAGATAATGCGGCTGGCTAGCCTGGCAAATAATATTAGCGAAAAAGCTCAGATATCTGTGGGGGAATGACTGAAAATTCACGTTACAGCATTTAAATTAAAAAAAAAAAAAAATTCAGGGACGGCTATTTACATGAAATAATTTCTCGATAAAAAGCCATGGAACAGTATTAAAATAATGACAAAGCAACACCTATAATCCTTCTGTGTTTATTTCAAATTAGAAACATATATCTTTTTCACCATAAAAAAATAATATTCAAAAATGTTTGCAAAACATTGGAAAATACAAATATTATCACAATTTGGTAAAATAAAAAAAAAAAACCAAATACACAAAATCCATCATTTATTAAATTTGGAATAAATCATACTGAACGTAAACAAATCAAGAGGGACGAATTAGGACAGTCGCTATAAGTTTGAACACACACACACACACACACATAAAGCTATAATTTCGATGCAACATTAATATGCCTGGACCTTTCCATTGTGTACGAAATACAATGCCATTTAAATGGCCGTCTCTGGGTTGGTTGTAGCAGTGGATCTTTTTGCAGAAGTTTTCGAAAAAATACGAAATTATTATTGTTTTTCCGTTTTCCGGATGCGACAACTTTGCTTGTTGTCGTAACCACCGAGTGAGAAATGAGTTTCATCGTTGAAGAAAATTTTATTCGATTGAAAGCCCACGTTTGAATCAACACTTTTGTAGTAAGTTTTAACTATTTGCAATCCGCAGTACCATGGAAAATTGAAAAAATGTATTTTTTTATTATTCGTATTTTCCAATAAAGACAGGAGCCAGCGTCTATATTAACACATTTTGGAAAGCACTACAAGATGCGTGTTTTTTTTTTTTAATTTGTAGTGAAAGTTTCTCTCTGCTGAATACATTTGCCTATTTATCGGTAGTGCAGAGACGATATGGCGACTCGAAGTCAAATAAGGGAGCGTGTGAAAAATGTACCACTGGTTGAAGCAGTGGATCGTTTTGAAGTAGTTTCCGATCATTTTTTTTTTCTTGGCGATAATTTGACGAATATTGGTTTTCAAATGCTCCAACGACTTCTCATCCAATAAAACCAAAATCGGTAGTGTTGTGTGCCTCGTGGCACAGTCCTGTTGAAACCACATATCGTCCAGGTTATGATTTTCAATTACAGGCAAAAATAAAAAAATCGATTATCACACTGCCATAGCGCACTGAATTGAAATTTGGATTATCCGCCACAATTTCACTAACTGAAGCGATATTTTCGACAGTGCTTACATTGCGGTAATGCACGGTCTGACCACATCTGTAACGTTTCCTGTCTCTTCAAAGCATATGAAGTACTATTTAAGTGTCTTTTGACCAAATATGTTTCCTGCTGGTTGGCTTCATAAAGCTTGGCGTAATATATTATTCTGCCAGATCGAATACAGGAATTATAAATGGGTCATATATACCGAAATTCAATTTTTTCTCGGTATTCTCTACCCCGTTGATTTAAATTTTTGCCTTGTATTGCTAGAATTTGAAAAACTAATCTGATAATGTATATGTTCTTGTATTGAAAGTCATATTTGGCACACACTATGCACTTCGTAAATTTGGTTCCACACCCATTCTGTTATCTCCTGTATTTGTAATTTACCGATTAATTATATAACGTAATCCTTCATCTTTGTAATCTCTAATTAGTAGATTGATGTTGCTTGCTAAGTAACATTTTAAAAAATCTACTGGATAATCACGCAATCTCAGAATCTTGCAATTTACCATAACTCTTCGGGCTCTCTCACACTCTTTTACCAACGAAAAAGCACGTTGGATGAAGATGTATTCAAGTTAGTTCAACCGAAATATCTGGTTTTCTATCTCGGTTTGACTTTTTGCTTAAGGAATGACTGCAGAAGTTTTTTAAAATTACTTAATTTGAAATAATAATATTATCTCCAAACAAAAATGTAACCAAATCAAATACTCCGAAACATGTCGGCCTAGTTTCCGAAACAATCGTTTACCTATCGGTTGTTGGGAAATTTCACACGGATTCGCGCAAAGACTTCCAAAACGCACCACGTACACATTGCTGTCGCCCAGCAAATGTAAATAACTTCGGAGGGGGATTGTTGATCTTGACTCGCCTGAGACACATACATAATTGTCTCATATAAACTTAACTATTTGTCACTGCAAACATTTGGCCAAACTTTTGCGTAAATGTACATATGTATGTATGTATATATAAGAAACAAAACTACGCAATAAGGTTAAGCATCATTCACACGCACATAATGCGAAATTAAGGAGTCATACGGAAGGTATAATAAAAACGGTAAGCAGAGCAAACAAAACAAAACGTAAACAATAACAATAACAAAAGCATGGAACAGCACCATCAGATATCAATGGATGGAGGGATAAATGTCATCCGCAAAGGCATCACACGCACATGGTAATTCCTTGTCATACGATTAAGCAATGTTTGCTCGCTGTCTTGCTGTGGTGAAATACAAGAATACACCCAATGAAAATAGGAAGTAAAACAGCACTATCGTGTGGAGGAAAATCGAGGAGAAATAAAAATACAAAGAAAGCGAAAAACGCAAAGAGGCAATAAATTAAACAACAACACGAATACAAATCGTCGGCAAAAGAAAGCTAACAACGAAAAACCATTTAGCTCCCGGAGTGTCGGAAGGGAAGCGAGGAGGGTAGGGGCGCACGACCATCTGTGATGGAGCTGAGTATTTCATACAACAAATCGAATCCATAACATCGTCAGAGGCAAAAGTAAAAGAGCGAGTAAATGAGCGAGCACACAAGCGAGCAATTGAACATTCAACTAAACACACATACAAAGAACGGCAAGAGCGAGCAAACTTAACAACGACGGCCACTAATTTTTCATTTGCTATGTCGCCAGTGATGATTTCATTCTGAATACCGCCGAGGTTAAGCGTTTAGTTGAGTATTTGAAGTCTTATCAAGCAGACGTGTTCTCCCAGGAAAAATATCAACAATTAAATCAAAAATAATTCACAAACATATACAAAATAATTATAACAAGAGAAGATAATTGAGATTATTTCAAACAGTGCCTGAAATTGTACTTAAAACCTTACGTTCCTATACTTAATTGAACCGATCTAGTGACGAAAATGTCTCAGAAACGTGTCACTTTGAGTACCAGTCGCGTGTCGCGCGCTTCCACCTCCACGCCCTCGGGTGGAAACCGTTTGGGTGCCGCCAGCCCTACCAGTCCCACTCGTACCAGCCGCCTGCAAGAGAAAGAGGAATTGCAGCATCTGAACGATCGATTGGCCTGCTACATTGATCGTATGCGTAACTTGGAGAATGAGAACAATCGTTTGACCCAAGAGTTGCAATTGGCCCAGGATACCGTCACCCGTGAGGTGTCTAACATTAAGGTTTTGTACGAAAAAGAATTGGCTGCCGCCCGCAAGTTGCTGGATGACACATCCCGGGAGAAGGCCAAATTGGAAATCGATATTAAGCGTTTGTGGGAGGAGAATGATGATTTAAAACAGAAGTATGTACTCGTATTATGGTATACCGATGCGTGTTAATAATTAAGTAGACGTTTCAAAAGATTTCTTTTATAGAAATGAAGAAAGAAGTCAACGGTGATGAGGGGGTTTGCCCGTGTTAATGGCGCTAGCTGTAGGCATGAATGTTTGGGATATGTGAATTACGATTGGACGGGGTGTGATTGAGATTTTTGAAATTTGGCGGTTGCGCTTTCTTCTGAATGAGTTCTCAATTTGAAATTGAAAAACTGTTGGTTAAGTCATAACTCATAAAATATTTTGTAATTATCTGCCTCGTAGAGTGTCCACTGATCATTTCTCCCTCCGACTAATTGGCGTCGTCCCAACAAGTCGGTTTTTTGAAGGATTATTAAGCTGGAAAAAGAGATTAACTTTATGCCTAAACTACATATTATTTATTTTATTTAAGAAATCACTTGTACTAAACGCATATATCACGCAAATATTATTATTAGTGTAAACCCGATATGCCAATTTGATAGGCAACCTCAGCGAGTGCAAAATTTCAATCAATATGTTCTAGTAATCATAGGGATCTGCCTATACATACCGGCATTAACAACATTTTCATGTTCCGTTTGAAGTGATTCCGATTCAAATTCGATGTATTCAATTTCAAGGAAACTAATATATATGTAACCGAGGCAATTCGGCTATTACTGGGAACAAAGCCGCATATATCGGATGTGTTTCAGTTTCTTATTATAATAACAATGCAAACGCATTACTTGAATTGAGGTCGTCTATTTAATGTTATTGGAGTCTTATTATTGTTGTGTTGCCTTTCTTTTACCTTAAGCAAGTTTGTGACATGGAAAATTCATGTAGAAGGGATATTGACCTTCTCCGGTGTGAAAGTCCAAAATTTAGGGCAACCACCAGCAGACAATTAAGTTTAGTTGTCAACACCCACATTTACTTGACGTCGTTGTGGTTGCCATATTGCCGCTACACAACCATCGCACTGCCATCGCCACTTAATGAACATATGTGTCAAGGGCCCTTCCAGATGGCGTGTAGTTTTAATCGTTGGACAGTGTGTGTGTTAAACTACAAAAAATATGGTTCACATAATGATGTCATATCTTTATTTGTTACCTCCATCCACCGCCTTTACTTCACATAAGCCGAACGAACGAAATTGGCTAACGAATCCAAACGAATCAACAACCAAAAAGTCTTTCCAAAATAACTGCGAGTGATGTCATTCGCTATTTCTTATGTATTTGTTTCTGTTTTGCTTTTGTTGTTTGACTTGTTCGCCGAAATAGTAGAACGAAGAAATCAAAAACTAACAATAATAACAACTTCACACTTCACGAGCAACGAAAGAGCGTACTATGCGAACAAAGATGCCAGAGAGCTTCGTACAATAAAAGTAATAATCATAACACTAGCACAAAAACAATCAGCTCCATACGTATAGGTATAGTGGTGATTTGTAGCGGAGGTATTCGTGGTAATACGACCAAAGCTTGCGAACACATGTCGTTGCTGTTATTAGTGTTTGGGTTTTTCTTCTTTCCTCTTTCTAACACAACAAACTGTTGTTGCTTGTTTTGACTACGCCAACATTTTTGTTTACATTACAACAAATGACATCACAACAATGCAGAGAATAAGAGACAGAAAGAGAGTGAACGCGAGAGATATAAAATGAAAACAAATATTTTACATCAAGAAAAGAGAAAGAGAAATTGAGGGCCATCTAGAGACCTCGCTAGTAATGAGGGAAAGAGCGGCCCAAAACTGAATAAAATAAATTATTAAGCTAACTACCGGTTTTTAATCGTCCCCCCTGAGAAGTAAGATAACTTGAAGTTCTTAGTTACTATACCAGTTTTCTCCCGCCAATCTGAATTCCCCGATTGATTATTGTGTTGCTCCACTGAAATAAATGGCAAATCATAAATTCGTTGTCATTGTAGTGGGCACTGAACTCCCGAAGGTCGCTACAATGTTTAAGGCCCTCACAGTACAAAGGGTCGAATTATGAATGGACGAATGAAATAGCTAACGAATACCATTGCGTATGAGTGTTTTTGCGTAGCTTAGCCACCATGATGTCATATATGTATGTACAAATACATAAAAGCACTAAATATCCGTCCGTCCTTGATGGCATTAGATTCTAATATTTCTAAATAAACACGCAGTTGTCATTGGCTTAGTAAACATAGTAAACCAAAGGTGGTGCACCTTCCTATCACCCCTTTTAATTATCAATTTAGCTCATCGAAGAATAATTAACTCCGTTCCATCTACGCACAATTATTAGTTTGCATAGTTTTGCTCTTAAACGATAATGTTGGTGGTGATCGCCTGTGGTTCATCATCTAGCGATGAGAGACGCGAAGCAAATACCGATGACAAAATTAGAGGATGATGTGATGAACATTTTGGCGTCATTGCACGCTCACTTACACTCGCTGTTTGCTACCTACACTTTGAGTTTTGAGAAATTTTTAAATTAGCATTGGATTGTGTCGGCATGGAAACGCACATGACACTTGCGATGTCAACAAAAAACAACAATGCCGCCAACATAACCTTGATGTCTATCTGCGAGATTGTACGATATATGTTTTGTTTATATAGTTTGCTATTTCTAGATGCATAATCTATTTTCGTAGAGAAATGTTTGAAAGAATGTTCAAAAATTTTTATTACATATTAACCCATTGGCAGAAGGCAACAGTGCCAATTTTTGATAGGAATCTATTCAGGTTAAAGTGGTGGTTACAGAGTGGAGACCAGAGGTTTGATTATAAATTAAGGGGAATCGATGTCGATTTTTGCAGATCAAGGCAAACATTAAAAAATCTGTTCAGCATTAATTAATTTATGCATTTATGATTGTTGGCAAGAAATCGGATAAAACAGATTCAGTTCAGTACTTGGATGTTGTTGACTGTATTTTTTTATATATGTGCTCCAATTGGAACATCTTACATTAGGCCTTTCTTGTGTACCCACATTAAATTAAATTATTTTCTTTTCCTTCATTATTTTGTATTAATTAAGATTGTACGGGTATGAATTGTATAACAGATTATGGCTCTACTGGGGTAAAAGTAATTTATTATACCGCAATTGTAAGATTTCTCACTACGAGTAACATCTATTCATAGAGGAAAATTGCATACGCCAGCACAACCATTAGTGGGCAGCCGGAATGTTTTAGTGAACTATACCTTATGTATATCTGACTTCCAAATTTAGGCACCATTCACGGTAAATACATTATTGGTGGAAACTAGTCTGATAAGAGCTTCAACCGTCCGCTTGTAACTCCTATATAAAAAGATGAAGAAGATAAAAAAAAACTGGACGATTTCGCAAATTGCTACGGAACAGCAATCACAATATGTCACAAGTTACGTAATAAATTCAAATAAATATAGCCATGGAGAACTTAGATGAATTAAAAGCGGGCCTTTTTGGCTAGACTTAAAAGGTACATAAAACATCGAAATTACATATGATGAACATTAATTATTCAGGGTAATATGAAATTTAAACTGACGCTGCTTCCAAAAAAAAAAAAAAAAAAAAAAAAAACAGTTTCAGCTGTATCGGCCAATGGTTGTCGGTCAAACGAAATTTTGGTATACCTAATGGTCATATTTCCAAATTGTTTTACTGTATTTATAATGCGACACATGAAACAAATAGAAACCACATTTAGGTTTATAAATAATATTGGAAAACGTATAAATCGGAAAAGGAAATACCTTGCCCATCTTATACACAGTATATATGCCGCCACATGATAGACTTGCTTTTAAGCTCGGATTCCAATTTAGATGTGGTATTATGTTAGTAAGCATGGAACTTGTATTATGCTTATGCACAGTCGAGCAATCGTTCATAAAATAGAAATCAGAGAAAGCTAACGTGGAGATTTATAAATGTATAAAAATATGCTTTTTAATTTATAAAGATTCGGTCAGATAGCTTTCCAAATTTCTCAATTCTGAAATCTGTAAAGACATTGTAATATGAAAAACCATCTTTAGGAGTTACCAGCAATTTTTTTAAGTTGAAAACAAAAACACAGTTCTCACTGTCAATATGAATGTTAAAGCGGATGTACTGATAATTTTAGTTTATTTTAATTCATTTAGAAATATCGATTTCACAAAATTGATTATTTTTCTCCCTTTTTAACAAACGACTAAGTTTATTGCGGAAATCATTTCTAATTTTAATCCAGGCAAATTCACAAAATAGACAATTTAAACTCCCATTAAAACTAAAAAAACAATGATCATTTTCAGGAAGCTTTTCTTTTAGATTCCATTACGCTCTATTTGTTGTCGTTTTTTTTTTTTCAATCACCCAACGTTTAACACAAAATTCCACAGACTTCGTTTCAGATGTTGCTGCAAGAAATAAAAATAAACATCGTGCTAGTGATGTGAGTGCAAAAGAAATTACGTATCCGATCCGTTTGATTTAAGATATTTTCGATCATCACCACCCTGCTCTGTTTATCGCAGAGTCGGTACAGTCAGCAAGCTTTCGCATAAACAGAAAGTATTCTCTCATACCGCTGACGTATATGTGTGTACACATGCATAGAAGACACGTAGAGCGGATATTTTTGAAATGAAACTCATAAATTACTGGGAAAATTCACAAATTCTTGTGATGACAATGAAAATGTTTCCATTATTTTCTCACAAAGCAAATGATAATTATGTTAGTGTTGGGCTACAGCATAGCATCGCCATTAAACGCAGAGCTCAATGAAGATCGTTAATTGTTAATGAATATTTCAAAGCTGACAGTTCCTTCAAATTCAAATTTTTACAAGATCATAAACAATAGTGAAAATGTAGCGAAATCTTATGATAATATATTTTATAAATTTATGTTTTTTTATGAAAGAAAAGATGTGAAGAGCAATAACTTCAAGGAGGAATTCGAAGCAGATCTGTATGCGGGATCAAAAGAAGAAAACCAGTTTTCGGAATTACTTTAAAAATATGTATCGAAGTTGCTGGAAATGTTGACTACATAATGCTTAGAAACACAAGGAACTTAGATTTAAATTGGTAATCTTTAATTTAAAATGTAGCTTATGTTTCCGTTGTAATTCCTAACAAACTTATTTTTCCTCTTCATCTCCACCCACTCAGAGTTTGCGGATGCTTGGCCATCACAAACGAACAGCCAAACAAAAAACAAGTTCCCCGACATCCCATGAATGAGATATGGGAAAGCTTCTCAAATTCAGTCAGCTTGCACGCATTCTTTTTTAGACTTACTCAGTGGGGCCTACGATTTAACACGACGATTCTGAAAGACAGTTTGAGAAGCATTTACTAGATTACTCGACTAATCAAAGTGTTTGTCAAACACATCGAGGTGACTTTTAAAGAATGTCAAGTGATTCTATCGTGTTTCGAATCTGCAATAGAAGCTGAGATATGAATAATAATTGCGTGTTCTAACCTCCATGCGTTGGCCGGCCAAACACAAATAGTTTTCAGTTTATAGCACATCTTCCACATTCCCCCTAATGTTCCATTTTAAACAATTCGTCATTGAAATTATAATTACAAACGTAAAGTAATGAGCCATAGACAAAAATGATTCCAACTATTAAACTAACTTTGGACATTTCGTTATAAAAACTTTAGTTTAGTAATGAGCAGATATCTCGCGCTAACAATAAATTCCAATGTTAGCTTGAGTACATAGCTGGTATGCCTGTGATTTGTTCTTTGTAAACGCTTTGAATTGTGAGCGCAAACACGTTTCTCTCCATTAACAAAGCTAGAGACAACATCGCCATTGCCGCCACCACAACCAACAACAATTATTCAACTATTATAGTCAAATCGAGCATAATTTTTAGAGCTGACGTCATTTTCTAGTTTAGCTGCTAACGAATTCACCAAAATGACTCCATCAGTTTCTTGAACATTCTCTGTGTCAACCAACGAACATCTTCCCGAAACATCAATAATTCTAACGGTTTATTAACTTTGCCTTCTTTGTACTTTTCCCCTTTTTAAGATTGGACAAAAAGACCAAAGAATGCGCCGTGGCTGAAAACAGTGCCCGCGTCTATGAATCGCGTTTCAATGAAATCAACGGCAAATACAACCAGGCCTTGGCCGATCGCAAAAAGGCAGAAGATCTTGCCAAGGATTTGGGTGCTGAAAATGCCCGCTTGTTGAAGCAATTGGACGATTTGCGCAAACAGCTCGAAGCCGAGACCTTGGCCCGTGTCGATTTGGAGAATCAAAATCAAAGCTTGCGTGAGGAACTGAGCTTCAAGGATCAAGTGCATGTGCGCGAATTGACCGAGACCCGCTCGCGACGCCAAATCGAAATTAGCGAACTGGACGGTCGACTCACCAAAGAATACGAGGCTAAATTGCAACAATCGCTGCAGGAATTGCGCGACCAATACGAGTCCCAGATGCGTGCTAATCGTGAGGAAATTGAGTTGTTATACGACAACGAGATCAAGAATCTCCAGGCTGCTGCTAATCGTGCCAACAATGCCTCGGCCCATATTACCGAGGAGGTTAGGCTGATGCGCACCAAGATTGATGGTTTGAATGCCAAGATTCAAGATTTAGAGAACACCAATTCCGGCTTGAATGTAAGTTCATTGTTAAAAATTCACGTATGCGCCCACTTAGAGACTTTTTTGTTTCTTAATTATCTAAAAGGCCCGCATTCGCGAGTTGGAGAGTCTGCTGGATAGCGAGCGTGCTCGACACAACCAATACATTGCCAGTTTGGAGGACGAATTGCAGCGCATGCGCAACGAGATGGCTCAACAATTACAGGAATACCAAGACCTTATGGACATCAAGGTCTCGTTGGATTTGGAAATTGCTGCCTACGACAAATTGTTGGGTGGCGAGGAACGCCGCCTCAACATCACCTCTCCTAATCGTGGTGCAGGCAACGCCTCCCAGAACGAATCTGGCTATTCCAACGGTACTCATTTATCAGTTAGCTCCAGCTCTGCCTATCGCTCGGGTCGCATTACTCCCAGTGGTCGTCGTTCCGCCACTCCCGGTGCTAGCAGCAGCAGTAGTGCTGTCAAGCGCCGCCGCACTGTCATCGATGAGTCTGAGGACCGCAATTTGGCCGATTTCACTGTCAACTCTGCCGCCAAGGGCGATTTGCAAATCTTGGAAGCCGATAGCGAAGGCCGCTATATAAAGTTGCACAACAAAGGTACCGATGAGATTAACTTGACAGGCTGGCAATTGACCCGCATTGCCGGTGATGAAGAGTTGGCCTTCAAGTTCACTCGTGGCACTAAAATAACAGCCGGCCAAACAGTGGCCATCTGGTCAGTAGACGCTGGCGTCAACCATGACCCACCCACCAACATGGTGATGAAGAAGAAATGGCCCGTGGCCGATTCCATGCGCAGCGTTTTGTCCAATGCCGACAAAGAGGTGAGATTATTGTCGATTTACAACACTTGTAGCAAATGTAAAATTTGTCGTCACTGTCACCACCTTGAGTTTGCGTTAGATCAGTTATGTTGTGTCTGAACTCGCATCGAATGATATGTTAATCGATCTTTTCCACGCTCTTTAACCTTTCAGGATGTTGCCAGCTACGAACGTGTCCGTTCTAACATTTCCAGCCATGCCTCCCGGCACAGACAGACCAGCAGTGGCTTTACGCTCGGCTCGGGCTCTAGTTCCACGGGCGTAAGGAGTCTGTTCTCCCTGCTCTTCTAAACCGGAACCGGTGGAATTGTTAGGAATTCAAATTAAAGAAACCACAAAAACGCCCCACACGCATCCACCCACACAAATCCATAGTATAGGAAATGGACAAACTATTTAAAACAACCACTAAACGGACGGACGACATGTGTGTCAGCAGCCGTAATTAAAGCAGGAGCACGAAATCTCAAACTATCAACCTGCCCGGCCTTATACTTTATATCGTATATTTAGGAATCATCGCCCCAACGCTCCAGCGTTGAGCGAGATGTCCTAGCCCACTGTTTCTCTCAGTTCAAACATATCATATGACTTTTCTACGCTATAATTTTAACTTTTAGTATTTACGGACTCTGTAGAATCATTCTCATTTCTCTTTTCTTTCTCGGTAAAGTTCAATTACTTTTATTTCTGTTTTAATTATTGTAATTAATTTGTACAATTACAAAAAAACAAAACCCCTAGGAGAATACTGAGTATTCTCTGTAAAGACGTAAGTATAATAAATGTTTTTTTTTTATTTTTATTATTATTTTAAAAAATATTTAATGATATAAAACCAATCTTGTATGTTGTCCTTTGTGTCATTAATTTTTGGGTAATTAAACAAAGAGCCAAAAACAAAATACATAAAGGGAAAAACACTCTCTTCAAAATGATTCACGCCCAACCCAATCACATAAATTATTCGAATAAAGGAAGATCGGTCAATAATGATTGAAGGTGTGAAAATACTGAAGTTTAAAACTGGATAGAATTCAATCTGTTTGAAGTCACTGATTCCAAAAGGGAATAGTAATTAAAAGCACCTACATAAATGTTAAATTATTATTCCGACAGTATTTAACAAAATTGCATTTAAATGTTACCACTGTTAAATGTTTAATGGACAAACAACTAAACAAAGAATAAACAAAAAACACAAAAAAAAGGGTTCAATAAACAACAAATTAAATAATGAAACACATATTGTTTCAAAACTACAAAAAACACCAACAATTATGTTTTATTTCATTGCAATGAGAAAGCGCTTAAGGTTGGTCAGCTGGACGTAATCAGCTTTTCATCATATTTTTTGCGGTTTGCAAATTGCCATAAAACCAAATAAAAATGTAGTGCCGGCATTCAGATCCATATTTAAGGCATCTTTTTTTAAATCTGATGGAATTCAATATTTATATTAAGCGGATTTAGTAACACACAAATATGTGAGAAATTTCTTCAAATCCTTTAACAAAACCACGAAATTATTAAAATTCAGTCAATGGGAATTTGCAAATGGAAATCTATGAACATAGAATTTTGTATAGGAAAAGGTTTTAATCAAAATTGCAATTATTGTAAATTGTAAAGTATAAAAAA
>JAHXMU010000410.1:3055906-3123742 GCA_019455685.1 Philornis downsi | reverse complement strand
AAGGGATGCTTGTGGAAATCGACTGTCCCAATTAGATGAGGGGTTTTATGAGAGAGACAAAATAAAATTATTTTCAAAATAGCGATGCCTATTTGACTTATGTCGGATAATTCTATCTATGATCAATAAAGCCTTTAATCTCATGTGAAATAGTAGATTTCTTTTCACTACATCTCACATTTCAACTGATAAAGACCAACTGGAATGTAATGCAAACTATGCAACTGTATCACATTTAAAATATTCCATCAATGGGAGCCCGACAAAACGACGGTGGACCTACTTTGTGAGACTTATGTGAAAATATGTATCTATGAGTACAAAATATGAATAAACAAAATCCGGTGAAAATGATCAAAATATGGAACGACATGGCCATCAAGTTCCTCCAAAATTCCACTGAAAAATATTATTGTTGAGGCAACGAAACCAAAGTTAGAGCATCATTTGTTTGTGAACTATATGCAAAAATGGACCTGGTCCAGTTTGAATAGAGAAGATCGATCAAATTCAGTTGAATTTATGTTACGAAATCTTGAAAGGCAGTTTTAATTTGAATTTGAAACTTTCGATCATGGTTTTTGTCTCGCATTCCATTTTCTAAATTAAATTGATATCGAATTTTGCTGACTTTGATGATCAATTTGACCATCAAATTACTAAGTAAAGACTGCAAAAAAAAACGCTTTTAACTCATTAACATAATTATTATGATGGAAAAAGCATTAAATAATTCTGACGGAACCACTTAAACAAATGTTGCTATAGCAGGAAGCAGCACCGCACTCGAAACTAAATGTGATTCTCAGTTAACTGTTTTTACGTACCGAGGATATCAAATTCTAGGTGGAAGGAATATTGTGATTTGAATGAAAATATAATCTGGACCTGCGTTGAAAGACAATTATAATGTGGCCAGGTGAAAATTTGGAAATACGAATTTAGGAATAGAAAAATGTCATTCTTAAAAGTTTTAATAAGTAAGTGATTGTAAAATCAGAAATCTGGCCAACAAAGACTGTTTTTTAGTGGTTTGGTTTAGCTCAGAAAACTATATCGCAATGTCCGAAAAAAATGGTCGAGTTTTGGAGGACAATAAGCAACTTTCAGACTGGCCATCACGTTCTCGGGACTCGACCATAACAGCCAGACCATAACAGATGAATTGAGTAATAATACAGTATTGAATTACAATAGTAATTGATTCCTTTTAAAATCGAAATTTTGATGTAGTAAAAAATCTGAAAACTTAATTCATTGTAAATAAAACGTTAGATTCTTTTTACATACCGCTTTTTTACCACTTATTATGAATTTCGCATCTTTAAGTTTTTATATTAGTTGGAATTAAAAGTTTATTATTAAATTTACGGGTGAAGGAATGGTTTAGTTTGATTCTTAAATACTCATATTAAATTATGATTCAAAACAGTACAAAAAGTTCAGTCAAGTGAACTGACTGCATTAGAAAATCAATAGCCCTCTTTTGCAGCAGCTATAGGTGTAAATGCTTTTACAAATCAAGCCCTCAATATGCTTTATCTGTGAAATATGATTTTTCTTAAAATTGGGCGGCCAATCTAACACATCTTCTGATACAATTTGACCGCCCAACTTATACAAAAAAAACATATAAATATTGTTTTAGACAGATTTGTTATAATCGTTGGGTTTAGCTAACCTAACCAAGTAATACAAATGGGCAAAAACAAAACTTTGTGTTTTTGGACAACAGATTTTTTAATTTACGACTTGAGCAGCTAAAAATAGGATTATATCTGGACTAGCGGCTAGAAAGTTTTTGACTTGCATTTAATAATATCCGCAGCTAAATAATATCCGCAAATATTTACCTCAGAATACAAAAACCTTAAGAAGCTCATTATAGAATAAGATGTCGAGAGGCTCTAGAAGAATTATTTTAAACTATAAGTTGCCATAACTGATTACGAAGCAACTCAGCCTTTATGCTTTAGAATATGATTTCTCCATTTGTCCATCACAAAATTTGCGAAAAATCTTGAATCTTTTTGTTTCGCAAGTAAAATACAAACAAACAAATATGGGAGAGTTTCTCACATTCAATGAGCTTTCATGCGTTCCATTTTTACACTCACTTAAGGGAACCTATAATTTAACAACGTTTACGAACGTCACATTTTCAGAAGAATTTACAAGTCTTGTTTACTACTCGACTAATCGAAGTGTTCGTCAGACACATCGAGATGACCGCTGCTCAATGAAAGGTAGGTGTCTGTGTCAGCGGCTGAACCCACGATCATGCAAACAACAGTCGCGTTCGGTCATACTTTAACAAAATTTCGATGATTTCTTATTACTCACAAGAAAAAAAATAGACATTAATATTGGAGCAATGCATTCACATCTCGCCCTTATCTTCAAATTACCTCTAGTTATACAAATTTTGAAAAACTCCTCATTCCCTGTAACCGTTTATTGTTACCATCGTTCATTGTAGTACCATTTTGTGTCCCCCTCCTATCTGATTTATCTTCCAAAACTGCGAATTTCGTCAGTTCATATATCCTTTAATTTGGTGCACTTATCTTCTGAATTTCGTTATAAAGAATTGTACTGTTTTTATTTCCTCACCCATTTTTCGAAACACATTTCACTTTATACCCCCTAAGAGCACAAATATCATAAAGTTCCATTCCAATCATGACTATGCTCACCAAGTTTCACAATTCTAGTCTTAATCGTTAGGTTTCCTCGAAGGTACTGTTCTTATCCTTTTGCCTCTAAAAATACAAATTTCCAAAAATGACTTTTTATCGGAATTTTACTCTTGAAGGCAGAATATTCCAATTTTGATGATTCTAGCTTTAGCCATTTGGTCTGGGAAGTTATGAATTAGCCAGTCATCAACGCAGTACTTACAGTACAGTTTCTTAAACTACATATACAGGGTTGCCCATATTCGACGGACCCATCTGGCAACGCCATAACTTTTGACAGAGATGTCAGATCGCTTAATGACATACCGCGTTTGAAGCGTCAGTCCAAGCAGATTTTTACCATGGAACAATACACGCCACGCGAGCGCTCTGAAATAGTTGAAATTTACATTCAACAGAAGAAGTCAATTGTGAAAACTCAACGTGCTTTTAAAATATTAAAAAATGTGAGAAGTGCGCCTTCTAAGAACACCATTAAGCGTTTATACGAAAAATTTTCGACTGGTGAGGCTCTTTCTAATCCGAAGAGGCCAAATAAAAGTCGACCAAGGCGATCGGCCGAGAATATCGCTGCCGTACGAGCCAGTGTTGAGAGGTCCCCAAGAACATCCCAAAAACGCCGTTCTCAGCAGTTGGGCATGGCTCGGTCCACTTTACAACGGATTATTCGCGTTGATTTGCATTTGTTCCCGTACAAAATTCAATTGACGCAAAGATTGTTGCCTGCGGACAAGCCTCGTCGATTGGAATAGGCCCAACGAGTCATCGAAATGGCCGATGATGACGAGCAATTTTGGAACAAAATTATCATGTCCGATGAAGCCCATTTCACATTGAATGGGACCGTAAATAAGCAAAATTGCCGTATTTACGCCACTGAAAATCCTCAGGAGATTCAAGAATTGCCTCTTCATGACGAAAAAGTCACAGTTTGGTGCGGCGTTAGTACGAAAACGGTCATTGGGCCGTTTTTCTTCCAAAACGAAAATGGCCATGCTGTTACCATCAACCAGGAGCGTTATCGCGACATGATGACCAATTTTGTGATGCCAATTATTCGTCGAAAGCGTATGAGGCAGTTCTGGTTTCAACAAGACGACGCTCCACCGCACACAAGTCGCATAACAATCAATTTTCTGAAGAATTTGTTTCCGGGCCGTTTGATGTCGAAAAGTGGTGATTTGGACTGGCCACCGCGTTCGCCCGATTTGACGCCTGCTGACTTCTTCTTGTGGGGACATTTGAAGTCAAAGGTTTACGTTAACAAGCCAAGGACCGTAGAAGAGCTCAAGGACAACATTCGTAAAGAAATAGCCGCTATTCCGGCCGAAATGTTGGCGAAAACGATGGAAAATGCTGCAAAAAGGGCACAATACGCCATCAACGCCAGAGGCGGCCATTTGTGAGATATCATATTCAAAAATTGATGTAAACAAATCTACTTGGAACAAATTAAATGAATAAGATTGCCAACCGCCAAATTTTTATTTTTTTCTTTGATTTTTTTTTTTAAAACATGGGTCCGTCGAATATGGGCAACCCTGTATTCATAGTGTCACTGAGTCATTTCAATGAATTTTATTAGCTGACTCATTTTCATTATTATTATTATTTTTTTTTTTTTTTGGCTGCCAGTATGAGCCGTCGTTTTGAGCAGCTATAAAATCCCTTTAATTGGACGTAGTCAAACAGCCAACTATAACTGACTTGTTTTTTTTTTTCTTCAATTTTACAGCTATAGGTTTTTGCCAGTTTGTTTTTTTAATTTTAACTAAAATTGAGTCCGTTACTGAAACGATGCTTACATACATTTTCAATCAATGTCCTTTTATGTTGGAGGCAAAGTTGTGTGAAGCTCCAGAAGGGGTGTGGTAAAGAGCAAATATTTTTATCGGCTAATGATCTGAATTGACTCACAAGGAGACTTCTGTAATATGTACATGCTGAACGTTATTGTAGTATATGAGAATACAGGAATATATGAGTTAGATTAGGTAATTTGCATGGGAGGTATCATGGAGGATGTGGTTATTCGGTAGATTTTTTAAAAATTTACTAAAGATTATAACATGCAACACAAAAATTTAAGTTACTGCAAAATTTAAGTTACTGCAGTATACAAATTAGGGACTAAAGGGGAAAATTACGGGCCCGATTATGGTTTACAACACTTAGGTGTTGTGTTGTTTCGGCTACAAGACAACATTAATTTTTTAGCGATTATGGTTTACAACATCTAGATGTTGTGTATGTTCCACTGTTGAATTTTAATAGTAGTAAATTTTTCGACAAAATTACAACGGTGCACCGTTGTTTCACCACACCGCAGTGTCAAAATAAAAACAAAACTGCAATATACATATACATGCAAACAATTTGTTATATACATGCAAACAATTGTTATTTGTGAAAAAAATTGAGAAGTTATAAAATTTAAAATGGATATTAGCGCCGAATTATATTTTAGTGATGAAGATGATAACCAGTCGCCTCACATGGCTCGCTTAAGGAAAAGAATTCGGGATGATTCCAACCAATTTTTAACTACCTAACGCTGAGTAAGTAGGATAGTAAGAAATCGGGAAATTTAATTGCAATGTGTTTATGTATGTATGTATTTACATTTTAGTTTTATCAAAATGTTCCGCATAAACAAAGATTACTTTTCCTTTTTGCTAAATGAGCTCCAACATTTTTTAAAGCCTCTAATTCGGTGCTCTGGGATTCCACCAATTATAAAACTGTGCTGTGCCCTACGATTCTTCGCTGATGGCAGCTATCAAAGAAGTAGTGGGAACGACTTCAGTATTGGAGTGTCCCAGCCAACTGTAAGCTGCACTTTTAATGATGTGTTAACATTTTTTGGAAAAAAAAATTCCAAAAAGTGGATATATGCTCGAATGAATGAAGAGGAGAAAAATATTAACAAAACGTCATTTTTAAATACTTGGATATTAAGTAAGAAAGGGAATTGTTACAATCTTTCTATATGTAATTAAATGTATGTTTACATCATAGGAGACGCCGGGTATTTATTGGAGCCGTTTTTAATACCACCATTTCGTAGTGCTGAAGAGGGATCTCCGGAAAGTCGTTTCAACACGATTCATGCAAAAACGAGAAACATCGTTGACAGGACAATTGGCATTCTTAAAAACAGATTTAGATGTTGGCTTTTTGCAAGATGTTTGCATTATTCTCCAGAGAAAGCTACAAAAATTATTTGTATGTAATATATTTCACTTTCAAACTCTAAAAAATATAAAAAATGTATATACTTGCAATTTGTTTTCCATTTTGAACTTGTCGCGGCAACAAGACAACAGCTAACGAGCTGTTGTTAGTTTTTGGCTGCTGTGACAACACATAAAAACAACTGTTGTGAACGATAATCACCACAAAGAACATACACAACACTAAACTACAACACAACAGATAACTGTTGTAAACGATAATCCCAATTTGAGGTTAACAACACTAAATTAACAACTGTTGTAAACCATAATCGGGCCCTACATCTCAATAAATCGGTCAATTTGTATGGGAGGTACCAGAATGAGGAGCGACAATGCCGCTATTTTCATTATTAGAACAAAGCTTATCAAATTGAATTTCGTTGAGTGTATGCACATCTTTTAATTCAATTTTTACCAAAGCTATAGCTGTGAGGAAACGTTATAATTAACTTGGACGACCCATTTTTAGGAAGTCTATATAAGAAGAAAAACAACAAGTCTATATAAGAACAAAAAGAGGTGAAGAAATGATTTTGGGACAGTCTGTAGGTAGGATCTGCATAATGTAATCCGGAGAACTACAAATATCTGTACAAACTCAACACAGCGTGTTTAGAGATACGAGGATACCGCCTGTTAAAAACTTGACAGTGATTTACTGTCAGCAGGCTGTGAAGGATATTTTAGCTATACTATAATTTTATCTAAAATACAATAGCAGTGTTTTCACTAAAAACAACTTTTTTTGCAAATTCGCATATTAACTTTTCATATTTTTATCCACCACGTTTAAGATCCTGTGGAATAAGATATGGATTGACTGGTCCGGATATCCACACTATGGAGAAGATTCAAGAAAAACAGATCAACTCACACCGTCTATTCATAGACTATAAAACTGTCTTCGACAGTCTGATATCGTAAAAACTATGAGGTCATAACCGAATTTGGTATTCCGTGAAGCCTTTCCCTTAGGAAAGAAACGCAAAAATCATGGCAAGACATTTTACAATAAATGAGAATTTAAAAGGTGACAGCCTACCGTGCGACCTCTTCAACAAATTGTTGGAGGCAATTATAAGGGAGTTGCAGTTAACACGTCTGATACCATCTTTAACAAAAATCATATTCTATTTGAGAGTGACAAAGATATAGATGTTATTTTATATTATATTGTTGGCAGAAAACTGTAAGTTGTAACTGCAGTCTTCCCCAACATTGAGAAGGAATCAGAAAAAATTTGCCTTACGGTGAATGAGGACATACCAAAGCTATTTGCCTTGGACTAACAAAGAGTCTACTCGTATAGAAAGCTGCGTGTACGTCGGAAGCTATACCTTTGGATTATTAATTATTACTAAATTAATCCGAAGAGATGATACTATGAAATGAGCAAGCGATTTAATGATAAAGTTGTCTCTTAACGAGAAAAAATGTCCGACTGTACCAAACATTGATCTCACCTGTCTTGCTATATGGCGCAGAATTCTGAAAGTCTGCAAGAAAAAAAAAAAAATGCTCCTGAAAATATATGGACACATAACGGACAGTATCGGCGTCGCACGAGCCATGAACTGTCTGGTTCCGTCCGCATAACACGATTATGTAGATGGATATAAACTCCTTCAGCAAGAAAACTCTTCGAACTCGATGAGCGGAGGAAAAAAAGTTGGGTCAAAACTCTGTTGGAGGGATCAGCCCTACGAAGTACTGTCAAAATTTGATGTGAGGAATTTGAGAAGAAGCGCCGCCTACCTGCGGCGTATAAAAGATGGGAATGTCTGTTCCAGTCGTTATCTAATTAAGTAATTAAGTAATTTGCAGAAAATCATCATACGCTATCATAACCTAACCCATGGAAATGCTAACGGAAAGCTATTTAGGGGAGTAAATTTGCCCACAATATCGATATTGAACTGCCAACGCGTAAACCTTCGTACATTAAAGTAGCTGTTGAAGCTTACGTTGTGTACAGCTCAATAAATAAATGGAAAAGTAAAACCAAACCTTTATAACCACATATACTCGTAGCAATCTCTAATTTAGCATTACCCGACTCGACTTTTGTGGTAAAGTCCTCTACTCCAGACTTCAAATATTGTAATGTAAATGAATGTTGAGCTAATTATTGCTTGACACAAATCGGCCATTGATTCACCGTTTCCTACAAATTAGGACCACAAAAAGTGTTCGCTAAATAAAGGCCATCAAGGCAAACTAAAAAATTGGTAGCTTTGAAATACGAATTTATTGTAATGGCTTCCAACAGTGTCTTTCTTTTCTTCCTTTAGCTAATTTTTTTTGTTCATCTTTCGTCCATTGGCCTTTAGTAACCGTTTATTAGGTCACATTGTTCGCATGGCCTACGACCCGTCGACCACCGCCTGGCCAATGCGCACTCTTGACCTCCTCTCATTCTGGCAGTTATTTTTCCGAATCCAAAGCTTCGACAGGCAAATGAAAGGGACGCTTGATAATTTAGTGAGTTGGGTCATGACAAGTACGACGATTGTTTGCTGTGTCACAGCATAAAAATGCAAATTTCAAATAAGGGCGTCAACCAACACTTTCTTGGCTCAATCAGTTTGACTCCTATACGGAACGAATGACTGGATTGCTGGATTAGATGGCTAAACATAGTAGGTCTGTGGAAATTTTGCCACAAAGCTTTAAGTATTATGTGATTGTGCTGTACAGGAGGTCAACATTGTGTGTTTTTTTAACTTTGAATATGGACTTAGCGAAGTTCCTTCATTGCATGTTTTGTTTCATACATCTGTAAATATTCGCTGAGGGCAAAGGAGCTGTAAGGTGGATATCGAAGCTGTTGTTAGCGTCATTGTCGTAACGTATGTAGTTTAGTGTGTCTGACATCATCGTTATGCAAGTACAGAACACAAAGTTCAACAGTATTGTGTCAAGATATCGTAAAGCGATGATTTTCCATAAATTAATGGGAGATCGTCTTTAATTCAGTGAGCTTAGATATATCCTATTTTTAGATTCAGTCGACGGGATCTACAAATCAACGACAATCCCCAACCTCAGTGTGAGAATCATTTACTGCACTCGGCTACTCTAAATGTTTGTCAGATACATTCATGTGACAGAGGCTAAAATAATAACAGGTGATTGTATCAGGGTTTGAACCTACGACCATGTGCATAACAGTCACGTATTCTAACCATCAGGCCATGGCCGATCACTACTGTAGGTGCCTCCAATATAAATGAACATGTACGATGACAATTTAAATTCTCCTTTCGAAATCAAGTTAAACCCAATTTAATAACTGACATACTTAGTTTTCTCTGGACATTATTTTTGTACAGAATTGTTTAAATTAATTTCGCATGTGAAGATTATATTCCGCGTCAATTCGTTTTGAATATTTCCACATTTCATGAATTCGCCGATTTGCAAAAATCGGTAACACAGTTCCTTCGGAGACCACAATTTCAATTGGCGAATGACGTAAATAATGTTTACTTCTAATTCCCCAATCGTAGACGGATTATGCGTGTAGACTTTGGACTTTAAGCAAACCCAGCATAAAAAACCATAGAAGTGGACACCATATGAACGAGGCAGCCAAATCAAGGGTTCGAAGCGTGAAAATAACTGTTCATCGACTTGTTCTCGCAATAATAATATATAGCGCTGTCACGGGCTATGCTTCAATTGGAATCACAGGAATGACATGATAATGACCGCCATTTATAGTTATGTTCCGGTCTGTCTCATTTTTTGAAGAAATATGGACCGTTGATTTCATCGCTCCTCAAACCGCACCAAACTGTTGTTCTACCTTGAGGTAACGATCACGATAGAAGTGACCCTCATTCGCGAACAAAATTTTGGTCAAAAATAAGATATTTTCTTCAAGCTTTTCAAAAATCCAAAGACTGAAAAGTTAGAGAGTAAAATTCTCCTCTACTGCAATTTAATAAGTGTTTAGTCTATGATTTTCACGCTAATTACCACAAGTTGTTGCGAACAACAAGCCAAGTTTGCAGAGAGCGGCCATGAATCGATTCGTCTTAGTCATGGCGTGCACTCTCCTCTACTGCCATTATGTTTTCTCCGCCATATGCCAGTAGTTATGATTACTGAATACTGAGCGGCCAATAGACCATATCCGTAGAAGAAAATGGCGCCGACAAAACTGCAATGACAAAATTGCTCCAATCGAAGTTTGATTGTATTCCCCAACGGCTTTTATCCGTTTCCAAAATTTCAAAATCGTAGTAAATAACAAAATTTAATTTTATGATGAAACTTAGATAAGTTGAATCGAATTCACTAGAAAACAAAAATTCGTAGTGAACAAGTTTTTCTGCTATTCTCTCAAAGCTCCCCGCTCCGTTCCCGCTGTACGTACGCTTGAAATGAACTTATTTTTATACAGACTTTTTTTTTAAAGAATTATGGAATTTTTAAAGAAGAAGGATACTACAATTTACGATATTTTAAATTGAATATATGTCGCTAGATGGAACAAATATTCAGATCGAAGTGACAGTACTAAAAGAACATTTTGTTTAAAACTGAGCATTTAAATGATAATTTTCAATCAGGAGCTCACACTAATCGTCAGCTTTGTTTTGGCTTTGATTGCGTGATTTCTAAAAGAACATCAAAAGGTCGATTCACACACGAAACCTTCACTTCATGAGTCGATTCACTTTTCAACTTATACAAAATTAGAAACTCACATTGGTTCAACAATCTCTCTCATAATATTCTGTGGAGTTTTGAAAATCCAACTTACCTCGAGATAAGGAAATTTTCTCATATTTTTGTTATAAATATAACTGCTGAAACGAGAGCAGTCAAATCAACAAGTTTCAAAATTTATTCTAATCAGATTTGGCAAAATAACTCATTTCAAATAAGTTGAAAATATGTTGAAAATATTACAAAAACAAAAAAATATATAAAGCCATTTTAGCAATCTGAACTATTGTTCATTTTGCTTTTAACAAACAATTTATATCTGGTGAAGAGGCTTAATCAAAATGTAAATTTGAAATGCGAGATTGTTCAATGTGGACGATCATTGCGACAAAACATCGTATTTTGATACAAGCGATTTCGTAAAAAGTGTATGATGAAAAGTACTGAACTGATTAAAAGCAGTTTTGCTTTTAATTTTTTCTTCAAATTTTGTTTTAGTAAAATAACTGATTCTTTGTTTGGCCATTTAAATAAAAACCCCGATAATTTTGAAAATATATTAATATAGAAACTATTTGCACATCATTATTTATCAATATATCAGCTGTTAACATCACTTCGAATATGTGAACAACAAATTTTACACTATGTAAAAAGGCGTTGTTTTTTTTTTATTTTTTTTTTTTTTTTTTGCTCTCCCGTATAATATAATTTTGTTTGAAACTGGTTTTGTGGTATATAATTAATAATGTAGTATATAATAATAATTATAATTAGTTAAGTAATTATAACTAATTTAATTTCTTTCTGAACATTATTGACAGAATATTTAACTAAGATGTTTGTAATCTCTTTACCTATAAATAGGAAGTTTATAGAATTACGTTTATTATAGCAAGTTATGTGTGTTGCTGTTGCACTCATTATATAATCTATCGTTATCTCTTCTTCACCTGTTATGTAAATAAGAACATTATAGTAGTAAGTTTATGTTAACCAACACTATTCTGTTAATATTTTTGTCTTTATCACACCCATTATGTAAATAAATGTTCTCTTAAAACCTTTAGCATTTCTTAGAAAATAAGTCATTTTAGTAAAATAGAGCAACTTTTTACTTTTAGATTGATTAATAAAATTAATGTTGAAGTGGAAATACGTTCCAGGATATTAAAGTTGTTCTGTCACCAGACATAATAAAGCAGATATTTTGGTATCCAAAGTACAGAAATGAAACTACTTGTTACTTCTGAACGAAATGAATCGATTAAATTGATTTAATCACGTCTCAGGATCCTAAATACTATTCTGACTTTAATGCTAATCACCAACGAGACACCAATTGGACACTTTTTATGAAACACAGTTTTCTTGAACGAAATAGTCAAATTTATATTTATGAAGTGATAAACGGTCAAAAATTTACAAAAGTTATCCAAATTATACCAGGTTATCTATTTTTCGGTTTCGAAAGCAAAGTTCAATAAAACACACATAAAGCTATGATTTCGATGAAACGTTTATTTCATTATAATACTTGGACTTTGCCTTAATGTACGAAATACAATGCCATTTAAATTACCGCCTCTGAATTGGTCACAGCAGTGAATCTTCTTGAAGTAGTTTTCGATCATTTTTTCCCACATTTCGGGTGGTATTTCATCGATAACTTGACGAATGTTGGGTTTCAAATGATCCAGCGTTTGATCGGCGTCAAGTCGCATGATGGTTTCTGCAAATTTCTCATGCAATAAAGTCAAAATCGTTCGTGTTGTATGGTTCGTGGTACCGTCTTTTTGTCCGTCCAGTTCATAATCCTCAATTACAGGCCAAAAAACGTCGGTTATCATACGGACATAGTGCTCTGAATTGAAATTCATATTATCGCATGCACTTTCACCAATATAAACAGTATTTTCGGCAGCCCGTCCACTGCGATAATGCATAGTCCTGACCACTCTGTAACGCTCCCAGTCTCTTCAATTTTTTTTATAATCCTGCCAGTAGGTCGATTATAACGACCATAATCATCTTGTAATCCCCGAAAAATGCACACAGTTGAATCATCAGGAACAGTTGACAGCTTTGCCAGACCGGTGGTTTTGGAACCACTAAATGGATAATCCTGTATCAAACATTTTATAAAAATTATAATGGGATAATAGAAATAATGAATACGTATGAAGTAAGAGATCTCGCGGGTCTGTGAATACAATAAACCGGTATTTAAATTATGGCCAATGCCACCTTATTCACATTTTGGGTCATAGAAGTACCACCAAGGGCGTCATAAATCACTCGGTTTTATGTTTTTAAATACTGCTCAAAATTACTGCATAATACATCGCATTATTTATATAATAATTTACTTTCCGCAGTGAAACTATGGATGAAAGTTGAATTCCATTTTTATGAAATATATATCAGAAAGGTTCATTTGATTTTCATTCTCAGACCTTTATTTGTTTAAATGTTTGTTGTGTACCAAAAGTGACTGAACTTAGTGCAAACGACTGTAATATATGAAACCCGAATCTGTAGGCTAAGTCTGTCATTTGTGTCTGAGGTTCCAAAAGGTGCTGGTTTATTTTACTTACATTTCTAAATCTTGCAAGAATTACACAACAATACAGTGGACAAAATTTTATATCTCTACCGCCTACCAATTAGAAATCAAAAACACAAAAGCTGATTTCCGTCGTATCGAATAATTCGTTTGGGAATTCTATTTTTTACTTCTTTTCTTGGATTTATATGAGGTACAAATATATGAGTAACAAAAAATGCGTTACTTTGAACTGCATTGAAAATTTTATTTAACACTAGTCGGCACGGCGTGCGTTGCAACGCCGTAATTAAAGTTGGATGATGTGATAATGATAAGTATAGGAGAACACTGTTTACAATCGTAAAGTTTACGGCAAATGCTTTATCAATAGAACTCAAATAAATAACAGCGCCACATATAGGTTGTTATGTTTGTCACCTACCATTATTTGATTCAATGTTAATGTGGTAAAAAAATTAATTGCAAAAATCTCATCTCCAACGCCATCTATCACTTCAAATAAAACCATTTAAACTTTCCGGAATACTCTACCAATAATTTAAGACCAAAATGAGCCAAATCGGTCCAACCGTTCTCGAGCTTTAGCGAGACTAACGCACAGCAATTGATTTTTATATATATAGAGAAATGGAATGATCTGAATTAGGTCGAAAATACATGGTTTCGTTCGATAACTCATTGCAATTTTAAAACTTAACTCTGTCATACAAACCCTCGTCCTTTTTGGCAAAAAAAAAAAAAAAAAAAAAAAAAAAAAAAACTAACGGATTTTAACATTCATTCAAATCATTCACCATGGACAGGAAAAAATAGTAATCATTTTGTACCAGGTCCAGACTATAAGATGAGTGCACAAGAGCTTCCCAAGCATTCTCCTGAAGTTTCTGTCGAGTCACTATCGATGTGTGTAGACCGGCACTTTCTTGATGGAACACAATTCCTCTCCTGTAGATCGAAGCTGTCCGCTTTCGGGCAATTACTTCTTTAAGACACTTCAATTGTTGACCGTACAGGTTTGAACTAAAAGTTTGGACGCCGGTCATAGTAGATGATTCCCTGTTAATCCTATCAAACGCTCAGCACAACTATTCCGAACGGTAATCCTGGCTTAGCCACCGTTTGCGCTCGCTTATTGCGATTCCAAAACGACAATTTTCTGTCCACGTTATCGATTCTCGTATGGAAATTCGGTCCATCATACGTCTTTTTGGTGATTCCAAACGGGTTTTTAGGCAATGTTTAGCTCATGAGCAATCGAAATCATTAAGTTGTCTACTTTCGACAGACGTGGTGCACCTTTGACATCAAAATTGTTTGGCTGTTATGGTGTTAGGCTTGTAAACACTATAAGCATTTAAAGACGGCTGGTTTTTGTTTTCACCTATATTGAAGAAAAACTGCAAAATATATCCTATTTTCATTTTGCTGCTGTCCATCTCTGACGTGCACTCAAACAAAAAACTGCCTGAGTATTTTTTTGAGTTTGAAATCTTATATTTCTAACATCATCAAGCGCAACGCGATCGCACTTACACAATGCGATGAAAAGATTACTAAAGCCATTGATTGGAAAAATAATCAATTTTTTTTTACTACACCTCATACAGGGTATCCGTCGGGAACGTATACTACTCTGTTTGTTTATAATTTTTGATTAAATGAAAGAAAATGAATCTTATATTGATAAATATTTTATTTAATGTCGGCAATTATGAATGGAATACAATATCAGATAAATGTCCGCCTCTGCTAGCCTCACAAATACGAGCCATTTTGAGCACATTTTTCATTACGTTTTCACACATTTCACGCAGTATTTCATTCATTTCATCACGAATATTGTGTTTGAGTGCATAAACTTCGCTTTTCAGATATCCCCACAAAAAGAAGGTCGGAGTAGTTAAATCTGGCAACCGTGGAGGCCACTCAACATCACCATTTCTTGCAATAACTTGTTGTGGAAAGAGGTCTCGCAGTAATTCCATTGTAATCCTGGCTGTATGCGATGTGGCACCGTCTTGTTGATACCACATGTTAATCAAGCCCAACGCATGCAGTTGTGGCGTTAAAAAGTTTTCAATCATATCACGATATCGCTCTCCATTGACTGTTACCGTTACGCTATTTTCAGTTTCGAAGAAGTAAGGTTCAATGATTCCTCCTGACCAAATTGCACACCAGACTGTCAGTTTTAATTGGATGCAAAGGTGACTGATGAATAATTTGAGGATTTTCCATTGCCCAGAACCGACTATTCTGTTTATTCGCATATCCATTCAAATGAAAATGTGCCTCGTCACTCATTATGATTTTTTCATCAAAATCGGGGATGTCATAGGCGGCTGTAACGTTCTATTGGTATATGTACGGCGGCGTAAATGGTCTTGTGGAAGAAGCTCTTGTGTCAATCTTAAATGGAAATGTGAATCTTAAATGAAAACCAATGCAAATCCTTGTGCAAAATTGTGGCCAAAGTTGTTCTTTGAAAATCAAACTCCTGAACACGGCGTCGAATTGAGGTTGATGGATTGTTTTGAACACTTTCTTGAGAAGCAGTAATGTTTTCAGCCAATCTTGCAGTACGTTGTGGTCCATGCTTGGCCCTATCAGCTACAGACCCTCTTTCTTCGAAATCATTCACTACACGATAAATAGTGCGTCTTGTTGGCACGTTGTTTTTCCTAAATATTTCATAAAACTTTCTCATCACCACAGTAATCGAAGATTGATTTTGATAAAATGTTTTAACGATTAAATCACGTTGGTTTATCGAATATTTTTCCATAATAAATTTGCCACGTCTCTACTTCACGAGTGCCAAATATGAACTGTCAAGATTTATGTTTACCAAAATGGCGGCAAAATAAAGCAGTAGACACTCTGTATTTATCAAACGCTTGATGTTTAATTGAATACGTTTGTATAGAAAATATGAATTCAATAAGACGTCATAATATTGCCAACTTACGAGCTTATTGAGAATAATAAAATAATGCACTAGAAAGCTAAATTAGATTACCATAGATTGGTAAGCTATAAAAAATACATGCAATTGAATTTTGAAAGAACCACATATTTTCATTCCAGCTGCGGTCTAGTAAAATTTACACTGAAGCATGAAATAAATGGAACAGACTGCAAAACGGTCGCCTGCTTGGCACATGCAAATACTGGCACACTATGCTATTTCTCGTTGAAATAGCAGTAGAATATGTACTATGCGTTCAATCGGATGTATGGTTTCTAGTTTTTAAGCCTGGTCAGAGCGGAGCGGTTTCAAAATAAAATGGATTTTCGCTCCTAGTTCGTTCTCCGCTCCGGTAAATCTTGTCTAAGAGTTACTTCATATTTTGTTGTTGGTTTATTACCAAGAAGAAGAACTAAGACTGATATGTAATTTGCAAGGGCTTTACTTGTTTTTAAAGATTTTTCGTTTTTAGCAATATGTTTTTTTTTACTTATTTACTTATTTATTTATTTTTATTTATTTATTTTATTTATATATATTTTTTTTTTTTTTTTTTTTCTGGTTTAAGCGTTTTCTCTTCGGTAATATTCTACGACATTTCAATACGTTAAGTGCCTACTGTAGTGTACACTATAATAATTTAAAAAAAAGGACCTAACAACAGTTTAAATAAACACTTTAAATTGTTAATTTGATTAGTATCACTTAATATAACCACCTGAAATATTAAAGATTCGTTTGATCACCATTTATTTGTCATTTTCCCTGGAGTTATTAAGGCTAATTTCTAGGACAAGGACACGATTATGACAACAAATAGAGCTTTTTTTGGTAGAAAATGGAAAACATAAAGACTACGCTTCTAAGATATTAAAGTATATTCCTTCTTCGACAAGGGTGTTATTGCATTTACTCGTTTTGGAAGATAAACCTTTAAAATGACACCTTTAATCTTTAAACGTAATCTTTAAACTTTAAAATAATAAAAGCTTAAGAACAATAACATCCTCTGCTCAGAAGGACATAAAAATAAAAAGTTCGAGGCAACATAATTCGTAAACCACACCGGTTTTTAATCTACGGTTTATATTTTTAATATAATAATAGATTTTAGTACAAGAACACGGGTTGAAAACACCCCCTATTTTATGTTGAAAATGTATGACTTTGCCATTAGCAAATTTGTATGTATACGAGTACATACATATGTTCTCCGTTCATAAATTTATGTATGAAATAAACTCATATGTATACCTATAAATAAATGTTTTTATTGAATTCATAAAATCAAAATCAATTACATTGAAATGTTAATTAAGCCTTTAGGTTTCAAGTGATCCTATGTTTCTGTTATCGTTTGTAATATGTTTTATATTTTTCTTCTCTCAAATCGCCTCATCTAAATAAAATTAAATAAATAAGCTGCGCATCACACTGCTGTTCAAAAGAATGGAATTCTAACCATTTGATTCAATTTTGTCAAACAAAAGTGTAAATTGATGATTTTATTTGGCCTATAATTAGCTCTTGTAGTTTAACTGACATTGATAGAACAGAAAAAACGCTGTCAATGTGGTCACTGTACTTCATAACTTGGTACAGTGACCACATCGCCAAAAAAATTTACATAAATTAATTTCGTTCTACATGCCAACTTTTTGCAGTGAATTTCCATAAGAAAAAAATGAACCTGGTATTTGAAGTCAAATTTTTCCACCAGACAATATTGGATTTTTCGCGAAAAAAATTTGCTTAAGTGACAGCGTCAGCCTTTTTCGCCCAGCACTGAAACCGCAAGAACAAATGTTTTTAAGTTATAACGTACATATCTGTAAAATTGTGTTGTTCTGATTTCAGTGTTGGAAACTAACACAATAAAGTAGGCAATGCTTTTTACGAGGGAACAATGTCTCGTGGAATTCTTTCCTCGTGAAAAGAACATAGCGTTCAACTTAAAGCTACCTATAGGTACAATACTGTACAGAAAAAACAATGTCGCGAAATTTGCTCACAAGCAAACAATATCTCGTAAAAGTTTGTCCTCGTGAACATAGTCTGTAGCTTAGAACCGTCTAACTTAAAGTTGTCTAGTTAAAAACTGTCTAGTTTAAAGTTAACTAGTTCAAAGTTATTTACTCAAAGCTGTCCAGTTTAAAGTAAGGTATAATATTTTTTTCACGGCAAATTCTACGCGACATTGTGAAAAATACCGCGGAAAAATTTCGCGGCATTGCCAGTTTTTCTTCCTTTTTTTGTGTTGATTTCCAACACTGAAATCGGAACAGCTTATGTTACTAAATCATCGTGTTTGATAATAAATTTGCAAAATTGTAGAATCGATTTCTTTAATTACTATTTCACATCACAAGTTTATAAATGTATTAATGGCCGCGTTATGACGCATATACTCGTATCTAAGCTGTTCCAATTTCAGTGTTAGAAACCAATTTAAAAAAAAGATTGACGTTGCCATTTAAGAACATTTTCCTCGCGGAAAAATATAACAAAAAAAAAAAAACATAATAAAAAGAATTCTGGAATTGCCACATAAGAAAGATTTTTCTTGCGAAAAAAACATGGTATTGTCTGTCTGGTGGACAATTTAGCTTCAAATTTCGCAGCAATTTTGTTTATAGTGAGTTTCACAGCGAAAAGTCAACGTAGTATCTTCATTTAGATTAAAAACGATCATCTTTGTCAGATCGTTTACAGGACAATGGATTGTGCTTAATGGATACTAAATGAATAATTTTTGGTTATTGCAAAGGGAATGAAAGTATTACTTGGTGGAAGATATACAAATTTATGGAATTACATTATAAATTATTAAATTTTCCAATTATCACCCCTTGCAAATCATATAGCAACCAATTATTGTTGCCAAATCGGGGGCGTGGCATTTCTAATTCGTGGAACCAAGTTTTCATACTTGCTAAATTGTACGGAATTTAGTACAATTGAATAAAAGACGTAATAAATTATACTGAGTTGATTGAAAGCCTTTGAATTAAAGACATGAATGTAAGATTCTTTGGGTTAAATTAAACATTTTGTATGCAAAATACTAGAAAGGTTTTGGTTATTCAGCCGATTTTTTCATATTTCACCAAGTATTACGGTTCACAAGGGAAAATTTAATTTCGACGAATCAGGCAATTTCGTTTGCAGAACTAAGTTTATCAAATGCATAATGGGTGCAAAATTTAGATGAACTCAGAGCAACTGCTTGGAAAATATGAAGCTAGGTTTATATATGGGTTAAATCAGTGGTGGTTACTTGGTTGACTTTCTTCAAGTTTTACTAAGCGTTATAAATTTATAATGGGTAAAAATTTAGGGTACTTTTAAAAGGTTACTAATGGGAGTTACGGGGAATCGATCAATTTGTATGGGAAATATCAAAAGAAGTGTGATTATGTGGTCTATTTTCATTCTTAGAATCTACCTCAGCAGAATCTTAATGTGAACCAAATTTGGCCGAATTTATTGACACTGCAAAGAAAACACGAACTTAAGAATACATACCGACAAGGGCGTTATTAGCCGCTTGATTTTTTTAAATTTTACCCAAAATTATAGATCTGATTCGTGCTCGAAATCATATTGGGAATTACAAGGAAAATTTTGATTTTTTTTAAATCAGCCAATGTCTATGACGTTTGCAAAAAGGAGAGTGACACTGCCATCCAAATCCTCAATGTGTATCAAATTCAAGCGAAGTTAATGAAACCAGATATAAGATATGAGCTTAAGAATATACATATCAAATCGACATAGATTTTTTCAGATTCTAACAAGAATTATAGATCTACAGTGTAGAAATTAGGAATAGACCGATGTAGTCCATTTACAATCCACGACAACGATCTAGCAAAAAATTTGGGCTCCCACTATTACTAATGTATATGGAGACATGGCATTTGCCGTGTTTACCAGCCAGCCAGTCTGATGGATATAGTTCAATCGACTTGAGAAATCTTGAAACGCATTCGGTCAAAAGATACTTGATACTTTAAATGCCTCTTTCTGGGTGTAAATATCAATGCGATATCAAACGATATATATCTTCATTTCTTCCAAAATGTCTCGGAAATCTCAGGATGCTTTTTCTAGTGTCGAAATGACGCTTCGCTAAAAAAGTCGTTAGTGTGTAGAGACTTCCACGGTTATCAGAGGGTTAATTGACATATTTCACCATCTCTCTACTGTTGCTGGGCACACATGTTTGTGTAAAAGACACACTTGAACTACAACATATTTGTAAGCTGTAGCCGATTTTTGTTTTTTCCATCCCAACCTGAAGTTTAAATATGATCATAACTTTCTAACTTGTATTGGCAGCGGTGGTAATGGCAGAACGGTAGGTCGGTGGTTGTTCATGAGGGAAATGGCGGTGGTAGCCATTCCGTCGTTGTTACTCCACGGCCACTATAAAGGACATCATATAGCTAGTACGCTTGGATTGATGACACTACTGCGGGCCTATCAACAGTGGCATCAAAAACTCTTTAGGCTTAAATCAATTTTCTACGTGAGTGAAGAACATCAGGCGTGTGATATCCCCATTGTATGCTCGAACCTCCTATTGTCTTTTTTTATATACACTGAGCTCCCATCGTTTCCGTTTTGTGCACTCCACCTCCAGTACGAAGCAGTTCGGTTTTCATGCTCAAATATCGTCCTTTGCCATAAACATTCATCCCGATGGGCTATAGATTGATAAACTCAACTAGGCGAGGAAGTAAAGTGGAAAAAAACCAGGGAAGAATTTCGGTTGGCAGAGAGTAGATACTCCAATGGTTGACTCGCGCCGATTGGGGAAAAGGTTACAAATAAGACTACAGGGATACAATGTGTGCAGAGTATACCATGTACTTGCATGGTTCCACACACACAGACATTTTGCTCCTAAGGACCAACGCACACGAATTCTACTCCCTATCCATTCCACATCGACAGCGATATTGTGGTGGGTTGTTTTGTCAACGACCAGACGGAGTTATTTGTTATTATTTGCTGTTGTTGTTGTTGCTGTTGTTCTTGGTTGTACTCACAAGGAGGCTATTAAGATTTCCACCATGATATTCAAAGTTCATATCACTTTAAGTGGAACACAAACAATGTATGAGCTGGCACAAGCGGAAGAAGGCCAATGTGTAAGGAGCCGCTAGGTGGGGGTCACAGGATATTACCCGAACAAGATTAATATGCATATCATTTGAAAGGAGCAAAAAGGACCGTTTTGTGTGTTGTAATTTTACGGATGCCATTGATAATGTTTACTGGAGAGGATGTTGGGATAGGAATTCATATTTCACAAAGTCGCTCAGCTCTCATGTTTTGCAAAACGCAATATTTAGGAACAAAGCAGGCATGTTGGAAAAGGGGTAGTTGTTGACATTAATCAAAGAGTAAATCTGAGAACTTCATGGACCAGACTTTAATAGTTGATAACATATTGTGTTATGGAAGAAGACTCTTAGGGGGATTTGAATGAAATTTTTTATTTAAATACATTATTGAAATCTAAGAATTTCTTTGGTAGCCTTGACTGATATACGATAAAATAATCAAAACAAACTGGTTTTTTACAAATGAAATTTTCTAGTATTTGTAACTAATGGCAGCTGTTATATGCACCAGATTTACGTCTCCTATTAAAGACTGTAAATGGCATATTTAGGCGGAAATCACCACACGATTCCCTGCTTTTGCAGTCCTACTTGATGTTATGGCAGCACAGACCCCACTCTCACATAAATCAGTTACGACTACACAGGATACATGTAAATCGAGTGAAGGCACTGAGCGAATGCTATTCCGATGGATCATTAAATGAGATTTAAAAGTACAATTAGGGTGAGTCAGAAAAGTTTAAATAAATAAATCAGGTTTCACCTTACATACGAGCGAATAAGACGAATAATCAAAAAAAGTGAGTTTATACTGCGAGAAAACATGAGATGAGATTAACTGTGAATCCCTCAAAGCATCTTCGATTCGTGACAGATCCCCGTTTTAAGTCTTATGATGCAGAGAATTAAGGTTGTGGTTGCCTTTTGTAAAACTCTGCTTCATGCCGTTCTATTGCTCTGAAAACTAAAATGAAATTGGTTGATATACCACCGTGTGTCCAGCTTAAATTCCAAATTTCACTACGGCATAGAACTTGCATATCCGATCATCACCCAAATCTAATAAGAGGATGATGATGTCTAATTTATTTATTTATTCATTTATTTATTTTTTTTTTTAGATTTTTTAAATTTTTTTCCTTAGAACTCACTGTAATTTAGTTCTTATATGTATGTACTCGTATATTTAACAGGTATACAACTGATTGAAGATTCTTTAATTCCTATAAAAAATATATTTTGTCTAACAACGAACAGATTCAGCAGATACTTAGACAATCTTGTGATTGCCTGACTCAGTGTAGTTCTAGTGCGCGTCAAAGATGGAAGGGAAAATGAGGCATATTTTACAGATTTTCTTTTACAAAGGCGAAAACTCAAGCCAGGCGACTGAAAATCTCAATACAGTTTATGGTCCTAATAGTGAAAGTGACACTAATGAGTAAGTTGGTTTCGTCAATTTCGTTCCTGTATTTTTTATGTCAGAGATGCAACACCCTCTGGAAGACGGTGGCGCATGGTCGGTTTATAGAACACTAATTCAAGAAACCCAAACCTTTCTCCTCGCAAACTATGCACGCTGGATACTACATATGATCTATAGGGAAACTGTTCAGCTCTCCATTCGGAGAGGATTGAGCACTTCTAGTTAATATACAAATAAAAGTCATTGGTGATGCTAAATTATTAAAGTCTAGTCTTGATTATTTGGTCAATTTGGTTCGAGCTGTATTCAACTAGCATGCGGATAGAAACATCCGACAAAGTCAATACATGCCACACAGTTACTTTAAGCTATTATGGTGAAAAGTGGCAACCTTATAAAACATATGTTGTAAGTTTTAAGGCGGCACGTTGTTTAGTATTTTTATTTAAGCCATCAAATGTGAACGATCCAGTGAATCTGTAAACATGCAAAAAATTGGTCATCGTTATGTAATTCAATATTTCCATTGGAAAGGTCTCAGTCCAACCAATATTAAAGCCGAGCTACATTCTGCTCTGAGGGAGTCTGTTCCTTCGATTACGACTGTAAAATATTGCGTAGTAGAGTTTAAACGAGACAAGACTAACACCGCCAAACACGACTAGGAAAATCCAGTAAATGGTATTGGATGATCTTCGGCTGAAGGTGCGTGAGCTAACTGAAAGATTTGAAGAAAAGAAAGCTGTGCGCAAGATGGGTGCCGTGCTTGCTTTCAATAGAGCAAAAACAGCGTCGTGAAAATGTTTCAGTAGAATGTTTGGTTATGTTTCACCGCATGCGTCACATCGGTCAACCACTTCACGTCTGAGACAAGGGGACAGAATAAGGCGGCAGATTGGACTGAGAAAATCGTGTCCAAAGACAGCGTCATGACGTCTGTTTTTAGGATGCACATGGGACTATTTGTATTGATTATCTTCAGAAAGGAAAAAGCTCAGCGTTTAGGTGATTAAATTATGGAAAAGACCGCATTTGGCAAAAAAAAGTGTTGTTTCATAAAGACAATGCTCCCGTTCATGATGGATATTTTAAGGAGTTTAACAGTTCTTACATAAACAGAGTATAGAAGCTATTGAATAAAAGTTTGTAGAGCTAAAAAGCGACTATATGTGAAAATAAAGAAAAATTTCACACCTATTTTTGTCGTCTTTGTTAGGCCGGCTACTTTTGGGGTCGCCCTCATATTTCGAAATTTTATATCATGAAATTTTTTATTAGCAGGAAATGCAACACTTTTTTTTGCATTTCAGTTTTTATTGTTATTTGAACCGTTGAAGTATGAATATTTATAATGATTTTATTGCTAAATTTTTAAGTGGTGTATCAACAGTAACTTTATGATCCTATTAGCAGGACAAACCGTATACCTATAGAACGTGTCTTATTGCATATGTTGTTTAGGCTCACTTATGTACAGTATTGTTTAAATGAAACACACAGCAAAATCCGAGTGATTACTATTATTAAAGTACAGTAATAAAGCCAGAACAATGCAATCAAGTTGTTTTTTTACAGCATATGTATATGCTTTGCAAGATGTTTTTTTTTTTTTGGAATTTTGCACTAAAAAAGGAACAAGGTTGTTTAAGGATAACAATTTAAAACTGATTTTTTTTTTCATCCTTTTGTCTATCTAAGCCGATCTCTGTGGATTTTTTTCTATAGAGGAAATTAAGCCTCAGTTTACGAAACTTTACTTTGAAATCAAAAATTCTTTGTTAGTCAGCCGGAATCAGTTCAATACGGTTGTTGTACGTTAATAATTTGTTGAGTTTTGGCAAAGAATTCGTTCGCAATGATGTCCTGTGAGATGATGCATTATCGTGATATAAAATGCATAACTTTGCTTTTCACGAATGTGAAGTCTTTCTGTCGCAAACGGCACATAATGCCCAGACAATATTGTCTACGTATTTATTGTCTGATCTTTTGCTAAGAATTTCGAGCACACCGCGTTTTTTTTTTTTTTTTTTTTTTTTGGGTTCGACTTATTGACTTGTTTGCATGTTTACGTCGTGAACGCACCAAATGCAGGACTTTCGGAGCTGGTCGAGACTCCCTTAAACTTAAACTACGATTTTCTTCACTTTATCAATATTAACTTGAAGGCATTCATGTCCGACCAGGGCAAGGCAAAACTTCCACCTCAATTCGACCGCTTCTGAATATATACCACAGCCTAATATGGGTACGTTTTTAGTAAAATCAATTTAGCATAAGCCTTCAATAGCATTTTCCGCGCTTCAGCACAAAATTCCACTTGCTATTTAATATTTGAGACCAATTTGTTTTATCCTACGTAAAGTCGCAAAACACATTTGGGACAACCTGATAAAATCGAGCACAGCAAATGAACTACACATAATTGAACGCGCTCAAACTCCGCGTCAGGGTTACAAATAATTATGCAGAAACATGAAGAATTTCAATTTGCATGAACATCAATGTAAGGTTCGGATGGAAGTCACATAAAACATAATAAAGTCACTTCTCATAGTACAACAACGTTTTCTTTCGCGTTTGAACTAAAACTAACTGAAACCGGCCGGTATCTTCAGTTGCAAGTAACCAATATATTCGGATTATGATATCATGAAACTGAATCAATGAATGCCACTGTGGCCACACGCCGCCAATGGAGGGGGTCTGGGCGTCTCAAATTGTAAACGGTAAGCACGAGAGATTTAGATAACTGCTGCTGCGCTAACGCCACCTTTGCCAGTTTCAGTTCCTGAAAACACATACAGAGTACATTTCTCATGATCTTTATCAGTCAGTTACGGAGATAACATGACATTTCTTGGATGTGACTCAATTCATATGAACATAAAAATTTATTCAGTTTTACCTGAATGAATGTTAGATAACATATACGAGTATAATAGATGACGCGACATTGGTGAGGAAAAAAATTAATATTTAAAGGAGTAGACTTGGCGATGATGGAAATTTGAGCACAAAGTTGGATGTCTCTCCCTCTTGACGAATGACATGAATAAACAAGAAAACATTCCAGTGTATTACACACAGCAAAATATTATGAAAAATTCGAAAGGAGCATTTTTGTGGAATGGGTTCTACACTATATTACCAAATCGATTCATTCTACAAAGAATGAAATTCAAAGCAAACATATAACAATAATTAATAACAATAATATTTTTCTCCGTTGCCAGCACTGTTATCGACTTTTGTGACAAATTTCACATCAAATAAGAAATGCTTATTTTTACTTCATCAAACTTTGTATACATAATCGAATTATGTATGAATTTAAAACTGTCTCCTGAAGAGGACCAATTAAAATGGTAGCCAAATCTGAACTCAAAAATAAAATGTCTCAAAATATTGATCAAAGCGGCCAGTACATTGTGCAAAGTTGATTTTTTTTTAAATGTTGATATTTTATTAATGAATATATAAGTTTGTTATTTACTTTTACCTTATAAAGAAGAACCAAGTACTTTTTATCCATAGGGTTATCCATTTAGTGATTTAAAACCGCCGGTCTGGCAAGGCTATCAGCTGCTAAATACCTGTCATCTGAAGTGTTATTTATTTAGTAAAAGGTTTGCTATTTACGTGTATGAATCGTTTAACAACCGAAGAACGCGTAAAAATATTTAAATTATACTACAAAAGTGACGATTCGAAAGTGGGCACATTTCGTGCATTACGGAGTAATTATGGTCGTCATAATCGACGAAACTGGAATGTCCGCATTGCCGAAAATGTCGCATCCGTTAGTAAAAGTGTGCAGATAATCCGAATTTTAATTCAGATCGCTATGGTTGTATGACAACCGACTTATTTTTTGAACTGGATGATACATGGCTTCAACAAGATGGTATCACGAGCCGCACAATACGACCGATTTGGTTTTATTACATGAGAAACCGAAAAATGGATAACCCGATACAACAGTTTTAAATGAAATCCCACCTAGATTCCAGTGCCAGTCCCAAGTATTTTTACATTTTTTAAAATGTTTTTCTATGTTTATTTTTTCTATACAAAAATTTAAATGTTTCAAGTTTCAGTTTACTTTACTTCTATTTTCAAAAAATTTCTCCAACCTATTTCAAACTAAAATAAAAAGTTGTATGGCCTCCTTCCGCGTATAATGATGAGTGTCAGTCGAAAATTATGGTTTTGAATCTGGACGTATGTATGCTTTCCTAGAATATTAAGAATTTTTAGTCCATTTGCAATGCTATTTTTCCAAGAGCGCAACAACTTTTCGTTGTCATAAGTTGAAATAACTTTCTTAACGAAAAAAGCCAAAAACTATTTAAAAAAATTATGAAAAGAGCTGGAAAAAGCTTAAATCCGCCAAATGGATTGAAAAAAAATTTAAATTTAGCGGGAAAGAGGCTAAATTGGCAACACTAGTTACGAATGTCTTGGACGTGTGATTTGTTGCGATAACACAAACTTAGCCAAAAGCACGGGAGACTGAGCAGAGCACAAAAGATACTTAACGAATCACTCCCAATTATTACGAAACAAATCTCCTAATCGTGATGTTCCTTACTCTCAGTAGCCACATAATGAGCATTCCAAGGCATATCACAAAGCGAATGAATAAAGGGAATGCTGCAGACATGATAAGCCTATAGCCAATTGTGAGGGAACGCTTTAAAAAGATAATATGAAAGAACCGAAGAAACTAGAAAGTGGAGATGTCTTCTGTGAGCGCTGCATTGACGACTTCGTCACGAACAGGCACAGCGTGCTGCCAAAATGGAGAGTGCAGCACATGTGGAGAACTTACGCCAGTTAGTGTCAATGGTACTGTGATAAGTTATGCAATTATATGTAAAACCCATCGCGGAATCAGTCTAGCATCCTTCAAAATACAATGATAAGTCGAGTGCGTTGTACGAAAGATGATATATAGGCACTTCTATGAAAATACCTCAATCTTATCGAAGAGGCTTTAGACATGGTAAATCGAAAAAATCGACCTGATATTCACGCAACTGCAAATCGTGGGAAAGACCTAAGAAAAACCAGATTGAAACGTATCATCTATCATCTATCTAACTATAAAACTACAGTCCGATATTTTTTCACGTTATGCGGACAGAGATATCACCGAAATGTTGCTGCAGCCTTCCCAGACATTGACGAGGTAACGAGGAAAAAATCGAATTATTCGTTTCAACAAACAAGGAGTCTACTAATTAATCATCATAGGTGGTAAACGAGGACTAAACCAGATTATTTGTTTCGACAAAAAAGAAATCTTCCCGTTTGGGAAGAAGGTTGAATGTTAACAATTGCAACTTTAGATTGGTGGATGATTTTATCGACCTCGTTGGTGATGAAATGAACAGCGTCGACCGGGAAATTATTAGGAGACATTGCAATTAGGCGTTGTTATGAACGAACAAAACCTGAAATGTACCGGATATTTTTTCCAGTTGTCGTACCCATCATTGCTAATGGGTTAACATCGGCTTGGTCAAACGTGTCAAAATACACTGATTACTCCAGCACGAAAAGTTTTGGGCAACGAAGTCAAGTTTATCAGACGACATCAAAACTGGATGTGAGTAAGTAATAGTGTAGCAAACTGCAGCATTTGAAATTATTGTTAAATTTTTCATATTTTTAAGAAATATATGACATTATAGGGGGGACGCACGAATCGTGCTACAAACGCAAAACGTAATAACTTTTTTCTGTGTGAGTAATTGGACATTTTTATTTATTCGCAGGTTATTATTTAAATTTATTAAAATGAACGCTTGTGATGCAGCAAAGAGCATTTGTGTAGCGCAGCGGTACCATGCTTTTCAGTCCTTTATTTCCGTTCAAAGGGAATTTAGTCGGGAGTTTGTCGTTATTTGAATTTGTTGTTGTTATTTGAATTTCCTATTGCAGCGCAATTGGTGCGCCACCCTGTATTTTTATATCTTCACACGAAGGAATGAATACACAGAATACACAGAGGTCGGCACTCGAAGTGTTAGTAAATGCTGTAATTTTAGCTATTTTGATTTTTTTTTTTTTTTTTTTTTTTGTGTTTAAAAATTTCCGAATGTTTTTGAAACATTCAATGAATACTACGGAGTTGTTTACGTGCCCAAGGTAAAAAAGGTTTATTTCACGGTGAATTTGTTGATTCATGTTCGCACCCTGCTCAATGGAAATGAACCGTGAGCGTCCTGTGGCAGTTACTGCGGCCGAACCGTCACTGATGTAGGCGATTATTTTGTTTGTTTACAAATTGGTGAAACCTTAAAATTTTTCATCAGAAAAGACCAAATTTTCAGGCTCGCCATCAATGTGCTTTTGCTAGTCGGACTGCCTTTTGTGCATGTACTAAATATTGGAATCTTGTGTTTTGCAGGGCTTCATTCGTTTAATGTGCTCCCCTTGCTACGAGCAGACATATTGAAATTGTTTGTCAATGACGCTTTGTCGTGAATTAAGTTGAATACTGGTCTTTCCCTCTCGAACCATTTCCGGCGAAGTTGCTGTTTTTGGATGCTTCCAAAATCATTGCCACGTGTGATGATCCGATATACAAACATTTTGTTCACAGCTAAAGATCGTAGTTCATTAACAATGTCTGCTCGTTAAGAATTAATTTTTTAACTGCAATATTTTTCCACAGGCTTGTAAACAACATAACAGACTGACGCTTTTACAAAATCAGGTGCGCTATTATTTCGTTTTTTTTTTACATTTTCTTCCACGATTCCCCGCAAATAATGTCTTTTTTACTAAAGTTTAAAGGATGTCCAGAGGAATTTGAAGGCGAAGAGTGCCTGAACGGGCGTCAACGTTATGGTCACCAATTGATTAACGTTTAATGATTGGAGGCCTTGCTGATTGATGATGTTGGCATTTCAACTGGATCCGTAAACTCAATTTTAAAAGATATTTTAGGCCTCGGACTTTCATACCACATTCTCATAAAAATTTAATTTTTCCTAAAAATTCCACTAATATTGCTCCACAACCAACGTTTTTGCCCGACTTAGCAATTCAAAGCAATTAGTAAAATTGGTAAAAGAAGCCAAAAGAGAAAAATTGTTCAAATCTGTGCATTGAGCAATAACATTAAAACAAAATAACTCTAATGACAATCTGAATTGTTTTTACTAGACTTGTCGACCGCTCAATTACACAAAGTGTTCGTCAGTATTTCGGGACAATCGCCGCTCAAAGAATCCTACTCAACAAACCCACCACCACTGCCTAATAGCAATCGGGCACAGACCGCAGCCACATTGAAAATCTTGTAATATGTAATACTGTATGAAATCATACCCATTACTGTCAATTTAATTTTTTTTTTCTTCATTTTGACGATGTTATCTTCCGATTTGGACACTTTAGTGACTGACAATTTTACCTCCAAGTATAAAACAAAATGATGATTTTTAATTTTTAATAGTTTTTTGTGATCCTCCCCACAAAAATGCTGGAGTTATTATTTTGAAATTTTGCTACAACTGGAACGTTTTCTAACTCAGGAAGTTTTCAGGATCTTAATACATTGGCTCCTCACATCATCTTAATTTTTCCAGTAAAAACTACTGCTTTGAGAAGTCTAACTCCCGAGCACAGACAATAATACACAGATTCAATCACATTACTGAAAATCTTGTCCCCAGATATACAAAATATTTGCTATATTTAGCATCAATATTTTACTAAGTCGTGTCTGACCTTGTGCAGCTTCAATATAATAAAATATTTAGTTTTATATGTTTTTTTTTCTTACACAGAATTTCAATTTCAATAATAAATGAAACATGGTTTAGGATAATTCACCAAGTTTAAATAGTTTTATTATATTTATTTTCTGCTTGAATTATTTATATTTATGCGAAAACTCATAATTACCAATTGCGGACAGTTTGACGACTTACAATTTTAAAATGACGATTTTTGCGGATATTTAAACAAAACTTTACGATTTTTAAGTATGATGGGATACCATATGATACCACTAAATTTCCATTCTCCAAATGACTTATTAGACTTACCTGTAATGAGAAGAGAAACATTAGTTAATTTTATTATTATTATTATTAACTAATATTATAAAGACAATATGTAATTAATAAAAGCTTATATACTTAATAAAATATTAGCACAACAGAATTGAATTTTTGTAATTCGTTTAGATTACATTTAAATTGTAACAAAAGATTTGGCTTCACTGAAAATAGAATTTGAAACTGCTAAGTGATCATTATTATGACAAGTAATAAAGTTTTACGGTTCTTTTTTTTTTTTTTTTTTTTTTATCGCCGCTTCAATTGAAAAAACCGAGTTTACTTAAACATCAGATACATGAAGTGAAGTTTTGGATTATTCCCATTCAATTATTGTCATACAATCGTTTTTTTTTCTTCGTCAATGGTTTCCTTATTAATTTGTTGATGTAATTTGTAAAATACTTGGGTTAATTTCAACAACCATAATTATGAATTTTATGTCAATATCATTTAAAAACCTCCATTGGTAGGCCCGAAGCGTGCACGGTATTATAATATACTCGTGTGACCTATGAAATGTTGAAGTGGCGATACCACTGTAGGAGATTCACTTTGTCTCTCTTGTTGGCTACTAAATTTTGTAACATTTCTGACGATTTTCCCACATCTTTTGCAAAGAAACAGAAACTGAAACGCTTCGTCTTTGGACATTACTTTTAAGCCGCTATATATAAAGTGGAAATTATTGCACTAAATGTAACTTACTTAGCGAAAAGAAGTAACTACTATTACCGCTCAGTGTTGGAGTTGTGTTTGGCGATTTACTTGGCTATTTTGTACGTATTTTGCGATATTTTTGGCGACAATTTATGAGACTGAATCAGCGCGATAGATTGTGGCAAAAAAAATTACCAAACATATCCTTTTCATCCATATTATACTATGCTGCATCGGAATTGAGTTGGAGTAAATCCAGTTTGGTACCTCAATACCAACAATAGTACACAATTCCATTTCCATTGCATTCCATGAAAGAGATACGGTTAATGACGATTCCGAAAGCAAGTTTAAGAAACATTTCCCTAGACTTATCGATTACTCGGATACTTGGAGTATTCTTCAGTTGTATCGAGGTGACCAGCGCCCATATAATGATAGATGGTTATATTGGGATTCGAACTCACGATCATGATCATGATAGTCACGTGTTCTCACCATCACGGCCTTTAATATATTAACAGTAGTTTTTATTGTTAAATTGGTATCATGTGGATGGTAACACTAATTGGTAAAAGAAACCAAAAAAGTATTTAGAGTATTTACACTTTACATTCTTTAACCAGTGTTCAGAATTGTTGTTCATTAATAACTTAAATTAATTAGTCATGTGAATTCTGATTAAAAAATAACCTAAAGAGCTTTCATTGCTACAGAAAATCTGGTGAAAAGGTTGTGAAAAGATGTTAAGCACATCATCTCTTATATGGCAAGCCCATGTTAAATTTATCGATGATTATCCATTTGCTCATCACTCCTAGACCACGGTCAGCGGCTAATTCAATTAGGCTCTTCTGTAACTGCAACTAACTACAACTCTAACCACTTTCCACCAAAGAAAAAAATTCGAAACCTACAATATTGAAGAAGACGAACCATTCTGACCATGTGGTTTCTGATCTTTTTGTTGGCATTACCATATAAAATTGAGTCAAAAAAATCTGATACAGCTTTCCAGATTTCACAACCCACAACCTAAAATTTCTTTCTATTTATTTATTTTTTTCTTATTTTTTTTGTAATTATAAAAAACTTTATAACTACTGGATAACCCATCTTCCGGTTTCAAAACTAAAGTTAAATAAAACACACATAAAGCTATGATTTCGATGAAATTTTTATTTCATTATGATGCTTGAAGCTTGCCATCGTGTAGGAAATACAATGTAATTTAAATGACATGAGAATACTTCTCATGCAATAAAACCAAATCGGTCGTATTGTGTGACTCGTGGCTCCGTCTTGTTCAAGCCACATATCGTCTTCAATTGAAGGTAAAAAAAAAGCGGTCGTCACACGGCCATAGCGCTCTGAATTAAAGATTATGACTACCATAATCACCCAGTAGTGCACGAAAAGAGGCCACGTTTGAATCACCTCTTTTGCAGTAAATTTTAACATTTAACAAAAACATTTTTGTCCATTTGTGGGTTCTTAAACGATCCATATTCGATGTAGATTGCTGATAAAAAAAAAAAAACAAATTACAACAGCGTGGGCGTTAGACAGGACAGACAGGACGATGAAGTGAAATGACAGACGAACTAGTGATATGGTATAGTCTATATCAATTTTCAGAGCAAAGGACAATACATTGACTGCTACTTTGCTAAATAAAAATAATGAGTCCATTTAAATTACTTACTTTGAATTAGTTCGAAACATAAATATATTTTAATAAAATACTTTTCCCATCTCAACGCAAGTTTGGAGGCAAACCACTGCAAATAACTTGTCTATTGGTTACATAGAGACACTTTAAAATAGTCTAAATCATACATGAATTCAAGTAACAGTTAGTGTGTTTCAAGGTGTGAACAATCCGCGAATCACCCAACGAATTAGCTTTTGTAACACACTCTCCTGGTAGCCATAACGGTCGGTTAAGACGATTCATTTATGATTTAGACTACTTTAAAGTGACTCTATGTTACCAATAGACAAGTTATTTGCAGTGTTTTGCCTCCAAACTTGCGTTGAGATGGGAAAAAGTATTTTATTGAATTATATTTATGTTTCAAACTAATTCAGAGTAAGTAATTTAAATGGACTGATTATTATTTATCATAAAATTGTCTTTTTTAGTTAATCAAATTGTTATAAACAAATACAGTAAAAAAAAACTTCATAAATAATAAATTATTCCCACAAATCTAAAACTGTGACTGCCCGTGGATCCATGCTTAGTACACGCGATTACAGTTCGCATAAGCCCGATTTCAACCCCGCATGAAGCCACCCAACATTATTTCTGTGGCGGTTACTTCGATGTGTCTGATAAACACTTCGAGTAGTGGAGTAGTGATAAAGTGTGACGTTTGATATCGTCGTTAAACTGTAAAAATATAATGCGTGTAAGCTCTCTGAATGTGAGGATCTTTCCTATGTCTCATTCATGAAATGCAAGGGAGTTTGTTTTTATGTAAAACTATTTTTTGTCACTAAAAATAAAAACTCCCCCAGACTGCCAGCGAAATTAAATTTCGCACACTTTCTAATTTCGAGCCATTTAGCAGCTGTTCACCGCATGGAAACCCAACTGTTGAAAACGACGAAAGTGTGCAACAAACGAAATTATTTATTTTTGCCGGCGGTTTGAATAAGCTATAACATGATTTAATATTTTAATATTGATATTTGGGGTATTTGGCTATATCCGACCCTATACGAGTATATCTGGCGGTGAAGCTATAAAAAATATTTAACAACACTGTTACTATCATTTATTCTTACCACCAGAAGCCCGTTGCTACTAATATTATTGGAATACAATGTGGCATTCAAATAATATTCCATTTGGGGTAAAAAGTTCAAATGTTTGAACTTTAAATTTGAATTTGAAACACCAGTATGAAAGAAATAATGTAAAACAATGAGGCAATAAAATCAAATACCATTGGCGCTAATTGCCATCAAATACCAAAAAACGATTCCCATTTGTTTTCATGTTATGTATGTGACATTTTAATTTTTTATTTGCTTATTAAGGCCACTCATTTTGCGGCACATCAAGGCCGTAACCAGGGATGGGGTGTGTTGGAGCTTTCACCAAATTCTATTTTTTTTTTGTTTTTAAACACCTGTCCTTAAGGATGTCCGCCACATGCGTCCTCAGTTGGAATAGCACCGTAAAGGCCTAATATGGAATAACCAAAAGGGGACACCAGAGAGCCAGGGAGCAATGATGACACTTTGCTCAATTTGTGGGATTAGTAACAAAAAAGACTTTTTCTCCGAGCGTTGTGCATATTGAAAGCTGATTACGGAAACATCAAACCCATTATTTTTTTGTTTCAGAAACACCAAAAGAATTTCCTTTCAAAAGGGTGCTTTTGCTTTTTTCAAATTTTGAGCCAAAGTGGATTAAAAACGTTTCTTTTCAATTTGGATCATGATATTTTTTCCATCCAGAGCATAATAACAAAACAGAGCCTATTACAGCATGCGTAGAACATAATTAATACTTTTTATATCTACCGCCATAAGTTATACATTTACCATACATATTTTATATTTTTCTGAGACCGCATGGAATACTACATGTACAATGCGAAGCGGTTGTAAGGAGATGTGAAGGGATTTTTGCGGTTTTTGCACAGGAATTGAACATTTATGACAAAACAAGTTTAAAATGAAAATTCTTCACGGCGAACATACTTTAGCCCCGCTGAACAAATTTAGGTATAATTTCTTACTCTTACAATGAAGAACAAAAAGTTGTTGGGCGAAATATTTGTTGGTTGGCAACCAATTAACTTCATTTTGTTCACACAGATGGTGCTTTTGTCATTTCCGTAACGCTTTAGCTTAGCTCATTATATGTTATGCCGTTACACAGCTGACACTTCATGCTTCAATGCTGCAACATTTTCAATGCTGAGTTAGTTCACTGTAAATCGCGTTGTGAATATGGAAGCACAAAATGTGAATTTTCGACATATTTTGCTCTTTTATTTCAGAAAACATAAAAGAGACGCAAACGCACTTCAACATACAAGGTTATCCATACTTTGGTCTCAAAATTAAAGTCAAATATGATGAAATTTTTATTTCATTATAGTGCCTGGACCTCGTCATTAGGAAATACAATGTCATTTAAATGACCACCTTTGCATTGGTTGCAGCTGTGGGTCCTTATGAGGTAGTTTTCGACCACTTTTTCGCACATTTCGGGCGTGCGAAATGTGCGACGTAGCCGCACAACACAAAAAGTCTAACGGTGTCAAATCGCATGATCTTGGTGGCCATTTGACGTCGCCAAAACACTATATTATGCTTTCTGGAAACTTTTCATGCAATAATACCACAATCAGTCGTGTTAAACCACGTTTAAATCACCTCTTTTGTAGTAAATTATTATATTATATTTTTACCCGTTTTTCGCCTGTTGACGTTAAATAATAACCCTACGCGTAACGGCTTGAAGGCCTTAACAAAATGGACGTGCCAAAATTTGTCCACAAAATTTCGTTCTGAAAACTTCGAGTTCAAAGAGTTTAAAGCCCTAATCGAGTCGGACCAACATTTTTTCTATCCGAGGTATTGCACAGATTTATTACGTAGACTGTAAATGTTTTTTTTTACATTTGCTAAAAAAAATCCTGCTGCATATATGAGGACCTAAAAATAAGTTGTTCCAGTGTTTAGCCGGAAGTAATTTTTCCAATCTTAAATAAGAAAAGGAGCTTATGTTATACAAAATACATTTCTGCCAACCCAGAGTATCATTTCATAATTTTATTTCAGACAACAAATGCCTAAAAATAAGTGTCAGGCATATAAGAAATTAGAAAATCTAGAAAAAATTTCTTTTGATTGCAATTATACAATGTGGAACGTAAATTATGCCAGCTTCCAGAACTATGATAATGGGAAAGATCGAGCCAGTACCAAAGGATACACTGAATTTTCATTCAAGTTGGTTTCCTGTTCTCCAATCTAAATGTAGACGCGTAAGAATTACCATTTTCCGAAACTTCGGCGTATCAAGACAATATTTTGCATAAAGTCGCACGCCATAGTTGTTGTTGGCTATCACATAGGAGTAGCCGCTCATACCAACTTCACGCTGCTGTGGAAACCAAATTGCTAATGATAGCGCGCTCATTTTTTGACAAAGCATCAGCTTGTAATGTTGGTTACAAGCTTTTGGAAGCATATTGTCGATGTTAGTGGAAAATCGCAAGTAGACATTGTTACTGGTAGCATAAAAAAAACACAATAGAGGTGCACATCCAAAAACAGCAATATCGCAAAAAATGGCTCAAAAGCTGAAGGTCAAAATTCAACGTAATCAACGATAAAGCACAGTTCAATTGGCGAAAAATGTCAATGTGTCTGCTCGTAGCAAGAGGCGCATATAAAAAACACCTGCACAAAAAGCAGTTCGCCCAGCAAGAGAACCATAATAATTGTATGGTTCAGCAATATGTAAACAAACAAAACGAACGTGTAGGATTAGAATGCAAATCAAAAGGCAAGTGATGGTTTGGGCTGCGGTAACTCGCAAAGGAGCCCGCGATTCTTCTTCACTAAACAGGGCGTAAAGGTGAATTAACAAATCTACCGTGAAAATATTTTAAACGATACTTTAATATCTTATGCACGTAAACAATTCGGTAGAAGGCATTGAACGTTTTAACAAGACTCAGCCTCACCCCATAAAGCCCATGAAACTTAACGCTTTTTACAGGAAAAAGTTATTAGCTTAATTTCTTCACAGCAATGGCCTCGGACCCAAAGAGAGGAATCAAAAATAATTCGCCAGTGCCTGCTCTAAAATTCAACACAACCAATTCCCCCAAGTTGTACCCCAACGCTAGATAACTAATTAGGAGGCAGCAGCAAACTTATTGACTACATATTTGTTGTTTCAATATACGAGTAGATGGCACTTTCGAGTGCCGCTTGGCAAAAGGTTAAACTTTGTGTAATTTATTTAGGAAATTCATAAAATAAACTTTAGATATTGTTTTCAGTTATCGTTGTTGCTGTTTTTGTTCCATTTTTTTTTTCAGTTTCTGTGTTCGTTATTGCTTTTGCTTATTGTCAAAAGTTGAAGCCACCTAATGCTACGCCACCGTCACAGCAGTGGCGAAATGAAAAAAGTTATTGATTGGCAACACGTTGCCGGCCCATTTGTGGCAACGGCCGGGGCTCTACTTGGCAGGGCCATATATAACCGGCCGCCATAAGTCAACAGTTTGTCACTGTAGGAGAAAAATTTGCCTATAAATGTTTCATTCGTCGTTGTTTGGAGAGTTGCAGTGCAGTGCGAAGATATTTCATACCACATGTGGAGGAAGGGTAATCCATATGTATTAGCCTACACTTACAGGCACTTGCTTCACTTAAAACTGACGAAGATATCTACCTATACTTGGTGTTTATTTTAGAACCCTACACAATTACCTGCATTGCCGGTTCCCATTTTGGTTCACTGGTTTCGTTGATGGTTTAGTTCGATTTGACTGAAGGACTGTTGCTTAAATTTGCGTATGGCTATATTGATACACTTTTTACAATTGGAAACTGTCTTTCACAGAACTTTACTACTGAGCTTACATTAAACATTACAGAATTAGAATAAGAATACGCTTTTCAAATGGGATTTTTCGAAAGAATCTTTTAGTACACATCTGTTTATATAGGTCTAGTTGGAAACCCAAAATAAATAATTACGTGTTATAGCAAAGCTTAATAATGCCTTTCAAGTCAAGTCAATTAGAATAATATGCCAGTATACTGCCACCAATGTTCTTGAATTTATGACTCATATATTTTTCAGTTTTATAGAAAAGAAACAACCTGACGTAACTTGCACTGATTGCAGTAAGATAGTAAGATTGATAAGGTTGACCATCATATATTAATAATGAAGCTTTATCATACTGGATTTAATCAAAGTCTCCTTGTTTGTTAAATTATTCCAGAATTATATTGATCTTTTTTGAAAATGGTGCAGAGTTAACTTAATGAAGCTTCAACTTTTGGCAGAACTATATCAGATTCAGTTTCCACGTTTTTGATCTTGGATTGCTTATCGATAGGACAATGTATTTCGTTGATCATGACATTATGATTGTCAATAAATCAAGATCGACACTTGGTTTTGTTATGAGATAGACAAAGTGATTGTCACAGCCCCATTTTGCACAATTAATCTATATATATAAAAATGAATATCTGTCTGTCTGTGTACAAAAATAGTTTGTAAGAGAACTCCTCTCACACGGCGTACCCGATCTTCATGAAACTTTCAGGGCTTATTCGTGTCGGCCAGGAGAAGGTTTTTAACTATGTCCGAAGGTCGAAATACAATTCGGTCCAATTGGATAAAGGGGAGTGGTACCTCCCATACAAACAAAAAATTAAAAATCAATTATTTCTGCTCCTGCTTACGGTATTTGAACAAAATTTGGTGCGTAGGTTTGGTGTACATATCTTAAGTGCTACTGCAAATATGGGCGGGATTGGACAATGGGGCGTGGTACCTCCCATACAAACCATAAATTAAATATCCAATATTTCTGCTCCTGTTTACGGTATTTGAACAAAATTTGGTACATCGGTTTGGTGTACATATCTTAAGTGCTGCTGCAACTATGGGCGGGATTGGACTATGGGGAGTGGCACCTCCTATACAAACCACAAATTAAAAAGCAATTATTTCTGCTCCTGCTAACGGTATTTAATTTTGTATTTCGGTTGAGTGAACATATTTTAAGTTCTTCCGCAAATATAGGCGTTTCTTATTATAATAGACCGATTGGCATGAAACATTTCCAATAAAAATAAAATTTGAAGGCAAAGCAACGTTTGCCGGGTCGGCTAGTATATATAAAATTGAAACATGTGGATTGTTAAAAAAAGAAAGAACAAACCACGGGGGACAGCGGTCTATCCCCTTGTTCCTTTACAACTCTTGTATTTTTTATTAGAGAATCAACCACATTCCTCACACCTTTTCGCGATGTAAGCCCAATTCCACAAGATCGCCCGAGTTTAAGTAAAACACTTCTGTCCTGGCCGGATGTAAGCTGAATTCTGATTTATGAATATGATTTATTCCTAACAATACCTCGGTTTACTTTAATGCTTCTTTGTTCCCCATCTGTGTAACATGATGCACAGATGGCCTCCTATTTATGTTTCTTTGTTCTTTAAAAAATATTTATAATTTTGTGACGTATGCCCCGTTACTTCATTTAGCTTTCATTGATTTCCATCGAACATAATTCGATGCGTCGCTGTCCTCAAATTTCATGACTCATTCAAAAGCCATATGCCCAGGGCGATCACCTGATTCACTTAGCTTCTGTTCTTTTACTTTGGGCATATATGGGGTTTGTGCTGTCATAACAATATGTCTCGTAAGACTTGTACTTGAATATTTTTCTCTTATGTGGAAGTCTTACTGCCGGGTGAATTCGAATTCACTTGAACCTGTGCAGGCGTAATTTCCATTATTGAATGGCGATGTTGACTAGATTTTCTTCCTTTCGGAGATGAACTTTAACGTTCCATGCCAAGAATTATAAAACAAGAATTTGTTTTGTTCGAAATTTGGTGAATTTTGATGTATAATCTGGAATTTGAATTGATTTTTATTGTCACCACTACATTTTCTAACTATTTCTTTTTTCCTTTATGCCTTATACATATATATATATATATATATATGTTTAAGTCCGATGTGAAGACGGTGTAGTGTTACTCTCATAGGGAAAGAAACAATCGTTAAGCTTTTGGTTAACCCACGTTTTCTGTCGAAAACAAAATCGACATAACTTTCTTCCATTTTCTGTGTCGGGGACAGCCTCTTTTTAAATTGAACTCAACACATAGTGTTACTCAAGATTGCTAACCAAAACTATATTCGGTTAAAAAAGTACAGAGAATTGGTCAATAAAACACAACATATTTATTACTCCAAAATATTTATATTTTCGTACAGTACACGTTAGACAATGAAAAATCAATCATAACAAATATTTTTTAAACGCTTTTCCCCGAAAAGATTTTAGTTCTCGCTATAAATTCTCCTTTACATCTGGTATCGACTGAAATCGGTTGCTTCGAAGCATTAATTTGAGCTTCAGTCGCATTCATACCTGTTTCAAAATATTTGCTGAATTTTTTACCGGAAAATTTATTAACACTGATAATATTTTTTATGAATGACAGCGTCGGAATTGGCTCGTTCTAGCACATCTTCAGCGAGATTTAAGTCATTAAGGTTTTGAAGAAAACCGTTTCATGCCATTGCGTAGAATAGTACGAATTGTTTCGTGAAACCCATAAAATTCAGCAAATATATCTCTTAAAATTATATGTCGATTTTACTTCAACATTTCATTCACTTTATCCGTGTTAACTTTAGTCGAAGGCGTTGATGGCCGACCGAACTGAGGCCAATTTCTCACCACTTCGCAATCGCTTTTCAATTCACTGTACCACCCAAAAGCAAAACTTTTGTAACATTTTCATCGATTCGGTACCCGTGTCCACTAATAATACAAAACTTGAGACAAGTTCTGTGTTCGATATTTTTATCCATTGTCTAAATCGAAACCATACGACAGATCGCGCAGACAGACATTACTAACTTAGCGCTTTTCCCTAGAATGCTTCAATTTCTATACTACTTTCTCTTATAAGTTTCTGATTATGAAGAATACATTCTGCCGGCAAAGTACCGTAAATTAATTATTTAAAAAGAGCACTTAAAGGGATTGTCAAAATATTGCCGCTAAGTTGGTACAAATGTCCTATATACTGACACGAGGTTTGAAAAATTTAAAGGGACTACAAAGAATAAACAGTTCAATATGAACAGCTTTGCGACTCAGATGCGGGCTAGAATAACAGTTATAAACGATTTTGTCCAAACGCTACTGTTATTAGGTCTCCTTCCCCAATTCACCACATCAAGTTTTGATATCAGCTCAAACAACTGGTCTTTTCAAAGGAAGTTTGGTTGCTCTTTTCAGCGCCAGCCACGGAGTTCATCCCCAAAGCCACTTCATACTGGAACATATCAGGTCAGCCTCACATCATGGTTCAGCCAACGTTTTCTTCGTTATAAGCTTTACCACGTTGAAGTCGGTATACAGAGAATAAAACAGCAAAACGTACCACTTTTATATCTAGGAGTCTGAAACAAAACAACATAATCAACTTGGTATTTGTAAATCCTAAAAGAAATATCCGGGTTTCTCCCCATCACTACCACAAGAGATATCGCGGAAGCAAAGATTCAGAAGTCCAGAGTATCACTCAAACGACATGTAGAGCAAACACGTACATTTAAAAATAAAGCTCGTAAATGACCGTTAATTTGCTCTTAGACACATGTGCTGATGCTGATGCTGATGTCGCTGTAGTTTCTGCTGCTGCAGATGATGATATACCCGTGCTGTTGCCGGGTTGCCGTGTCTGTACTCTGGTGTTCTCGGCGCTGATTTGTGTTTGTGTGACGTTATCTCAACTAGGTGGGTTAGTGATAGCATTGACTCCTTTACTGATACATTTACTCACACACCCATGATAATGCAATGACCCGAGTTTTTTTAGTCCCCAGCGTCCATTTACACCGCCAGCAATGACAGCAGTGCGAGTCAGGGAATGGAGAGCGGGGAAGCTGTGGCAGTATCACACGTTACGCTCGCATAAGTGCCACTTTTCACTTTAAATCGTTGCGCATAAATCACATCCAATAAAAATGTTGCTTTATTGGTCGATGTTTGTTCTGGTCCCCTCATCGCCTATTCCCTCTTCCTTCGTCCACTCGTGGGAGTCCCTAGTGAACATATGAAATATGCGGACAAATGGGGCGCACAGGATGTGGCGAATAGTTGAGTCTGCTCTCATGGCGCAGGCATCCAAAGTAAAATATGCATTTCATTCAAAGGAGCAGAGGGAGTAGGAAAAATGCACCAGATGCAATAAAAATCCTTCTAAAAAGTATCTCATAAAAGTGCACTCGTCGTCGTATGTGAACCCAAGCAATGTGATGGCTTGTAAATCCAGCCTTTGGAATGCGATGGTTGGTTGGTGGCCGTTAAGATGGTAAAATATGGCGATTATATGAAATGCTTTTCTGTATCCACATTCTATGTAATTTTTTCTGTTATTTAATTTAAAAATAAATAAATTTCAATAATATTTGGAAAATCCGTAATAAAGTGGGAGTACCGGAAGGGGTATTCGTTTGTTTGTTTATTAGCTCTATAAAGCTTTTACAACATTTTACGATGTTCTTTGTAATGAATGGGTTCATAAAAACTTACATAGGTGACTCACTGAGTTAAATTTACCAGAAAAACAATTCATCCATAACATCCATAACGTAACGTATGCGCTCCAACTAATATGAAACACACGACTATTTGGGAAATCTTCTGCTGGACGTATAGAGGACGTCACAATTATCAAATCCCTAATGTGCCGAGAAAGCTTTACTCGAAACCAGCGGCTACATTCGCACTCTTTTACATTTATTCTCTTTGTCGGCGGTGCATCATCTCAGTATACTCGTACGTGATAAAACGTATACAAACGAACATCGTGTGTCCATTAAACGTTATTACTAAAGATGACACAAGAAAGGAAAGAGAAGCTCAATAAGTATTACGGAAACTCTGCTTTATCAAATACAATGGTCTAGTGGATACAACAATTTCGGATGGGCCGTACAAGCATGAATGATGTACCACCTTCTGGAAGACCGACAGCTGTGACTACGTCTAAAATGATCGAGAAAAAAGCAAAGTTCTCATGGCCGGCAATCGAAAAATGGAAGTGCATGAGACATTATTAGATTACATTAAATTGATTAGATCGATCGTATGCTGCTGTCATTTAAAAAGAATAATAATACGAGATAGTGAAAATCAAGATCAAATTCTTTGATTCAGGTTACAAAATCGTTGCTAAATTGGCGTATAGTCCAAAATAGCTCCGAACCTCATGAGATGGCTTACAGAAAAGTGTTTTTACTCGAATAATAATGTGGTGGCCGAACCAGAGGTCTATTTTGAGGAGCTACTATAAGAAGGGCGATGGTTAGCACACGCGACTGTCGTTCGCATGATCGAAGGTCCAAACCTTCATACAGCCACCTATTATTATTTGAGCGGCGGTCACCTCGATGTGTCTGATGAGAATACCTCGAGTAGTCGAGCAATCAACAAGTCTTGTAAACGCTTCACAAACTGTGATGTTCGGAACCGTCGTTATACTATAAGTTCCCCAGAGTGAGTCTAAAAATAGAATACATGTGAGTTTATTGAATGTGAGAAGCCCTCCCATGTCACATTCATGAGATGCGAGGGAATTCGTTTGTTTACGATAAAAAAGCACCGAATTGTTCGAGAATCATTATAATCGCCGCTTTGAGCTGTTGAAAAATAACATGCCCAACTATACATTGAATATTCCAATTTGATTCGCAATTACAAAACATTAAAAATGGCCACAAACGATGTACCGGAAGGCAACTAATACGAAATATATATGACAATTTGCGATTGAACATTACGGAAGTGCAGTGTCAAACTTGCTTCTCAAACGAAATCACAAAAATTCAGACAGTAAAAGTTGCAATATTAAATCTACGAGTAAGTTGGTTGTGCCACATAAAAGAAAAAGACTGTTAAAAAAATGATCCACAAATATGTTGCGGAGGGAGTTTGCAACATATTTTGCAAAATGCAAATCTCACGCAGTGGAGAAATTTAAGAAAATTACTAAAATATAAATTTGTTTGTAACCCGGCGTGCAACCATGAAAAAATACAATTTTTGTCCTCCGTAGCTTTATGTATGCCCTTCATATGTCGTCCTTCAATAATCGCCAGAATAAGAAAAATTGCTAAAATTGAAATATGGCCACATATCTCGCAACTGGCATCATTTTTAAAATCGCAAAGAGATGGAGATATGACTACAACTCAGTAATAAAGCAATCAATTGTCGTTAATGTGCATACTCGTATGTCGTTTCTCACTTTTTATTGGTTATGTGTAGCGATGATTTGACATTTCCCAAAATGATGTGCGTGGAGTCACTTAGTTTCAATCTCCGTTTAAGAAGGAATCAATGCATTTCAGTTCTTCGCGTTTCGCATCACATTGGCATCAGTTTTCTAATAATTTCAAAATCTAGAAATTCCCAAACATTCGTAATCGAGAATCTACCCAGAAATTTTTCCGAAATCAAGAAGCTTGTTTAAAATTTAGCAACTTCTGTAATTGTTATTTCTAAAATATTGGAACTTTCTTAATTTTTAGCTTTTAAAAAATGAATATTATTAAAATAGTCTATAATTTCCAATGGCGTTTTGAATATTTTGGATATCTTAAGAAATTTCTTATTGAATTCAAGAAATTACTCCAAATCTAGATGCATCTGAAAAAATGTATAAAATTTCATACATTTTTAACAGATTTTCAGATATAATTAGATGATCTTCTTATATGTGGATGTTCTGAAGTAGAATGTTCTGTACATTACGGAGCTATACACATATCGGGATTACATAAAACTCTCCTTTATTAATACCAGTAACAAATATGACAAATACTACACTTTTATTTCAAATGAATTCAAAAACACCACATTGTTAAATACTTTTGAAAAATGTAAAGACACCTTCAACTTTCATAACGGAAAACATTACACTAAATAGCATATAAGGTAAGTTTCACACTGGTGACATATGACTGGTTCGGATTGTATTGAAGATACCAATGTCAATTTGTTTAATGGGATCCCAGGATCGTATATTAAAACTGTTTGGATCATAGAAATATGCTGAAAAATTCAATCTCTTTTTATTTTGCAGAATTAACATAATTTTTTATCCGCTTCTGGTAAGTGTGCTCCACAACTTTTGGTTGCTGCTATCGGCTAAATAATCAATCAGCAATTTGTTCGAACGTTTTCGACCGTATTTGCCTACTCGTACGTATCTCATACACACTGCAAGCGGCTCACGACTACAGCTGACTGCTCATGACTTGTTAGTAATGAGCAAACGCTCTCACCTATGAGTCTCAGACACGACAAATGAATTAATTCCACTACTCTTAGCACACGAGTTGGGGAAATCAGCATCTACTCCTGAGCCACAAACAGTGAGTGTCGAGCGACGTACGCTTTCTCATCAGCTACAATAGTGAGAAACGAGAGAAGCCGTCCAGAAGTGAGTGATGGTCATTACTCACGCCACATGAAAGTGACTTATGGGATGCTTATGGACAACCCACTCACATTGACCAAAGTTGGCTGCTTGTGATTGTTTCCTTCAATCTGTTAAGCTGTTGATAGCACAAATCTGAATTTATTAGTTTGCCCATCGGGTCACAGCTCGCAGTAAATGATTCCCTGATAGTCCCACCAAAAATACAGTAAAATTTTCTTGTCCGTTAATCCTGGTTTGGCCATCGTTTACACAGGCTCACCGAGTGAGTCATTTTTCATCACCAGTTACCATCCGCTTTATACATTGGTGATGATGTTGCGACTCAGCAGCGATTCACAGATTTTTTTTTCGATTCACGAAATTGTTTTGCTCGTATGGCATCCGCACATCGACCTTCCTTTTGTATCTAGCCCTATTCAAATAGTTCCAAACGATCTTTCGTGCAATGTTAAGCTGCTGAGCATTCGAGATAGTCTACTATTCGCTTGATAGTTTTGGCAATTGGCCCTCTACAGCGTGATGGATCTTTGACATCAAAATTATCGGGGCGAAATCGATTGACTGACTGTTACAGTATTAGGACCATTAACGCTATTCATATTTCCAGCTGCATGTAGATGTCGTCCGCGTCTGCTGTAGTCAGCAAGCGGCGGCATAGGGGAAAATGCAGTAACGAGGAGGCAGCCGCAGGTAGTGAGGCGTCCGCTACGGTACCTTCGCCGAGGCTGAAGTCACCAGGAGTGGGCAGAGTAGACGCAGGCAAGTCGGACAAGGTTCCCATTTCTTCGCCTTTGGAAGACCTGGCAAACCTTGATAGTCGACACCTGACAGGAAGCCCTCCGGGGCTGAGGCAGTGGGCGCTTTGGCTGCTATAGGGAGGGCAATACGGATTTCCGGACAGATGGCGGCCGTGATCACGGACAGGGAAAGCGTCGACAGGGTGCTGCTGAAGGAGCTCCTAGGTTACTCTGCGGAGTACCAGGACCTCATTGTGGAGCTCGTTGCGGAAAACGAGCGCCTTAATGGCCGCATCGATAGGCTGCGGATGGGTGCAGCGACGAGCAGCAGCATGAATGCCATCCGTCAGTGCGGTGGAACTCGATGTTGTTCGTGGCTGCCCGCAGAGTTCCATCTGCGGTCCATTTATATGGAAGCTTATGATGGACCCGTTATTACGGCAGCTAAGTGACCAGTGCAAAGTTTGCGCATATGCTGATGACCTACTCATCATGGTTGAGGGTTCCTCTCGTTCTCAGGTGGAACAGAGAGTTCTGGCCATGATAACCATAGTTAGGCAAACAAAAATAAAAATAGCTAATTAGTTTTTCCAGTAGGAAATTTCATCTTGCTAGCGTAACCTGATCCCTTTTATACAACGCAAAGTGTAGATTACAAAAGCCGTCTATTAGAAAAATAATGAACTTTATCATATATGAAGGAATCCCACACAACTCTTTCAACAAATCCACCTGTAAACAAAAACCGTGTAAAGCATTGAAATATTTGCAACTTCATGCAACGAAAAACTTGTAAGAAAATGAAAAATTTTAGGTTTGTTTAATACGGAAAATTATTATGAATTCTAGGGTAAAGTTGAGCTGTGCAAATAAAAAATACTCTTCAAGGAACTACTCTTCTTCCCATCTACTACTTAATCTTCAGTCTACTCTGCTGCTCTTCAATCTTAGTCAGAAATCAAAGCAAATCTCTTTAAACATAACTCAGCATCTTGATTGCCCCCATTCACTCTATCTTATGTTGCTTTGACCCAGCGGGGCACAATTTCCTAATAAACGACATGCCATTAATTTTCTTTTACTGTCACGTACAAATTGCCCTCACAGGATAGAGGGGCGAAAAGCGATTGGAAGAGAAGAACTGCGTAAATCATCACAGTACACCTTTCTGCTTGACTGTCATCTCCCCGTCATCATTACAGCTCACTTTCATAATCATTTGCAGATATTAAACAGTTGTTAGGTCAACAGTTTATGTTTGCAACTCTATGGGCTAAATGAAGAAGCCAATGGCCACAAATAGGCGAATATGTCTAAAGACACAACAAAAATTCTTTGGAACTGGAAGTCAGAGATGATCTCTGACACCAATTGACGTTTGCCAGCATAATAATAATGGAGTGTAAATTGGTTCAGGGCTTTAACTATAAATCACCACCACCGACAACAGTAATCTCAAGGTGTTTGCCCTACACAGACGCGAGCACAATCTCTGTCATCAGCGAATAAGGATTCACCACCACAGCCGATGATGCCAATAAAGTTGTTTCTTGCCTTTGTTCCTGTTGTTGTTGTCTATGATTGCAAGATTATTGATGCCTAAGTGTGTAAACCGTCAGAGTCAGATACTGCCACTGATTTAGCCACAATGCAAAAGAGCGATTGAGGCCACAGAACATCAGGTGGCTAAGTAGCTCACAAAACGCCGCTAATAGTTTGTGGCCGCTGTCATCTGTATGCGTTTCTGTGTTTGTGCGCGTTTCGTGAATTCGTTGAGCTGAGTCTAAGTTGACATTATGTCATAATGTCAGCCAGGAAACGAGGTTGAAACGCTAACACTGATACAAAAACGACAATAGCCTGCAACTGTAAATCACACTGACAAACTTTTGTGGGGATACTTTTATGAAAGGAATATGCAACCATTAGTCGACCGTCATGAAGGGAACGTGTGGTTGGATTATTATTGCAGCTGTCCACATTGTTTCGCTGTGCACGCTCTCCACTGCACTGCAACACACCTCGCCTTCCAGCCTGGTATCGAGTTCTTTTTTTCTCTATGTTTTACCCGCCCTCCTTCCCCATGTCATTGTTTTATACCGCATCATGCTTCGTGACAGGCTCTTGCAGTAGTAAATGTTTAATGTTCAAATACATTTATGCATTTCTCTCTTGTTTGTGCTGTAAAACACTTTTCGCCTCCTGCCGCTATCCGAGTTTCTCTCTGGGTAGTTTTTTATGGCTTTTTAATAGGAGTGATAAATGGCGAAATTGTTTGAATCGTGATGAATTTGAACAGATACCCACCTTTCCTCTACAATTATCCGGGCTAGGTACAAAAACAACATTTATGACTTCGACATATTAAAATGGCGGATGGGCAATTCGGGACAAACTGTAATCAAAATGCTCAACCAATTGCCAATAATTATGGCACTTCAGTATAGAGGAAAAGTCTAAAAGGTTGAAAATGACGTGACCGATCTTTAAAAAATTAGTATAATTAGCGACAGAGGAGTAGCTCTTACCCTCAGTACCCTCATACGCTGATACGCTGATACGCTGATACCCTCATAGCATGTACAAGCCACGTAAGAAAACGATTCCACTTTCGGGTTTCTGACCTCACTACACGACTCATCACATCACATTTCAAAAATCCGACGCCTCCAAGGGAGTTTCAGTCGCCCGGTTCGGCCCAACATATCGATCTCATTGTCAAATTCACAGGGGATTATCATCCTAATATACCCGCACAACATAGACTAGCACAACAATCACTATACGAGCACACATTAAGATAGAATTCCTTTCCGATGCTACGCATCCGCTAGTACTACCCGTATATAGAGGCAGTTTTGTTCATAAGTCGCCTTTACACTTTTAATTTTGAATTTCTATACTTAAATTATGCACAATTTAAAACCATCAGTTCAGATAACCCACACATTTGAGCAATAATCCAAAATACAAGGTGTCCGTCGGACAGGTGTACTACTTTGTTTTGCCGCTTTTTTGGTAAACATTAGTCTTGACAGTTCATATTTGGCACTCGTGAAGTAGAGACGTGGCAAATTTATTATGCAAAAATATTCGATAAACCAACGTGTTTTAATCGTTAAAACATTTTATCAAAATCAATCATCGATTACTGTGACGATGAGAAAGCTACGTGAAAGTTTTGAAAGAAGCAACCTGCCAACAAGACGCACTATTTATCGTGTAGTGAATGATTTCGAAGCAAGAGGGTCTGTAGCTGATAGGGCCAAGCATGGACCGCAATGTACTGCAGGATCGGCTGAAAACATTACTGGTGCTCAAGAAAGTGTTCAAAACAACCCATCAACCTTAATTCGACGCCATGCTCAGGAGCTTGGTCTTCAAAGAACAACTTTGGCCACTATTTTGCACAAGGATTTGCATTTGTTTCCATTTAAGATTCAGTTGACACAAGAGCTTCTTCCACAAGACCATTTACACCGCCGTACATATGCCAAAAGGATGTTACATCGATTTTCATGAAAAACTCATAATGAGTGACGAGGCACATTTTCATTTGAATGCATATGCGAATAAACAAAATAGTCGGTACTGGGCAATGGAAAACCCTCAAATTATTCATCATCCATTAAAAGTGACAGTCTGGTGTGCAATTTGGTCAGGAGGAATCATTGAACCTTACTTCTTTGAAACTGAAAACGGTGTAACGGTAACTGTCAATGAGGAGCGATGTCGTGATATGATTGAAAAATTTTTAACGCCACAACTGCATGCTTTGGGCTTGATTAACATGTGGTATCAACAAGACGGTGCCACATCGCATACAGCCAGGATTACAATGGAATTACTGCGAGACCTCTTTCCACTACAAGTTATTTCAAGAAATGGTGATGTTGATTGGCCTCCTCTGTCGCTTGATTTGATTGCTCCGGACTTCTTTTTGTGGGGATATCTGAAAAGCAAGGTTTATGCAAACAAATCAGAAACGCTTGAGCAACTCTAACAAAATATTCGTGATGAAATTAATGAAATATCGCGTGAAATGTGTGAAAATGTAGTGAAAAATGTGCTCAAAAAGGCTCACATTTGTGAGGCTAACAGAGGCGGACATTTATCTGATATTGTACTCTATACATAATTGCCGACATTTTTGCATTGCATTTATCAATATAAGACCGATTTTATTTCATTTAATCAAGAATTATAAACTAACAAAGTAGTATACCTTCCCGACGGACACCCTGTATTTCTTCTATGCCTTCACATATCTCATTTTATTTTGTTTCCACTCGAAGAAATACAATAACATAAGCAAATCTAAAAAAATATTATACGTTATTTTTTCAATAGATGACTTTAGTAATCGGTACGTGGCGTTGTGTAAATGCGATCGATTTACGCTAACTAGGATTAGAAAAATTAAATTTCGTGTTCAAAAAATTACTCAGACAGTTTAGTGATTGTGTAACTCAGTATTATCTGCGGGCGAGTCAAAGATGGACACAAGTAAAGAGAAAATGCTCCACATTTTACAGATTTACATTGATGTAGGCGAAAAATGAGGATAGTTTCTATTGCCATGAATATTATAACTTTTCCAACTACCCAGAAGCAATGCTCAGCACGAAACCTATTTCGGAACCACTTGAATAAGGTGAAATACAAATGTATGGGTACCGTGTGAGCTAACGAAAAAAATCCTTGTATACCGAATTTATATTTGGGAATTACTTCTGAATCGTAAAGATTCGTTATGGTGGCCAAGCCACGAATAATGGCCGGCAATGTGTTTGGCGGAATTGGTAGGGAATCATATACTGGGTTGGTCGGAAAGTTCGTTCGGTTAATTCATTAATTCGCCATGTCACTTCTCACGACGTAGAAATCATTCAAACACTATCATAACTTCCTCCCATCCCTTCGCTATACTGTTTTAAAATGTTTTAAAAACTAGAAAAAATTAGCGAAAAAGAGCATTTTAGGCATATTTTGTTGTATTATTTCCGAAAAGGAAAAACGGCTGCTGAAGTCAACCAAGACCAAAATAAAAGAACTTATGAGAAACGGGTTAGAAGATTTTCTACCGGCGACTTCTCCGTCACGGACGCTCCCAGATCAGGATGATCAAAAGAAATTGTTTCCGAGCAGGTGAGAGATTTAATTATTGTTAATCCCCGTGCAACAGTTAGGGAAATAAAGTATTCAAAGTCACACAAAAATAATGAATTTCCTACAAATCATAATATTTTATGGGCACCACTTTGTTCAGTCCTCTTGAAAAACCGAAAAGTTATCTGATTTTGCGATTTTATCTCCTGTTGTCAAGATAAGGAAGTGTAATTTACTGACTTTTTGATTTTACCTATTTAAAAAGTTTCGTACTATTTGAAGACAGTAAGTCAAAGATACTCATTTTTTTCTAAATATGTTCTTATCCACAATTTAGTGATTTTAAACCAAAAATGTGATTATTTTCAACATCACGTGCTCATTTCACGAGGTACTCGTATATTTACAATACATTTGATACATTTAGAAATTTGATAATTTTTGCGATTGGAAAAGGCAAAAAACTATCAATTCCATGAGCAGATAGACTGCACTCGATATTGACTTATTTGTATCTTAGCTCTTTTCGTGATTTGATTGGCCCTTGGAGACATACAAGTTTTTATAAATTGTATATTTCTTATTATTATTCCCGAGCATCACCGTGCCACTGTTCAAGAGGCAAAATTCTCGCAATCCAATTGATCAGACTCTTCGGAATGTAAACATCGTTTGTAGTATCTCTATTAGAAGTCAAAAATGTTCTGAAAACGACACTGCTAGCAGCCGAAACGAACTATAAATATATGTACATACCCATGTCAGAAAAATTATTCGCACACCTGAAGTGCAAAGTTTAGAATTCAAAACATTCACTCGTCATTAAATCAAACTGGTCAATATTTTTTGTAAACATTTAATTTACGTCAGTTCTAATTACTTTTAACAGCTTAAACTTAAAACTAAACCTTTAAATATGATTGGAAAAAGGTAATTCTCTTATAACACATAAAAATTATTAACAACTTGTACGATATCATTTACATCTAAGATGTAAAGATTGTCTTTGGATTGATTTGACTTATTTGGATGTTTCTGCTTCGCTAATTTTGTTCCATTGCTCCACAATGTTTTTTAAAATTTTCTTCGATAATTTAAGTTCTTAATTCAATTTAAGATCGCTTTTCTATTACCAGTTATTTATTGTTGCAATGACGAATCTTACGTTCCAGCAGGTTCGATGATGGAGAACGAGAATTCAAATGTATTGGAACCAAAAACCATCTCCCAGATTCAGTTACAAATTTTGTTTTAAAATTTTCAAATAGTCATACCCATCCATTATAAATTCCATAAATGCCAATTTTCGAATGCCTATAGCTGACATGTATCCTCGTACCACCCCTGCGTATTTCTTCGACGAAGCAAGTTTTTCTTTATTTAATGCGGTTCAATTTTTACTAATTTTTTTCCTTTCATGCCAAAGATTTCGTTCTAAACTAAGACCATTTCCTAGAATTCCTGAGAAATTTTTATGTAGCCGTTAGCAAAATCTATTTACTTATTTCGGTTGATTTCAGATTTGAACTCCCTTCTACGCTCTACACGGCTATGGTTGTTAGCCTTTTCGTTAACATTTGTCGTACGATATCTTCATGGATGTCTTCTCCCAAAGACTCTCTTACATTTTGGCTGATTTTAGACCCCGCTACTTTGAGATTTTCTTTTACTGATGGATAAATAGTTCACTTTTACTGCTCCATCAGCCTAGATGGACGGCCGGTGCCTGGTGTAGACAAAATAGAACCAGTGGATACGAAGTTTCTAAAGGCATACTGGGTAGAAAAGTGAGTCCTAGAAACAATTACAGCAATTCTTTTTCGACACTTTCTCGATTTCCAGTTCGAAGCGATCTATTACTGAGTTAAATCAACTGAAACCAAATTCGAATCACTATTTTATTCTTCTGGTGCTTAGCGTTGTCCCATTACCTTTCTCTGCAGCAAGAAGATTGCAGATGACTTGCTCATAGCTTGGAAAGGATACAAAAAATAAAGTAGTCAGGCAGACTACAAATCGATGTTATTGAAGTGGTAAACAATTTTTTATTTATTTACCTATAACTACTTGCAAATTGAGCAATTAAATCAAATGCACGAATATCATTTCGGCAAGAGAGTACATATACGTAGTTTGAAGGGGGCAAAAGGCTTGTTCTCATTAGGTAGCCGGAGGCTTGTGAAACGCGAGAATGTGAATATTCTCACAAAACCATTTACTCGTTACTTCTTCCACATGTCGACGCAAAGCATCAGCTCCACCCTCTATACAAATGAAAGACAACAAAATCTAAGTAACATTTCAGTAACATCGCAACGATACCCAGCAAAAAAAAGTGGAAGCCATTCAAAAAGAATTACATTTTCACCACTTCCAAAAACGCAATCCATGCATATTTATCACTTCCAGCGAAACAGTTTTGAACCACTTCCAAAACCACTATAGTGAAGTACTTAAAACATTGCTTCCTTTTTCATTTGTACTCCGCAGTATTTGGGTTAAAGTGTTTGGGAAAACATTTGTTTACGCGTCTTTATATGATGAACAAATTCTATCTGCAAAAATGACAAATAACAAATATTCATATACATTTCTATGTCGCGGCCATTTTTTCCAAGAAACCGATTTTTAATGCACATAAAAATACAATAAGAAGCATTTCTTTTGAGTAACCATAGATGTGAATATCCATTACATCCACATCACTCGGTAATGTATATTTGGTGACAGAAGCAGATTTACTCCGTATGGAAATAAACGAGGGAACGAAAAATGTTCTTATTAGGGGCTAACCTGGCGCAACATGATTTGGGGAGTAGAGGATTTTAATTTCAAAATACTAGATTCGTGCGGTAGGAACCTCAATTGTTTCATTAGGTTTTAATCAGAATGTCAAAAACAATTCTAGAAAATATTTGTTTACATTTTTTAAGGATTTTTCGTCGATAATGCTCAGCGAAATTTTTAATGTAGTATTTCCGCGAAATATTTTGAGTTATAGAAAAAATAAAAAGAAAAAAGAAATGATGGTTAGGGAAAGGAAACTTGGCAAGATTGTATTACATCTTCAATGCATACAAATTTATTCGGCTAAGCACGTACACCGATTATTTATAAGGACATCCTAATGGTAAAATTGAATAATTTACCCCTCACACCCTGCCTAATTGTGGCCAAACCATGATTTATTAAAAAAATTCTTCAAAGATAATTTTTAACTAAAATGGCAAAATCTATTTTCAATTTTAACCGGATAAAATCACCTCATCGTACGTAGTTTTGTAATTGTATTTTGTAATTGTAGTCGATTAGTCGTAACCGGCATCAAGACACAGTATAAATGAAGACAAATACGAGGACACAAGAGATACATTTTACAGTGCTCGACGCTCGCGCCAACTTTAGCACTGATTATACCTATAAATAGCAACGAATCTGTCCGATAAGGCTTCATACACTGTACGAATGTGGCCCTATGATATTGTGCCCCATTTTTGACCTCCAAACAAATCCATTGTTCGCCATTGTAGTAAAGAAATAAAACAAAAAACTTTTTCTTGTAAAAACATTGGATTTGATGGGCTCTATGGCATAGTGCCTTGTCTTCATTCATATGTCCAATAGTTTCAAACGAATTATTTACAAGACCAATGTAACAAACCGTCGTTTACAATTTTTTCAAGATTTGTTAATTTACCTCTATCCTGTTCAATGAACGTCCTGTGGCAGTTGCCGCGGCCCATACCATCGCTGATGCAGATGTCTACTCTCGCTGGACTAAATGGTCTTTTGATTTATGCTCTAACCATACATGATCGTTTTGTTTAATTCCATATTGGTGAGATGTAAAAAATGTTTTGACAAAGAAAGACCAAATGTTCAGGCTTGTATTAACGCCTATGCTCTTGCTACGTGAATTGCCTCTTGTCCAGTTGTTAAATGTTGTTTTTTTTTTTTAATATTTTAGTAGGCACTCCATGCTATGGGCAGAGATATTGGAAAAATTCGCCAATTGAAATGCATTTTGTCGCGGAATACGTTACCGTCTGGCCTCAATCTCAATCTTTCGAACCATTTCTACCAGTGTAACTCATAATGACAATTTATTCACACATAAATGTCGTAGCACGTCATCCATGGCTGGTTACGATTTTTAAACCAAATGCAAAGCGATAGCATTGTTGCGACGTAAATCTGTATGCTTCCGTGGACTTGTAAATAACATAACAAACTGACACTTGTCAAAAAATGAGCGCGCAGTCATTAGCCGTTTAGTTGGTACTCTGCGAAAGTTATGATAAAAATATTTTATGATCAAGACCACTTGCAAGGGGATACTAAAATATTATTCTCTGGCAAATTCTAAATAAGCCAATTCCAAGTGATTTTTGTCGAAACTGTGTCATAAGGAGAGTAATGATTTTACACATTTTAAATCCCTAAACCACGACTAGAGACAATATTGCGTGTCAAAATATTGGTATGATTGGTAGGATGGTAGATTTACTTGAGTTATCCTGTCTTGACAGCAGGCGGACATGGCTCAGTCGTTGTCAATTTTGAAATATGTAATGAATTCTAATAACTGCTAAGAAATACGAAATTAACTTATACATTCATGGTTGAAAAAATGAAAATAAATTTTGATCCTTTATTTGTGATTTTTAAAAATAAATTTGTAATTTGTGTCATTTGTTTACAGTAACAATTGAATGTTTTATTTATAACTGGTTTATACAAAAATAATTAAAAATATGAGCTTCTGACATATCCATAAAACCCATCGCATAATGGACGGTTTGGAAAAAAAATTGAAATAAATCTGCAGCGGGTGGTCCGATTTTGATGAAATTTCATACGGCTGTAGCAGAGGTGTAGTCAAGTATTTGCACCCACGAGCTGCTCTCCTCTAGTCAAACTCTTAATTTGGACCAGAGGGAAGCAATCGTTCAAAAGCGGGTCGGCATTGGGCAATAGAAGAGAAATGGTGTTCTAACAAGGCAACGTTAATCCATGTCCTTCTACAGTGAGATTGGATTTTATGGCGAATGATTTTGCTGGCGAAAAATTCGCCTCAATAGAATCTTGTGAAATCAACCACACCAAATGTTTACCAACAGGGAGGAGGATTTCCATGAGGGCGACAAAATAGAATTAAGTTTAAAATGGTAAGAGGTTATCAAACAAAATAGTTCATATATGACCTAATTGGGATAATTCTTACTATTCTAAATCAAGCTACACCTTATATTTGTCGACGGTTTTTATCAACAAAAATTGTGCACAAATATAATAATCATAAGTTGGCGAAAAACATATTTGCAGTGTCGTTAAAAATATAAATACTGTCATAATTGTACAATGGGAGTAGTGAAAAAAAGTAAAAACGGAATTTAAAAAGAATTAACTAATTTAGGGCATTACGGAAAGCGTATCTAAAAGTAAGACATAATTCATGTCAAGAGCCAATGATGCAAGCTTAATTTCTCAAAAGCTTTCTTTATGCGAAATAGAATATTTTTCTTGAAACACCGAAAACTTTTCAATACACCCTCGTAAACATGCATGATTATAACTTCAGAGCATCATCTAATGTCTTGTCCTCCGATACTGCAGCTACACGTATCAGTTCTGATTACTGTAAGACATATTTCCAATTTTCATTAAGCATTAAACTTTATTGATGCTGTAGCGTGAACTGTATACAGAAAACTTAACTCCCATTAACTAAATAGAACGAGGTTCAATTAAAAAACTTTTTCTCTTAACATCCTCACGAAATTCAATTTTGCTGAACTTTTAACTATAGATTAACCCATTCGTTATGCTATCATATTCATCGACGAAACGAGATCAATATGACTTATCTAAACAGCGCATCTTCTTGAATTTTAATGAGCGAGTTGTTATTACTCGCATCTTTTTGTTTGAAGCAAAGTCTAGCGATGTATTAATTCCCCATTAACCCAGATCGAGGAAAGTTGTGCGTATTCATCTTGTACACAGTGCCTGTACAAAATATTTTTATTTTTATTAGCTTTCTTGTTTTTGTTTCTGCACCGTATGATGCAAACTTGTATGAGCACGAAATATACACTGAGCGAAATAAAGTCAGTCAATACCAATTTTTTTAATATACAACAAGAAAGCGGTTGTATGCAAAGTTTAGCCCATTCCTCGTGCTCTGTTCAGCACCTCCAAAAATGTTAAAAATTCAAAAATTTTAACCCGATCGAAAATCACTAAAGCGTGCCTAAAAAACCGGCAAAAAAACTTAGCCCACTATTTGGTATCTGTATCATTTATGAGTAATTTTGCAGCACAATAATTTGCCAAATTTAAAACCGTATGTAAATCGTAAGTATTTAAAGACGTGTAGAAATAAGGCCGATTTCGCTGAAATTCCGCTTCTTTTTCAGGTAAGGAAGCGAATGCGTTAATACATTTTGAAGAACATTAGTCAATGCATGAAATGAATTTAGTGAAAGAAATAGAAAGCTTTAGTAATCTGTATTTCTTTTCATTCGTGAGAAAGATAAGATTTCGTAGCCAAAAAACCACTCCGACAGTTTTGTGATTGCTGAACCCAGTATTGTTTCATGGCACATCAAAGGTGAGCACCAGCAAAGAACGGCTAATCGCAAGCAATTCTGGTTTCATCACTGCTTTGATCACCCAGGTGCTAGACATTGCACAAAAAACTGTTTGGAATCGCTTGAAGAGGGCTGGATACAAAAAGAAGTTTTTTTATGCATGAGCATCACATGAATTTATGAAAAAGAAACCTCATAAACCGAATGTCCATCTGCTAATCGCTGGTGAATAGCAACAAAATGGAACAATTTCTGAGTCGGATTCAGACCGTATGTAACTATGTTAACTGTGCTAAATGAGGCCTTCAATGTCATGCAAAAATAATGTACTTCTTTTTACTACACATTGTGAAGATTAAAATATTCTGCTGGACAGATGTAAAACGCTAAAATTGGAGGAAGAGAGCTAATTCAGTAACGCTGATGGGAAATTGAATATATGGGTTATCACCGTAATCAATTACTCATAGGCGATCGGTATAATATCGCTTCTTACTACTATGACGATGGAAATGGTTAATACATTTTTTGATCGGGCCAGTCATTGTCTACGAATTACAATTCTGAATTCAACTAATGTTCATATAAACATAACTTTGCTGCTGATGACAAGCGATTGATCACATTTGAAACCCCAATGCGTCAAAAGTGAAATTGCTTGGTGTGAGTATTTACAGTCGCCACTGTATTCTATAGTAGTTTTCTGCAGTTTTTTTAGTATCGATACGCTTTAATAGATGTGTACTTTCGAAGGATGTACTGATGCGTCGCGGCCCATTTTGCATATTCGTTAGGGACTGTTTCTCAAATCATCAGTACTGTCGATTATTATCAGTACTGACGGCTGCTTAAAACTGATAACAAATAAAAAAGATTGACAAAAAGGAAGAACTCACCTCAAATGTTGTGAATACAATCTTCTCAATTGATCCGAAATATCGCTCCCAGAGCACTTGAGTTTGTTGGCGTAGTGAAAAGATACGTTCATCCGATATGGAACGAACGACTTCAGGAACCTAAAAATAAACAATCCATTCGATGAGTGAACGTAAATGGAAGTGGAGTACGCGAATGTTTAACAAGTGCAGTTTAATTATGATATGCCAAATGTGTGAATCATTATACAACTTTTTCCGATAAATGAGCGATTGATATTAATATAGGACAAAGTTAATAAAATGAAAATAGAGTCCGAGAGTCATTCTTTCTGCCCCAAGAAAACGATCAACAACAAACAGGATTTGTTTAAAACTTTTTTTTCGCGATTTTTTCATTCTACTCTTTCCATTCCGATTGAGGACTCTATCGCCTTGTTCAAATAGTTTATATATCACAAGTGCGAATCAAACTCATCAAGCGTCAAGACGGTTCATCTTCATCCGTCGGTCGTCGGCTTTAGTCGTCCAAAATTTGTTTTTTCTTTTATTTTTTTTTATATTCTATCTAAAGGATTCTGGTAAATATTTAGAATTGATCTTATACTCAATTCTTATGCCCCAAAAGCCATCCCACCCGACGGATAGACCGACATGACCACATTGTCTTAAACAGTACACCAGGGTGTACACTTGCATTACACTTTTTCTTATATGCAGTGATGTACATCCTGTCAAAAAAGTACCGGGATTAATCAAAAAGTAAAATATTTATTATCCATTCAATAAATTTGAAATTTGAAATTTAAATACTTGACATACCGTGTGAAGCCGAGCGAACGGAAGCACCTGCAAGTAAAGCGGTCCCAAAATTGGCAGACCAGACAAAAAAGACACAACAACTTTGGGAGCATTTCAACATAACTTCCCTTTAGCTCGATACACTTTTCCAGCGATATTCAATAGCTTCTACACCCTGTTTACAGTAGGAACTGTTAAACCCATTAAAATAACCATCAACCGCAGACTCCACATCTTTATTGTTGGCGAATCTTTTACCACCGAGCCATTTTTTCAAGTTTGGAAATAGAAAATAGTCTGAGGGAGCTAAAGCTGACGAATAAGGTGTGTGATGAAGCATTTCGAACTTTAATTCAATAATTTTGGCCTTCGCAATAGTGGATGTGTGAACTGGAGCAATGTCTTGTTGAAACAACACTTTTCTTTTTCGCCAAATCTGGCCTTGCTTTTGATGAGTTTCCCTTTCTGAAGAAAATCAATAATATTAATAATCCCAAAAAACAGAAGCCATTACCTTGTCTGCGAATGGAACCGTCTTTGCCTTCATTGGGCGTGATTCCCCAATTCCATTTCACTGCGTTGACTGTTCCTTTATCTCAGGTATTAAGATCGATCCAAAAATTCGCTTTAACTGCGGTGAAACATCGCCAAACGCTCTACTGAAACATTTTTATGGCGCTGTCGTTGCTCTAAAAAAAAGCAAGCTTGGCACCCATCTTGCCCACAGTTCTCACATCTTCAAATCTTCGGTCAATGTACGATGTATAGCACTTTATGAAAAGCCTATCATTTCAGCTAACTCACGCACTTTCAGTTGACAATCAACAAATACCATAGATTTTTTTAACGGATTTTGTCAACTGTGTCTGGCGTGGACACCTCATTTAGTCGACCACTACGGTGTTTGTCTTGGCAGCTCGTACGGCCTCGTTTAAACTCTGTTATGGACTCCCCTAGAGTCCTTAATATTGGTTGCAGTGAGACGTTTTAGATGGAAATATTGAATTACATAACGGTGACCAATTTTTTCAATGCTTACAAATTCACTGATATCGTTTACTTTTGATAGCCCAAATAATAATATTAAACAACTATCGATACATCAGGTCGGCCAGTTTTGGGACCACCCTCGTAGCCCTTCTCTTTAAGATGAAGCACTCAGAAGAGAAAACTGCACAGAATCGTCAATTTGGACATCCAAAATGGAGTAGAATATTTCAATATTATGAGCAGTTATAGACAAATCTGCAACTGAACGTAGTCGTGGCTGTTCCTATCACGACTCATAGCAAGTAAAACAGTTCAAGCAAAGTCGGGGCAAGAACCAGGAAGAAACCAAGGAAAAGAGGCAAGACAAAGTCAAGGATCGATCGGGCAACATTACAGCAATTACGATAGCTTCTTGCAAAAGTGGAAGTAGTGGAAAAAAATCTCATATTGTTCCCGGAAAAATACAGAGCAATATAAAGCCTGAGGTCCGGAAATCACAATAAGCACAGTCCGAAAGACGAGAGCTGATGCAATATTAATTGAAAAGAAGGTAAAAAGCGTAAATTTCGGGTGTTCCAATGAAGAACGCATACGTGATGAACTTGAAATTAAAGGTCGCACTAAAAATTGATGCCATCTTCACAAGTAAAGAGTATTTGCAGCAGTGGAAAAGGAACCCGGATGGACAAGATGCAGAGTTAAACTCCGAGAGGAATTGATATAGTAGCGTATCGATGCAGTGAAAAGTGGCATAGGCTGAAAGAATGGAAAAGCACACTGAAATATTGCAAATATGTCAGATGTCATGTTCTGGGATTTTAAAATTGCACATCGAGTAGGGTGAGAAAAGGTGGTAGTCTCTGATGACGCAGATTTTTTTGGAGCTGATATCGGATGTCACAGTCATGTGTGAGCAATACCCTTCACTACTCTACACTACTACAAACTTGGTTTTCAGCAATTTCGCCAAACAGCTCCTGTCAACCAGTCCTAAATAAATCTGCTGACAGACCATTAATATCTGCAGCTTTGTTGATCTTAAGCCGAGATATTTCTATTCTGATCTCGTTTTGGGGCAGGTGTCGACAATCATTCATTTGCTGCTAATTGAATAATTTCTGCCAACTCTGCCATCTATGAACCTGTAAAAGAGTTCTATCCATATTTGCAGCACGCTCTGCCCAGATTTTCGGCTTTATTTCTTTCACTGTGTCTTTAAAAATCGTCACTTTGCTGATCTTTCCATAAACGTTCCTCACATTCAAAAAGGCAGTCCGTCTCTCCATTCTTCTCCTTATATGTAGATTTCTCCCGCAGTAAACGTCTCAATAAGCTGCAGCGTTATCATCTATGCCGCATCTTGTGCCTCAGAAGCGATGAGACATTTTTCGTTGCATATCTGGATCAGAAGCGGTTCACGATTAGCCGAAATCTTCTCTTTGTGTCCGAATCTGGTTTGACTGATTATCATTTAATTTAATTTAATTAGTCGCGGAGCAGGTAATCGCTATGCGTCTTCTTCCCTTGCGTGTGAACAAACCAGTGTGATGAAAAAAAAATTTGCGCTAATGCGGATTGCGGCTGCTCAGCCGCTTACAGGATTCATACCTCGCGACCAAATATTCAAGAATCGCTTTTAAGTCTGTGTGGTTTCAACGAGATGATGAAAACTATCACATAGCCAAGCATATTATGGCAGAATTGCGAATAAGCCAATTTCAACTCCACATTCCGTTACCTCTCAATATCTCCTGACCATATTGCTGTTCATTTCTTATTACGCGTTATTGCAAACAGGACATTTACAAAATGAAATCAACAACTTGGATGATTTAAAGCAACGTATTCGAGCAACAATTGATGCCCTATCTCCAGGTTATGAAAAACTGTATCGCACATGTTCCAACGACCGCGGGCAAAGGGATTATATTTATAAACAAGAGAAAACGATTCGCTCACGGCGTGTTATAAATCCGGCAAGTAGAAAGAAAACAAACGAGAAGGAATTGGATGGCAATGTTGCCATATAAAATCGGTGCGTACCAATGTTTAGAAATGTTTTCTAAAATTAAAACGCAAATGATTTTTGTGTAATGTCGATAATATTGGAAGAATATATCAGAGAAATATATATAATATATATAAATATTAATATACTCTCGTTACAGCGTGTGTATAACGTTTCTTAAAATGAATTCCATTATTTTTGCAACAGATGGCTATAGTAATCTACATCTCGCGCTATATGCATGCGATCAGATTACGCTAGATGGCGTCAGAAAGATAAGATTTCGCATCAAATGTGGACAACAGTAAAGAGAAAATACTCCACGCTTACCAGTTTTTGACGATAAAGGAAAACGCAGGCGGCTGAAAATAAGAGAATTGCAACAGCCAACCACGCGCAGTTTTAATATCGCCATTCCGGTCATCTTTATAACAAAGATGCCAAAAATGTCAACAGATTATAGGAAATTACCAAATCCGACCCTTACGTTAGCACTATTTCAATTGCCCTGAAGCTAAACATTGCAGAGCAGACCATTTGGAACCACCTGCATAAGGCTGGATATAAAAAGATGCTCGATGTGTGCCTGTCACACGAGATAACGCAAGAAAAGGTCATGGACTGGATTAATAACTGCAAATCGTTGCTGAATCGCAACAAAATCAACTAATTCTGAAACGGATGGTAACTGGTAATGAAAAACATCAAACAAAAATGGTCAAATCAAACAAAATGGTAGCCAAGCCGAACTTGACAATCAGAAGATTTTGATGTGTGTTCGGTAGAATTGGCAGGGAATCATTTACTATAACCTGCTTACCGTCTGAAAGAAGCAATCGTTCAAAAGTTACCAGCTTTGGTCAATAGAAGAGGAATTCAGCTTCTTCAGGACAACGTTAGGCCACACACATCGACAATGACACGCCAGATACTCCGAGAGAGGTTCTTATGAATTCACCTTATGGTCCGAACTTGACACTAAGTGGCTACCAGTCTATGATGAATGATTTTGATGGTGAGAAATCCACCTCAAGAGAGGCTTGTGAAAATCGCCTCCTCTAGTTTTTGTCAACAGAGGCGAGGTTTTTTTATGGTAACAAGTTATCGGACAAAACTATGCATATTTGAACTAAATCGGATCGTTCTGACTGTGATAAATAACGCCTTCAATTTCATGCAAATATTATAACACCCCTCTATTCATTGGATTTAACTAAGGAAAAAATGTGAAATCGCTGAATAAAACTGAACAGATGTTAATTTTTCTATATGTGATTTCAGTCCTTGCTTGCGCAAGTTTTTTCTTATTCTGCCTATGGAAAAGAGACACGATACTTTTCTGCCAAATTTCAGTCTCCAAGCTCAAGCGGTACGATCTGATTGTTCTTTAAGTAGACAAGGGGACGGACAGATATACATAGATCGATATTATTTTTTATGGCAATCACTAATTTATAAAATTTTTGAGGTCTCAGATGACTTCTCCTTATTGATACCAAGGGGTGGCAAAGTAAATTGTTTACACACCTCCCACCATGCCCTTGGATATTGGGTATGAAAATCTGTAGCAGGTCAGAAGCTTTTCGTATTGTAAAACACCTTTTTATAATCTCTTATCGAAGAGAAAAATCTGGTAAGGCTCACTGAAGAGTATAAACGAATATAAAGGATAATTTGATGAAACTACAAAATGGTATCGCCGTCTGTAGTACTGATAGCTCAGCAAAGAAATATAGTTAGTCGTTCCGATAGTACAGTCCAACTGCTATGCACGATAGCCATGCATTCTAATTCTCGACTTTTATCGACTGAGTCATTTAATCAAATACAAATCAATAAAATTATTTGCACACAACACAATGATGAAATGATAGTCGGTAATACCTTCCTGCATTAGCCATCTGTTAAACTAAAAACTTATGATAAAATTCCCATTGTCAAAGGAAGCTACCACTTTGATATCCATAGATCACGTCCAACCACTAACCTTTTCCTTATGTTAATCTTTATAAATAAAGAAACTAAACAACAAATGAACAATCTTAATTTCTATGTTATTTTATTGAATGGCTTTATTTGCACAAGTACAAGAGCTTCACTTCAATCTGAAGCCCACAATTATGCATTTGACGTTATTGTCTTGTTTAATTGCCTCCATAAAATGTCCATCAAGTCCTTTGAAATCAACCTTGAGCAGATGTAAGGAACCCAATGACTAATTGCTAAACTTTTGACATTATCAATGAGGCACCAAAGGCAAACCGAGCAGACGAACAACCCCGCAAACGCTGAGCAACCAACAATTATGTATTGCGGAAATATTTTATTACGTTTACGTTACGCCCAACCAGGTCAAAGCAAAGGAGTATCGTCCATGCGATGGTCGCACTCCTATGCCCGTACGTACGTGTGTACCTACACTAGCGGTGTTAAATGTCGACATGTGTTTCCACCGCCCCGAAAATAACAAGGAGGAAGAATACATTATTGCTTACAATTTTTCTTGTAAGATACAATTACGCTTTTTAGTTCAACTTAATTAACTTGATATCCTGTCAATACAATTGGGTTAATACACAGAGACACGTAAACATCGATACTAGCTGGAATACCATCCCTTTGAAAGGACGACAAAAAGAAGCAGAAACATTTGAAGAGGCTCTAAGATTCCATGAAACACACTTGGAAGCAAAAGTGTGCATGCTATTAATGAAATTGAAAAATATCTTCCAACACTAAACTAGAACAACCATTAAATTAAAAACGAATTATATTTTATACAGTTCTAGATTATTTTATATCTGTTCAACTGTGAAAGAATAAATAAACCAAACTAAACTGGATTATTATTATTATTATATTAAATCCAAACAAGAAGTTAATTAATAAAAAGTCAGCAGTGGGAAATCGAATTTTTTCGGCATTATTCAGTAATTACGTCCACAACTATTGCGGTTGTGAGTTATGAATAACTCATACAAATATAACGTATAGTATCTCGTGCTGTACAAGTGTAATTAGCTTACAGTACACGCTTAAAAAAAATTACTCTGAAAGTTTTGTAATTCCTCGACTCACTATTGTTTTAGCGCGCGTCAAATGTCGACAGCAGCAAAGGGAGGACACACCATATTTTACAGCTTTTCTTCGACAAATTCGAAATCGTATGCCAGGCAAATGAAAATGTGAAAAGTGTTTATTGTCCTGATACTGTAGCCAATCATAATCAGTTTTGGCTTCGTCAATTCCGTTCCGCTAGTTTTGATATCTGGGAGACATCATGCCCTTGAGGGCCAATTGTCGAAAATGTCGATAAAACAATGGAAATTATTGATTACGGTAGTGAGCTAAGCGTTGTTTCGATTGCATAGCAGCTAAACATAAAAACCCGCTTGGAACCACCTGAATAAGGCTGCACATGAAAAGAAAAAAAGGAGAAAAAAAAATGTCGACGGAATTTCCATCTGTGAATCGCTGCTGAAACCCACCAAATTTCTAAAGCGGATGATAACTGGTGACGGAAAGGGATCCACTTGTGACAACGTAAAGTTTTGTTAGGTTTTTACACAAAAAGAACAGGGATTTCTATGGGACAGGAATTACTTTCAAAATGACAAAAACTTATCGAACAAAATCGTGCATATTTGACCTAAATTGCATCACTTCAACTTTGCTTCAATGCCATGCAAAAATTATGGATTTCTTTTTACTGCAACCTATTCCATTAAAATTCCGAAGTACCGGGTAATTTTTCAAAAATTGCATTTGGTTTTTGCAAGAATGTTTTATTCTACTGAATAAATTCGTCTAAGGACAGTTTCCACTCTATATCAAGAAACCTAAAAATATTTAAGTCATAGTCAATCAAAAAAAGTGGAATAATTTTGAGTTAAAATAAACTCATGCTGAGTAAAATTGATCTCCATATGGTCCCAAGTACCTCCTCACTCAAAATAGGCATGAAAATTATTCGAGCAAGTTTGCCTACTTTTTTTTTTATATACGTTCTATTTTCACGAGTATTCAAATCAATCAAAATTTAGTCACTTTAAGTGTCACTTAGTCGTTTCAAGTAAGATTTACTATTATTGAGAAAATTTGGTATACTTATTTTGAGCGTGTTTCCAACCAAATTCAATAAAAGAGTGTTTTCCGAGTTAAACACCTTCTGCAAAATCTAAAATTCGTTGTTGTAAAATTAGAACAATCAAAAACTGAAATAAAAAATCATTCTCTGATATTTGTAATTCTCGATTCACTGACGAAACAGAATTTCCATTCCATTCCCACTATCTGCACTTTCACATGACGCATTAATTTATTTTGTTCGCAAATCCTCCTGTATAAAATGTTTAGTGCTAATAAATTCCTGCAAGAAGTATAAAACCACTGTCCTGGCTACGACATTAAAATTGTTCTGGAAGAATTTAATACTAAAAAGCGGTAAATTCAATGGGCATAACAACATCGCTAATAACAGATTGAAAACACCAAATTGCTATTTTTGAGGTTTCCTGAGAATGAACGACAGTGGTGCTGAGCTGAGCCAGAAACATAGACTTAGAAAGCGCAATATTTCTCCCAGAAATTGTTCACCAATTAGGGAAAGAAATAAAAGAAAGAAAAATACACCAGAATTAGAATTTTGAATAAAATTCATTTTTCCTTTTATTTCTTGAAATCAGATAAAGAGTGAGGAAAAAATACAATGTAAGTAGAAAATATCCCAGAGAAGGCATAGGTGACTTCAGGAAGACATCTTTCGAACACCCAAGTAGCACCAGTTCTAGAATCTTTGCCTTTTGACATCGTTATGTAAAAAAGTAGTAGGGTTGCCCTATGAATGGAAACGGGAGGAAAACCAGGATTTTGGTTTTAACACAGATTCATGGCTGTTTCACTGCAACCAGGAGCATGGTAGTTAGTGGATTCCCACACAAATTTTCGTCCACAAGGCAGTTTGGGTCTCTCCTCGTCGAAGAACGAGAGGCCAGATTGATCGCTTATTAC
>JAHXMU010000410.1:3040673-3055896 GCA_019455685.1 Philornis downsi | reverse complement strand
CTTACACTTATCCTATTTGGAAGTTCGGATACTTTGGTTTTCGAACCCAAAGAGTTATTTCTTTCACCTCCGGTGACGATTTGTGTCAATTCTTGTTTGAAAAGTTTTTATTTCCTTGCGCGAATTATCCACTTAGACACTATTTTTATCAACTGTCAAGATACTGGTCTATATGTAAATTGTCTACAAAAAGAGTCTATGAAAAGTGCCGATGAAAACACTTTTCTACAATGTAAGCAAGCTCACTTCAGTCGATAAATTCGGCAGCTACTTTTACCCGATTTCAGTCGATAAAATTGGCAGCACTGGGCTGCTTGTCGCATCGGTCGGCTTGGAATCCTGATCTGTGGTCCTGGTTACAGGTAAAATGGCAGACAACGCAAACCAGTATCATCGTGTCATCACATTTTTCGCTTCTTTTTAGCACATTTTTTGCTCGCTGTACTTTTTTAGAAGTGTAAAGCTAAATGTTTTTTTACAAATGTTTTTTTTTTTTGCAATTGCTTATTTATTTGCATGCAACGCAACAAGAAAAATATGGATCTGAATTTTTCTTTGCTTTCAAAAATCAGTATTTTACACAGAATTTCTGTCGAATTAGTACATAGTATCGTCGCATACACAATTTTAAGTGAATTACTGCCCACGAATTACTACTGGAGGTCATCCAAAAAGAATAACATTTTCATCATTTCCAATAGCGTAATAATATATGCACATTTTTCTTTTCCAAAGAAACACTTTTATACCGGTTACAAATCTAATCAAATTCGGTAGTTCTTATTAAATTGAACTACGAGGCCGATCCCAAACATAGTCGACCTAACAAAGAAGACACAAAAAAGTTTGGAAAACTTTTCTTTATTTTTCAACATAATCTTCCTTTACCTCGATGCCCTTTTCCCAGCGATATCCAATAGTTTCTACATTCTGTTTGTAGTAAGAACTGTCAAACTCCTTAAAATATCCATACACGTCTTCATTGTTGGCAAATTTTTTAACACCGAGCCATTTTTTCAAGTTTAGAAATAGAAACTAATCCGAGGCAGCAGAATCTGGCGAATACGTTGGAAGATTTTTTCCATAATTGCATCACATAAACGCTGCAATAAATTAGCATAATTTTCGTCATTGATGGTTTTTCCCTATCTGAAGATAATCAACAATAATAATCCCATGCGCATCCCAAAAACCAGACGCCATGACCTTGTCTGCAGGTGGAACCGTCTTCGCCTTTTTTGGGCATGATTCTCCAATTCCAGTCCACCGCTTTAACTGTTCCTTTGTCTAAGGCGGGAAGTAGTGGGCCCATGCCTCATCCGTGGTTATAAATCGACGCAAAAAATCAGCTTTAGTGCGGTGAGACATCGCCCAACACTCTATTAAAACATCTTTATGGCGACGTTTTTCAAATCTTCGGCCAACATACGATGTACAGCACTTTTTGATATGCCTATCATTTCAACTGGCTCAAGCACCTTTATTTTATATTTATACCATGGATTTTTTTGTGGATTTTCTCAACCGTGTCTGACGTGGACACCTCAATTGGTCGACCACTACGGTCTTCGTCTTGGTGGCTCGTCTGCTACCCAATATTTTTCAGTCGTAAACGAAGGAGCAGACTACCCCAGAATAGAATCTAGGAAGACTTTAATATTACCTGAACCTTTCAAATGGAAATATTGAATTGCATAACGGATACCAATTTCTCCATGTTTACAAATTCACTGAGATCGTTTACTTTTGATGGCTAAAATAAAACTACTAAATAACGTGGCGCCTTGAAACTTAAAACATATGTTTTATATGGTTGCCACTTTTCACCAAAATAACTTTTTACAAACTACTTGCACAATCGTCATTTCGGATAGTTTTGGGACAGCCCTCGTACATTTAAATACTATTAATTTGTTTGGGTTCGACTGTCACATAATCACATTTGATAGAAACACCGTTTCTATTTCTAAATTTCTTTGGTCAAATGAAAAATTACACAAAAATGGCTGCTTTTTCATTGGTAAAATAACTCCAGTGACAATGTGAAGAAGACATAACATTAAAAACTGTTTCCTTTCTATTTTCAATTCATTGGTGATTAAGCACTTTGCTTACTATACAGGATAAACTCTTTTCCTGACTAACTAATCTTTTTGAAGAAATAATAACTATTTGTCTAAATATGAATTTGTTCTTAAAAATATTTTTTTCCTTCATAAAGCTTTTACCTTTCATAAAGCTTCATACCCTGTTTTTCCGTTTTTTTTTTATTATTTTATTTATTTATATATCTATTTTTTTGCATTGCAGAACTAGAGGAAAATAGTTTCCTATGACCAAAATGTTTCTAAAGTTAATATTATTCATTTTATTTGAGTTTAGTTTTTCCAATCATTTTCTAACTTTTTTTTATAACTTTTAGAAATGAAGAAAACCTTCTCAATTGTTTACTACTGCGCTTGGCGATTGTTCTTGTGATAGATTATGCTTGCGGAAATAATGTGATCCTCGGAATTACACATCCTAAAGGAATGCAGCAAATATATTAGAAAATTCAAAACAGTTTTAGAATTAAAACAATATTGAATTGTTAAGCTTATAGAAATGTCTATACTTTTAATTAGATTCTAAATTAGAATTAGATTCGGTGCTTATTTGACTTAATCCGGATTGATCTAACTATGCTAAATAAGGCCGATATGTTGTATAAACGATGGATTTCCATTTGCTACCCTTTATAAGTAAATTAAGTAGTCGAAATGCAGCAAAGTAATTGTCTTCCACCAAGAACACACTTATGACGACAACAGAGCCATATTTAATGACAGATTTTCTGTCGCTTTGCTGTAATAAGATGTTGAAGGAGTGGTTTTTACCCAGAACTGCGCCAAAGCAACTGCGCATATAGCGAAATCGCTTAAGGCGGAGCTCCAACGAAAATTCTCAAACAAATTAATAACCAGATATTATAGCCCCCGCCCCAAGGTCATCTGACCTGAATGTACCAGACTTTTCCATTTGGGTTATGTCAAGCAAGTGGTGTGCAAAACGAAACCAAGGAATTTGACTGAACTGAAACTCTCCCGGCTTCCACACTTCTGGCCGCAATGAATAATTTTCTGATCAGGTGTCGAGTTCGTTATTCGAATTTCTTTTTGTAGCACAATTTTTGCTCCACCCTGTATACTTCTACAGAAATTTCTCCAAGAAGCACATATGAAAAAATGTAATGTTACAGGCATTCTTTCAGGCTCCCCAAGAAGTCCTTCTGGCATGCCTTCCAATTGTCTCTGCTTGCGCCTGGCAGCTGAACAATTTTTATGTGTGCGCCTACATATTTCTCAGTATGTGTATGCGCTCTATTGAACATTAAGTATCAATGCAAAGTTTGTACAAAAAGAAGAATAGCGAAAAAAGTTAAATGTAAACAAACGTAAACTAAAAGCTCACACATTCGTACTCAGAAATGAACCACCACCACCTACCTACCCACCCATCAGCTATACAGACACAATAATCCAATAGCAACAATACCACCAATATTGAAAGAGAGAAAAACCAAACGATTGTCCTAAACAGTTTTGATCCATCGAATTGAAACAAAAAGTGAAGCAATAATTTTCCTCCACAATAGTGGGTCACACACAAACACACTGACACAGAGTCTGACGATGAAGCATAAAGTTGGCAAAAGTGCAGAGAAGAAGGCTAACTACAATGGGCCCGCCGACTAAGCAGTCAGACAGTCTGATAGATAAACTTTAACGGTTAAATGTGCGGGTGAGAAATAACTTCGAAAACAGAAGTCGTACGGGAGCCGATGGTGAAAATTCTTATGAAACTAAATGTCCCACAATGAATTGACAGTAACCGGCTGAACTAATGGAAATCTATAGGCAATCGGTCAAAATTGTATTTTGTCCACTTTGTCCAACAACGCGAATGATAATAATACTACGCTGGTGATTCTACAGCAAGCACATCTTACGTTTTTCTGTTGCGGGCTGTACGAAAGAACAAAATTTTCACAAAAATGTTTACCTCCCATACGTCTTAGGTAAGTAGGTAACATCTGTTATTTACGCCAGCCGCACAAACTTTATAAGGGCTATGATTCAACGATTCCGGGAGCGACCGCACTCTTTACAAGGAAAGTGTCCCTTATCCGGTCGCAGATGTTGGCCAGCCGAGAGATGCGATGGAGACAGGCATGAACACAACATAAAAATGCCGTGTAGAAAGACGTGAATACAGGTGTGGATTTGTATTTGGCAACATACTTAGCCACCTTGTTTCGCCGTTTAACCCTGTAAGCGAGAGGATAGCCGCAATACGTATTGAAGTGAAATAGTTCTTGTTATTAAATTCATGAGCGCACATCGCAGAAATAGGACATGGACGCTGCGCTGGTCATGTCAATAAAATCGCACTGAATGGTTTTAGTGCCCAAATAGGAAGAGAAAAGTATTGGAGCAAAATGTGCCAAATTCCGTCTGCATTGCAATACCACCGATAACGGACTGTTCAGTTTTCGGATTCGAGGGATTTTAAAGAAATTTCAAAGGCAACGTTTTTGGAGTGTTCGGAGCGCTTCAGTGGGGTTCCAACGTATAGTATCTCGGGTTTGGCGCATTTTGTTACTCTTCCAAAACCTGACCCAAACTTTACGTCATTAGTTAGCACGTAAAAAATCTGCAAAAATACGCTTATATCTCCTGATTATTTCTTAAAATTTGGAAGATATGTGATTCAGAATATATATCTTTAAAATTTGCCCTCTGTTTTTTTACAGTTCCTCACCAATTGTAAAGCAAATAGAATCCTAAATTACATCGGAAACATGTTTTCTGTCCAATGGCAGCAAAATTTGTCTAAAACTTAAAAAAATGGCAAGGCTCAATAAAAAAAATTTGTGAAAACTAGCAACAATTGCAACAATTTTCCTTTCGTTGATTTCGGAAAAGTTGTGCAAATTTTGTATTATACTGAATCGCTTTAAAACTTAAGTCGTCTTCCTAGAAGTTACAATTTAAAAAAAAAACAACTTTAATCCAGAAAATATATGAGTTTTTTCTCAATGTTTAAATGCAAAAATATAACCGCATTTGTTCAAAATCAATGCGCCAAATTTGGCCACCGATTATCCAGAAACAACGAAGATACAAAGTAATTTGTAATTTTTCCCATTTTTGGGCTTTTTTGTTGTTTGTTCGGGAATTGTGGGATTCTTTTCAGGAATATTTAAATATAGATTGATGCTTTATAATATCTACGTTTAGATCATCTTGCACTCAGTTCATCATTGCACTCAGTTCAGTGAGATTGCATACTACCTACTTCCGTATTATACATATTTCGATGTGTTCTGAATGGATCGCTTTCTTAACATTTCTTATGCTACCTTTTCATCGGAACCCTATTAAAAATATACAAATTCCAACGGGTGTACCAAAAACCCCACAGTCCAAATACATACATACATATATATATTGCACATACCATCAAAATTTGAAAACAGTGTAATTCAACTTTAACATTAATATTGAATCACAAAGAATTATATCCAATCCCGAGAAATGAATCACATTTTTCACGACCAGGAAAAGTTACGAATTTTAAAGAAAAAATAGAACAGAATTATAAAACTCAAGATGACGTATTGTAAAATTTGGTATTTTCGTAAAGGTTAACGAAAGAAATTTAAAGCCATTTAATTATGAATACGACATGTTTTTGGTAATTTCCACCCACCTACAGTTGGACAGCCCACAAATGGAATATGATAACTTGGGTCATAAATCGACGAAAAATCAATTTATCGACACTCTCAGGTACCGAAATTTTAGACGCATTTATAGAAATGTTAGAAAAAAAGAAACAGTCAATAGAGGCGGGAGAAATAGCTGAAATTCTTCCTTATTCTTCACCCAAACGGCTAAAGCGCATAAATAAAAGTGTACCAACACGACCGTGGTGCGATGGTCAGTAAACGCGATTATCGTTCGTATGATCGCAAGTTCAACCCCGCTGCCTATCGTTATTTGAGAGGCGGTCACACCCACTTCGACTTCGAGTACTCGAAGAATCGAAAAGTCTTGTAAAATGCCTTTCAAACTGTGACATTCGGAATCGTCGTTAAACTGCACATCCCATTGAATGATTAAAAAAAAAAAAAAAAAAAAGTGCGTGTAAGCTCACTGAATGTAAGAAACTCTCCCATGTCTCAGCTGCAGGAGAATTTGTTTTTACCAACACTAAAGTCGTCAGTAGATTTTACGGAGGAAGAGGCAATGGCTCTTATGTTGGAAATAGGAATAAGTCGCAATAAAGGCTTCAATCTTTAAAGGATGCAAAATTTTACCTTTCTATCGTCTAATACAAGAACAAAAGCAGAACATGTTACCAAGTCCAATTGATGTTAGTGAAACAACAACAGCTGTAGAATTTAGCACTATGTTCGAGAATGCAGCCTACAGAATAGTAACCAATTTTTGTATAGGCGAAATGGATAAATTGCGGAATCGATCTTGTTCTTTTGTACAAGTGGGGGTGTGACTGAAAATAAACAGTTATACGTTTTTTTACAGGTCTACGTTTTTTTTTCTTTCAGAAGAACATAAAGATTTTATACATTCCAGAATAACTTTTTCTGCAATCGGTGATGATACTTTTTCCAAAAATTGTTGGAAGAATACGCCAATTTTAACGAATCTTGAATTAACACTTCTGCTGTTTTTAACATTGATTTATTTTATCGATTTTCCTTAACGCGAAATTTTATTGCCGTCCAGAAACATGTTTTTCGAAATAATTCAAACTTCTATTTGCTTCACGATTGGCAAAAAGCTGTAAAAAGTCATAGAAAAGCATTTAAAATAGTGTATTTTGAATCGCGTATCTCTATCTCAGATCAGAGACCTCACAACACTTCAAAAATGTCTGTGCGAAATGTCATCAAAATCGGTTAAACCAAAGAGAAGTGATATAAACTGTCCCCTTTTTATCGTTTAACCCCATTGTGCAACGTAACGTCTTGTATGACCCAATCTTATGAATTACTTAGATTTAGATTTAGAAGATACAAATATTTAAATATAAGCTTTCGCACATGTGATAGGGAAAGGAACATGTCCTAGTAAGAAAAAAAAAACATTGTAACGACCAAAATACGAATGTCTTACTATTAGTCTCAAAATTGTACTATATTACCTCGGGCCATGCTTTAAAAAAGTGGACTGAGATAGTTTCAGCGCAAAAATGCAGACAATTAAATCTCTTAAACCACTGGAAATAATAATATGTATAGGTAGACAGATGTTCGTCCCAGTTGAAGGATCATCGTAGTGAACTGTATTTTATAAGATTTTTGGTGTAGTTTATTGTTAACCGGGATTGCTTAAATTCGCAAACGGTCGAGTAAATAGTCGTGGTATTACCCAACCAAATCAGGTTTAGTTTTAGGATGCCAGATATTAATACAGTTTTACGGTTATAAAAAAAAGTTATTCATTCGCCTCTGTGACGTCTGTCTGTCAGATTCAACTCACAACGGTTGAACAACTGCAGTTAATTGTATACAACATTCAAAACAAGTTTTAATTCTGAATAGTTTCCTACAGGAGGAGGGGACCGAAGTGTTACCTATGAAAAATGCTCTATTTTCCATTTTTTCTAAAACCTTCAGTATATCATAAAAACGTTGTCAAACTTTAAACAAAAATATGTTATTGTGCGATATAGCCAACTTTAGCACGAATAACAGCATTGAGTTTATGCGGAAAAGCTTTACACTCTGCACGAATGTAGTCCGATGGTATTTTATCTCATCCTTGGCGAAGAGCAACCCTTAAGCAGTTGACCGTCTCATATTTTTCAGTTCATACTTTGGCCTTTTTAAATACGCCCTTCATGCTACGAGCAGACACATTGACATGTGTCGCCAATTGAACCGCGCTTTGGCTTGAATTAAATTAAATTCTGCATTCACTTTTCGAATTACTTTTGGCGAAGTTGCTGTTTTGGATCTCCACCTCCATGGCATTTTTTCACGCTTCCAATATCATTTTAGTTTGTAATGGTCTGACACACAAATATTTTGTTCACACGTAAATGTTGTAACTCATTAACAATGGATAATTGTGATTTTTTTAGCCAACTACGAGTACAAGTCAATAACTCTGTTATGTTTGAATTCCATTTCGGTAAGTTTTTTAAACTACGACGTAAAACGATGTGTGTCTGTCGGCTTGTAAACAACATAACGAACTGACGCTTGTCAAAAAATGAGCACGTTGTCATTAGCCGTTTAGTTACTATAGCAGCGAGTCATTTAATTTTGGTTAACTTTGGAATGTGAACTTGAACTTTTACCAAGCTAAAATAATAAACTATTTCCGCGGAAAAATACGAACTGTAAGTAGATATGAACTTCTTTGGCTCCAAATCAAACTCAACTGTCCTTATTTGGAGTCAATGTTTTCCAGTAAATTTACATTCCATTGACCATTAATGCAATATTGTGTTTGCTGAAAGTGTCTCTTATTGAGTGGATTTGTAGTAACTCGCATTGTGATGGAATTGATCCAGCTACTCTAGATTGTTCATCATCATTCAGAATTAGAATAAAGCGTATTGTACCGGAAAGGGTATTTGTTAAGAAGAAAAATAAAACTGGGGTAAAGTTTGAGTTCGACAAAATTTCCTTTCAGAGAAGCTTGGAAAAAGAAACAAAACTTCGTAACTGTGTGTTTTGGAATCTGATGGTCTGACACATTTTGAAGCAGGAGGGACTTATCTGTCGTAGGTAATTGAAATTATTGCCTTAACTTGAGGACAGTGGTATAAAACCAGTGATTGCTATGACATCTGGAGACCCGAACTGTTCCAAAATACTCTGCTCAAAGGAATGGTAAGCTTGTAATTAACGTACTAAAACTTCAATCGGGTTGATAATTCGGATGAGTATATAAATTCCGAATCTTGTTGTGATCAGTGTAAGAACGTCATTTTTACGAAAAATGATGCACAATTTACTTCAATAAAAGCGATTCACTTCTCGCAGAAGGCTGAGTTATTATAAAAAGTATTTCACGCACATAAGAAGTAACAACGATAAAATTCATTACAATAGGAGGGACGGTAAGGAATACAACATGTAACACACGGACACAAAACACATATTCCGCATATGTTTATCTTACGTGAGGTGGAGCACAAATCTAGTCGATAAATGTAAATTTCGCATGTAATGGGGGCTTGATTGAGCACATACGTTCTGTCAAAAATTGGTTAATAGAAAACAAACCATTTATTATTCCTTCAAAGTGATTGCATCGTTTCCAAAATGCACCTCTTCGTAATAAAACACTTCGGTCAACAAATAATTCAATCATCAGATTTTACAAATACATTTTTCGGAAAGTAGTCTGTTTAGGCCTTTAATCGACTGAAAACTGATGCCTCGAAGTGGTATTTTGAGTGCTGGAAAGAGAAAAAAGTCAGCCGGAAGCAAAACCGAAAGATTCGATGATTTTTTGTTTTTTTTTTTTTGTTTTTTTGAGTTTTTCGGCCAGAAATTGAGAACGATTGTGGCAATTCTTAAGAAAAGATAAACCATAAATTGTTCACGTTTTAACTATAAAATTACAAGAAAATTCGCTTTACACCAAAACAAATAACAACAATCAGAAATTTAAATAAATATTTATACAAATTATTTTGGGATGACTTCAAATATCTTTAATACTTGGCATCAAAGTTAATCCTTAATGATATTAATTAACTACCTATATAATTCATTACATGGGAATGTGTAAACATTTGTGTGTAGAATACATACACAGCACTGTGAAAAACAACACAGTTGTTTGGGAAAAATTTCTCTAATCTAACGTAGGAGTAGTTATATTGTGGTATTCAAATATACTCATGTTTTCATCACATCGAATCCTTACTACAGCTAAATTAACGTAAAGATTAGCCAGAAACCCAATTGGGATCATTTACATAAAGTCGATTTCAATAAAAGATTCAATTAGTGTCTAACCAAAAGAACTTGGACCGTATATACCCCTAAGGCTCCTTGATGAAAAGGAACGAAGTGAACTCATTTTTAAAGCGGATAGTAACTAGTGATGATAAATGAGTCGTACACGACAACAAAAGCAAAAAACGATCATGATCGAAGGGCGGTAGTCTGGCCCAGCTATAGTCAAGCCCAGATTAATGTCCGAGAAAGTTTTCCTGGGTGTTTGACGGGATGGGGAGGAAGGTTAATTTTCTATTATGAGCTGCTTTCATCAGACTAAATACTTAATTTGGACCCTTACTGTTAACAACTTACCAAAAGCGGCCAGAATTTATCAATAGTGAGGCGTTACGTTCCATCAAGAAAATGCCATAGCGCACACATCCTTATCAACGCGCTGAAAATTGTAAGGGATTGGATAAGAAGCTTTTCGAACCCATCGTACAGTTAAAGCCCGGCACCAACTCAAAATTTTACAAAACTGGCATGAACAGAGGCTGTACAGAAATTTTAATTTAACTGACCGACTTACAGATACTTTTATCCGAATTCCTTTTGCTTTCATGCAAAAGTGTGAATGGAACCAGAAAGGATGCGGCAAAGCCCTCTACTTTCTTTCTCAGAACCTATTTTACCAAATGCTCCATATCTAACTGAGTTCAGTACAACTGATTGAAAGATATGAAGCGAATAATGTATGGGTTACGGGGGCGGTCCCAAAACTAGCCGACCTGGTGTATCGATAGTGCCAGTAGTTTGAAAAAAATATTTTGGTAAAAAGTGACACCCTTATAACACATATGTTTTGAGTTTCAAGACGCCACGTTGCTTATTATTTTTATTTGAGCCATCAAAATTAAACAATCTCAGTGGGTTTGAAAGGTGTCAGTCCAACCAATGTTAAAGCCGTGCTAGATTCTATTCTGGAGGAGTCTGTTCCTTCGTTTACGACTGTAAAATATTGAGTAGCAAAGCTTACACGAGGCCGTAGGAACCGCCAAGACGAACACCGAAGTGGTCAACCAATTGAGGTGTCCTCGTCAGACACGGCTGAGAAAATCTACAAAACGGTCAAGGTGCGTGCTAGGCGCTAGTTGAAATGATAGGCATTTCAAAAAGAAGATTTGAAGATGAGAAAGCTGTACACAAGATGGATGCCACGTTTGCTTTCAATAGAGCAAAATAACGTCGTGAAGATGTTTCAGTAGAGTGTTTGGCGATGTTTCATCCGAATGAAGCCGAATCTTTGCATCAAATTATAACCATGGATAAGACATGAGTCCACCACTTCACACCTGAGACAAAGAACTAGTCAAAGCAGTGGACTGGAATTGGGGAATCATGTCCAAAGAAGGCGAAGACGGTTCCATCTAACAGCAAGATTATAGCGTGTTTTTTGGGATGTGCATGGGATTATCTGTATTGATTACCTTTAGAAGGTAATTTATTGCAGCGTTTAGGTGATGAAATTATGGAAAATAAAAATCCGCATTAAGGCTTAAGGTTCGAATTGCTTCATCACGCATCTTCTTCCCCAGATTTTTAGCTCTCTAGGACAATTTTCTATTTCCAAACTTGAAGAAATGGCTTGCTGGTAAAAGATTTGCCAGCAATGAAGGGGTGGAGTCTGCGATTGATGGCTATTTTAAGCGGTTTGACAGTTCTTACTGCAAACAGGGTATAGAAGCTATTGAACATCGATGGAAAAAGTGTATCGAGCTAAAAGAAGGTTATGTTGAAAAATAAAGACAATTTTTTTCAACCTTTTTTGTCTTCTATGTTACGTTGCTTAGTTTTGGGACTACCCTCGTATATAGGATAATAGAGGCTTTAGTAAACTGCATCTCGCGTGCGATTGGGTTAAGCTAGATGGCGTTAGAAAGATAAGAAAAATAAGATTGCACATTCAGTAAGAGTTCTTATGTGGATTCCGGACCACAGGGACATACAGGGTCTGCTGAGCAGACGAAGTGGCAAGACCAGGAGCAACCTCACAGACTTCAGCCGAGTGAGACTGAAGGTTGCTACTAGTGACTTCTGCAAGAGCTGTAGGGATGAAATGGAGGAGGAGTCTATAAAACACCTTCTCTTCTCTACAGAACAGGCAGGGATCAACACTGGGTTCTTATTTCTTTAGGGACTCAGGAGATATGGGAGATATAGATATTGCCTGACTTAAGAGCTTCTTGTGGCGTTCAGACTGGTTCAACGGGGGAAACTAGGGGCATCCATATCTCTAGTTTCCGTGGTATCGCAATGGACTATGCAGTCTAAGTGAATCTGTCTATTCAGACTGCCACACTAACCTGACCTAACCTAACAGTTTTGTGATTGCTTGACACAGTACTGTTCGGGCGCACGTCAAAGTTGGACACCAGCAAAGAAAATATAGAATAAATGTTACAGAACATCTAATATATTACATAACATCATAACATTCATCATATCAATGCGAAATGTGAATAGCCTTTGTGGTCCGGATGCCACCACCATGTGCGTGGAAAGGAAAATTGTCAAGTTGGACCGTCATGTAAACACTGTTTCGCTTGCCGTTTAAAATCACTTAAATGAAACTAGGTAGAAAATGAAGCTCTATATATGGATCCCACGTGAATTAGCACCGACAAACTTCATGGACCAAAATTTCCATCTACGATATTTTGCTGAATCGTAACCAAACCATTTCTTTCCTGAAGCGAATAATGACTGGTGATAAAAAGCGGGTCACCTCCAACAACGTCAAGCGACAACTGTCGTGGCGAAATTGCTTTCGCCGGGAGCTTAGTTAGGAGGTTCTAAGCATCCACTGGATAGTCCACACCCGAGTTATTACAACCTGTTCTGTCTGTAGAGTATGAGAGAGAAGCTTGTGAAAGCCAGCTATATCAAACCTTTGCCAACAGGAGCAAGGATTTCTATGAGAGACGCATAATGGAATTACCTCCAAATAGCAACTAGTTATCATTCTAACTATGCTAAATAAGACCTTCTCTGTCATACAAAAATAATAGATTTCTTGTTACTACATTTTATATATCAATTTTGCGCATTTTTCCAGGGGAAAATTTATCAGCATATGCAATCAGCATATGGCTTTTGTTGAATATCCAGTCTAGTCGTGGTTACAATTCTTTTTCTTATAATTGTCTCTAAAAGAGTGTTGAAGAGATCTCACGAGAGGCAGTAAGCCTGCATAAAGCCTCAAGTGTTGTAAACTGTATTAATAAAATGTTTGCCTATCTTAACTGAACACTCTCGAGGATTTGCCTTAAAGTCTTTTACATATCGCTCATGTCAGGACATTGCAAACGATGTGCAAGGCTGATACCGCTATAATTGATACAAATATCGAACATAGGATATAACGTGTCAAGATTATAGCCATTTGTTGATGTCGTGCCATCGAACGGAATAAGTGATATCCGGACAATATCTGGAGAATATGGCGGATGGGGTAAGACTTCCAATTTTAGCGTTTTAAGATACGTTTTAATGGGCTTAGCCACGTGAGGCCGAACGTTGTCATGCTGAAGAATCACTATTTCGTGTCTCTCCGCGTATTGTGCGCGTTCCTCGCGCAGAGCTCGGCTCAATCGTATTAATTGAAGTCAACTCATAAGGAACCCAAGTTCCTTCTTTTGAATCATTCCCAACGCATGCAATCCCTTGTAAATAGCTTGGCGGGTAACTCCTAATACTGGAGGAAACTCTACCTTCGTTCGACACGGATCGCCGTCAACTCAGTGTCTTTGAAGGTTTTTTGTCTTCCTTCATCCGAACGGTTGTTAACATCAAAATCACATCTTTAAAGCGACGGAACCAATCTCGACGTGTTGTTTCATTTAAAGCAGTATCTCCATAAACATGTTCAAGTTCTCGATGAGCTTCAGCCGACGTTTTCTTCGATTGGAAAGAAGAAAATCAATACTGCCCGCATATGGCGATTATTTGGCACAAAATCATTCATATTTACACAACCAAAAAAATATGACGTCAAAAGAAAACCACTATTGTGTCGAGACAGTATGTTTACCATATTTCTATACTTGGCTCGTGACGTTTAGGTTATGGCAGAATCGGCTAGCACTAGCTGGCGCCATCTATAGGCAACCAGCGGGAGCTTAGTTGCGCACCTAATAACATTTTATTACAATGCTCGGTAGTGTTTAGAATTCCAACGGATGACCCGGGCATTTCTACAGTAACTCTACTAATCTCCCCACTCATCTCATTTAGGCCACATACTTCTGGATTCATATATTCGTATTTCATGCAATTGTACTAAATGGAGTACCGTGCATTAACTCGGAGCATTTGTTGATAAGAACCTAGCGATTTACCACGTCTCTTCCAACACAAAAGTATGTTGGGTGAAGGTATGCGTTCACCTGACTGAAATTTCTGTGCGGTTTTCCAAACCAACCATACCGTCCAAAAACAGTTGCGGCTAAAAATTATTAGAGCTGTCGCTCTGACAACAGTGACTATATATTTTTGCACAGTACTGCATGAACGGATGGCTGAGTATTTAGAAATTTATACGTGCCGTTGCACTTGTGCTTTTATCAATACATGTACCGACTTCCTGAACATACACACACACGATGAGTTGAACACACGACCTTGGTTCCGTTTTTCTGCATTCCGTTTTTATTCTTACGCCAGCGCTTTGTAAACTCTATTATTTAACCATTTGATTAAAATTTTTTTCATTTCGGACCCACAAGTACACACACAAACAAAATTGAGAGCAGACAGAAACGCCCTCACCCAATAACCCCCATCTGCAAATACTATCCTTAGAGTTGTTAGCTGGAAAGGAACAAGAAGAAAATTCCATCATAACTGTTTGTAAGGATATGAGTTTGTAAACCAAAATATGTGTGAGCGGGTAGAAGCGTTGGTGGCGACGACACCGTTCATGTTCAATAAGTGGATTTCTCCTATTTGCCGTAATAGTTAGAATTGGGCCACCGTATGGGAAGGAGCTGGGGGTGTTTGCAGAGGGGTTTAAAGTATTGACGGTCACTGGTGTTGTTTTTGGTTTAATTTATTTCTGCCGCTTTCGTTCTTGGCAACATATAATAAACCGCCATTAATTCAATTTAAACCGACTGAACATTTATCGAGGTGAAATCGGTCTGACTTTCTTTGAGTGTTAGTGGAAGTGTGTTGGGAAGAGTGGGGGGACATGTG
>JAHXMU010000410.1:3006855-3040663 GCA_019455685.1 Philornis downsi | reverse complement strand
TATGCATCCGTGCATTTAGTCACATACGGACGTTCAAATGCACACATCCATCCGTATTGTGTAAATACTCGTACTATGAAGGACCTTCAATTATTCATTTATTTCTTATTTTGTTTTTTGTTTTTTTGTCTATTTCGTTTTCTTCCTTCGCTTCTATTTGCTGTCATTTGGAAACATCTTTAATATTGTGTAAATAGATTTTATATCGTAATAGAGCAAATAAATACAACTGGCAAATTGTATGGGAACGTTTCAGGTGATCTGAATTGGGCTTATAGATTAAAGGAGTGGAATCAAAAATGTTTCTTTGGAAGAAAATATGTGTTTATAGATTAAATGCCATAAAAGGTAGGAGGTATATTAAGTTTGCCATTCCGTTTGTAATAGCCAAAAATATTCACCTGAGACTGCATAAAGTATGTCTATCCATACTAAATCGGACAACGTGAAAAACAGTTTATGCCTTTTTTCTTAAAACTTCAGAAAACATTCTTCTTCTAAATTAACCTCATACTTTTTGAAAATAATTTACAGAAAATATATGATTTTTTTTTTGGTGATATACTGTGCGCTTGAAATGGTATTAACTTCATGCTATTGCAGTTACCAAATTGATAATCACAGCGCGCTCATTTTTTGACAAGCGTCAGTCTATTACCTATATATTGCTTATAAGCCTACGAAAGCGTGTCGTTTAACGAAGCAGTTGGAAAAACTTATCAAAATAGAATTCAAATGCAACAGTGCTCCTGGTTCGTATTTGCCTGGAAAATCGCAACCGGCCATTGTAAATGAGCTACGACATATTCGCATGAACAAAATGTTTGTGTAACCGACCAGTACAGGTTACAATGACATTGGTAGCATCAAGAAAAGCCATGGGTTGGACATCTAAAGGCAGCAACATCGCCGAAAAATGGTTGGAATGGTGAAGACTGGAATGCACAATTGGCTAAAATTGTGCCTGCTGTAGCATAGGGCGCATATCAAAAAATGAATGAAAAAATATTGCAACCCAACAGAATACAAAAAGTACAAGATTTAACACCTACACAAATGGTTGTTCGGCTAGCAAGAGCAAAGGTGTTGAAACACTTGTATACCTATACTGATAGCGAGCCTAAAAATTTTCTGTGTAAACAAAACAAAATGGTAGTGTACGGTTAGAAAATCAAAAATTGGACCAGCAAATTGCATTGCGAAAGCAAACGTTTGCACCAGTGATGGTTTGGGCGGCGATAACTGCCACAGGACTCTCACCAGTTGCTTTTGCTGAACAGGGTGTACAGATAAATCAACTAATCCGTCAGAAGACTATGCTTTATTACATTGGGTACACACACAATTCGGTATAAGCCTATGGACGTTTCAACAAGACTCCCTGCTTAAATTCTTCCCAACAATGGCTACCATATTCCCCGGACTTGGGTATACCCATATAGTCCATTATGGAGGTCAGGCGAAATATATGAGACGTTCAACGCTTTAAAGATTGTTCTTTGCCGGGAATGGGACAAATTACCATCAAGGCGCAATGTGTGAAGCCTTCCCTGGTAGACTCAAAGCTACTATTACACTGCCTACATCGAACAATAACATCATTTTTCTTAAAATGTGATTTTTCTTATTCATTTATTTATTTATTTATTTTTTTTTTTTTAATTTTAGTATATCGTAAACTGAAGCTTTTGAACCAAAAAATCCAAAAATTAAAAAAACTCAATTTTTTGAAATCTGTTAGATATGTAAGCAGTGCAATATGTTTATAGCAAAGTCGGCTATGATGAACTATATTCGTAACGAACTATATTTTGCGGTCTCAATGGTTTTTCACGGAAATTGAATAGCGAAAATGCTTAAAGCGAACTTTGTTTATAAGGAATACTTTCGAACAAGTTTATGCGCAATTTGTTACATTTATAAAGAACAGCAAAAAGCATCTTGAATGACATATTTCCGTACGTAGCCTATCAGCCAAACATTAACTATCTGAACCAAAATATCAGGAAGAGCTCATATAGCTCAGAACTGAAAAGAAATTTGATAATGAAAAAGCACAAGTCGCTATCACAGAACATATTGAATCTGTGCTCAAACTGATTTGTTGACTTCCAGTCAAAGTTTGAATATATACGAAAAATGCTCTTGCATCCCATGAATGAGATATGGGAGAGCTCCTTACATTCAGTGAGCATACACACGTTCTGTGATTAGACTCATTCCACGGGATCTACTGTTTAACGACGATTCTATACGTCGCAGTTTGAGAAGCATTTACGAGACTTACCAATTACTCGACTATTCGAAGTGTTCGTTAGACACATCGAGGTGACCGCCGCTCAAATGATAGGTGGCTGTATCGGCACCCACGACCATGCAAATGATAGTCGCGTGTGCGAACCATCCCTCCACGGTCATTATTTGGATATGGTATATTCCTGGGGACTATCTGAGATATTTTTGTTTGTTGCTGAATCCTTTTTTGTTTTCTATCGACATTTTTTTTTATTTAACTTTTCCTACTCGATTATTTTATTAAATACAATAATGAAGCAATTATAAATAAAAGTTTTGAAATACATTGGAAACATTTCTTGATCCATTGAAAAACTTGACGATTGTAACGAACTTCGCTCATAACAAACTAAAATGACTGGTTCTTCCAGTTCGTTAGAACTGTATTCAAGTCGCTGTATTTCATACTTAGTTTGATGGATTTTACAGATTGATATTTTGGTACGAAGATTTTTGAACATACTTTAAGGGTACTCATGCTACTTCAACCTCAAACAATTTCGATAATTTTTAAATGTTGTTACATTTTTAGAGATCGCATTACACATTTTTACCTAAAACAAGCTAACCAAGCATTTGTTCTAAAGTGCTTTATGTACATTCTGCAATTTTTACTCTGGAAACTAACTTAGTTACTATTTTTTCGAATTTTTAATACAAGTTTGGGTGTTAGCTGGCCAAATTCGAGACGATTGGTTTGCCAAACAATCAACTAACACCCGCACGTCGAGAGAATTCCAGATCGGTCGAGGAAATCGTCGTTGTCCGTGAAAGTCCGAAGGAGAACTCGAGGTAATCGGCGTGCCCAACAACTCAGACTTTCGCAGATTTTACTTGGCGAATTTTACGTTGAGACTTCCGCCTTGACCAATGAACGATTCATGCTGTCCAGTTAGTTAAGATTCGGAACGTTTGGATGAGGACCTTAATTTTGGCCGAATATTCACCTATACAGACAACTAATAAACAAAATTATATATAGGACAAAGCCATTAGATGGCACTGCAACCACAAAAACGTACTATTTGGTGCAGATTTTTGGATGACGGCTTCATTGGTCTATATTCCTTCGACATCATCATCAACGGTGAGGATATCGTCGTCAACGTAGAGAACGGTAGATCGTTTGGTCCAACATGAACCATAAGGTTCTGGACGACATAAGGTTCCAGCAAACCAGCGTTACGCGCCACACAGTGGATGTCACAATGGGCATCCTGTAAGAACGATTTGATACGATTTGGTTAGCTCATCACGTAGGTAACGTGAAATGGCCGCCAAGACAGTGTGATTTATTCTGCTGGACATCTCCATGGGAGATTTCCGCAAGTCTAAGCCAACCAGCCACAATTTACCAATGACCTCAAAGCATATAACCTAAGCCGTCATTGAAAATTAAAACTCTGCGATACGTGCTAGCGCCCGAAGCAGCGGTGGATGAAAATTATACTCCTTTTAAGCAAAAAAGAAAAGTCGTTAATACTTCACATATCGGTTATTTTATTCTATTTTCCATTCTTTAAAAAAAATGCCCAAAACTATCAGGAGGATCATTACATTTTACTGTTTCTTTAGACCATTTTTCAGCTCCAATAAAATTTGGCAAATTTTGGACTCTTCGGAAAACAGAAATATTTTCGTCGGAGCTATTTTTAGCAATTGTACTGCAAATTTTCATAGCAAATTCTCTCTTCTAAATACCAAAACAACATAACCATTTGGTTGCAAAAACAATTTTTCCGAATTGTTTTTATACTACCATCAAAATTCACCTAAAACAATATATTCGGCTCCCTCTAGTGGCGAAACACATTCGGTTAAAAAAGAAAAAAACCGGGAACTGGTCCTTTAAAAAGCTCAATCAATTTTATCAAAAACACCAACATGTGATTTGTACAGTGCATTCAAGAGCGGTCGAGTTGTGCCGAAAGATTTGCTTCGCTCTGATCGATCATCCAACAACGACAAAGAACTAATTCGTACTATTTGGTATGATCATCTGGGCATGAAACGCGTTGCCAATCGACACATTCCGAAAGTTGTGAACTTTTTTCAGATCGCGCATTATGACTGGGAATGAGAAATGACTTTATGATTCTGTCATGCAAACCACACTACAAGATTCGGAATGTCACTTTACTGCGCTGAAACCGAAAAAACATTGCTAAAATCGATCAAAAGTCAAGCTAATGTTGACTGTTTTCTTTGATTATCACGGAGTTTATGTATATCGAATTCTTGCCAAAAAGTCGACACATATCATTGAACAACAACCGTATTCATCTGATGCGGCTCCGGCTGACTCTTTCTAACACTCAAAATACGACTTCGTCGATAAAGACATAAAAGAGAATTCTCGAGAATTGCCTTTTCTGGAAAATGTGTTCGAAGATTGGATTCTTCGTTGCCATAAGTGCATTATTATGGAAAGGAAATGGTTTGAAGGCGATACAAAGAAAAAAAAATTAATAAATATCAAATAATTTCTGTCTTAATGAGCAGGCCACTTTTTTGGCAGAACGCACATCATAACTTCGGCCGATTATTAACCCAAAGAAGTTAACTCATAATATGCTTACTGACGCAAGTGATCTTATGCACAAATTGAGCCAAATCGGGAAAACTTTTGTAGAATCTGAATGTTTTACGGCATTAACAATAAATAAATTTGTGGCCTTTGTGAAAATTACAATAAACTACACCCATACCTTTGTCTCTTCCACACTATCACTTTTGAAATTTTCAATTTCTGCATATGAAATTCATATGACAGCAGCTTACCGTACCAGAGAAATGTTCATATTAAGGTAGCGCGATTAAATTTTACCTTTTTCACAAAATACTGTAACAAATATCGGGTACAAAATAAAAATAATATTTTTAATTTTCAAAAGTATTGATCAAACTGGAGACCAACTTCCAAATATCATTTATATGAACTGACGTTGATGTTGGAAAAGTGAGAGGAACGCCAGAAAGAGACTAGAAATTATAGATTCGATTTTGATTTTCCTCAATTAAATTAATTTGTTTGAGGGTTACCATTAAGTATGCGGTTATCTGGTTGATTTTTTCATATTTTACCACGCATTATAATGCAATCTAATTAACAAAGATCTGATTAGCTGCACTCAACGATTTAAAGATTATCCCCAATAAAATAAATGAATTCTGGAATTTTATACATAATTATAAACAGTTCAACGGACTTAATAACTAAAAATTACAGAGGAATATTTGACGTCTGAAAATCGCCCAATTTGCATCAATTGCATTACTTTGGTAACGACTAACTTATAACAAATTTAACTAAAATTAGTGCAACTAAATACAAGGTGCCGCCCAAATCTTGCTACAAACACAAAACGTAGTAATAATAGTAATAGTTTGTTTACACAGAACTGCGCCAAAGACGTATCCAGACCGGTTAAGGCGAAAATTCCCAAAGAAATTAATATCCAGAAAATCCCCTTTCCGCTGGCCTCCAGGGTCACCTAACCTGACTGCACCAGACTTTTTTTTAAGAGGATATGCCAAGCAAGAGCTGCACAAAACGAACTCAAGGAATTCGACTGAATTGAAGCAGTATATTAAAACAATAATTGAGGCAATCCCGAATTCAACTCCTCAAGCCGCAAAGAATAATTTTCTGATCAGATGTCACATATGCGTGAATGAGCATGGAGGTCATTTACGGTCTATCATCTTCAAAACCAATTAATTATATATAATAAAATTGAATTTTCTATGCAATAAAAAAAAATAAATGAACTACATTAATTACAAAAAAAGTTATTTTAATTTCTTATTGTACCCTGTATAAAACGTAATAAAAAAATATATTTTTTTTCCAATAGATGGCTTTAGTAATCTGTATCTCGCGTTAGGTAAAGGCATTAGAAAGATAAAAACTACCCATACAGTTTTGTGATTGCTTCACCCATTGCTGAGATGCTTCACATCTGAGCGCTTGTCAAGGATGTACACCCACATAGAAAAAATATGCTAGAAAAATATGCAGACAGCTGAAAATGTGAATAGTTACAATTCTGATACTTTTGGTTTCGTCAATTTCCTTCCGCTTAGTTTTAATGCTAAAGATGCACCACGCTCTGGAAGGATTGTCGAATATGCCGATAAAATAATAGAAATCATCAAGTTTAACCATCATGTAAGCGCTGCTTCGATTGCCCAGGAACTAAACATTGCACAAAAAAACTGTTTGGAACTACTTGGATAGGGCCAGATACAAAAAGAAGCTCGATGTACAGGTGTCACATTTTTTGACGACGTCAAGCGAAAACGGTCGTATACGAATCGCAGGAAGATTTTGCGTGTGTTTAGTGGAATTGGCAGGAAATCATCTACTATGAGCTATAACCCTACCGCCAGCCAAGCTCTTAATTTGGATCTATACTGTTAACAAGCGGCCAGTTTGTGACCAATAGGAGAGGAATTGCGTTCCATCAGGACAACCTCAGGCCACACATATCGATAATGCTTCGCCAGAAACTCCGATATCAAGGTTGGCAGTTTCTAGTCCAAATGCGGTACCTTATAATCCAGATATGATTACCACCAGTTCCTATCAATGACGAATGATTTTGATGGTGAAAAATTCGCCTCTTCATTTTAAAAATCGACTATCCAATGAGGCACACATAAAGTGTACATTTGACTTAAATCGGATCATTTAAACAAAGTCCTCCAGGCGTTACATCTTGTTTAAGAATCGAAAACCCTTACATAAAAAACGTATACACTAGGCTATGAATACGACTGCCAAGCTGTATTTAGCTCCCCCTATTCCATACTTTAATGACGGTTTTTGCCATCTTTTCCATCTCCGAATGCTCTAAGTGCATGTTGTACGTATATTTAAATATGAACTGAGATTTCATAGATGTAAGCCCTCTTTATAAAAGTATAAATCCGAATGAATTATCAATAAAGTCAAATGAAATGAGAAAAAGAAGTAGAAAAATGAACTTAATAACTGCACCTTATATGTGGAGGTTAAAATATAACATTGAGAATTTCCTATCTAGTCCTCCAAAGTGTACCAGGCGAACTTTTGTTAGTCCCCAGGCTCGGTTGTCTTTTAGTTGATTGCTCTCAACCCATGGTATTATGATTCATGATAATGATCTTGAAAGGCTGGGTAAAGAACTTAAAAAAAACATCATCTTGTCTCTCTAATAGAATATTCCGTTATTACACCAATTTACTCTTTCAGAAACGTTTGTTCTACTTGCACCACGAAAAAAAAAAGAAAAAAAAAACGATTTACAAAGATATGCAAGGTCGATAATTTAGTTTGGCAAAAATTCACACATTCGCGGGCATTAGTTTACTTCGATGAGAAGCGTTCAATACGATGCGATATGCGTTGTACTCACCTGCAATAACAGTCTTTCATCGGCCCAAACGGCCGCTTGTTTCCAATCAATTTTTGATTCGAATGGTAAAACCCAATCGTTGGACAGCAGTACAGGAATGCAACCTGCTTGTATGGCTTCGAGAAATCTAATTAAAGAGAAAAGGGAACGGACATGTTAAAAATAAAACTCCATCAATTCGGGGCAAAAGATAACAAAAAGAAGTGGATTTCAATGAATTTTAATGTAACGTCAATACCATTCACACGAAGTGAAACGACACGGACAGAATAGTGACCAGTTGGTTCCATTCATGTGACATTGACATCAATTATTTAATATCGCTGTTTCCATATGTATAGGTATGTTGCATACGAGTACACACCCCCAAATACACTGGTACGTACGTAAGGATCTGTGTATGCAATTCCAAAGGACAAATATGACATTTATAGGATTCATCGTTGCGGAAATGTTTAACGGGAATAGATGACTTGAATGTATGAATGACTGGCGGTTGATGGGTTAGTTTGATGGCTGGCTAGTTATACATACCTAAAAGAACCTAAACGTCTCCCCCGAGGCACCAAACAAAAAGTTGAGTTGAGTAACAATGTTTCGTAGTCATATCTGGAAAAGGAAAAGCAGAAGAATACAATGAGATAGATAATGCCAAAAAAAAGAACAATTTCATAGAAAAAGAGGGAACGACATAAGCGGGAACTGTGTAAGTGGGTATTTACAACTACGACTGCCACTGCGACAGCCAATTGGAATGAATTACAAGAGATCACATTGAATTTCGTAATGTTGATACATCTTTGCTGACTATAAATGAGAGAATACATGACATTACGGGACAAAGACTCATCATTACGTTACGGTATTATAAAACAAATGTCGATTACAGACACATAGTGATAGAAACGTATGCCCTTGCTGTGTGTGGGCAATAGACCGACTCAACTATCACCAGTCAAAGAAAATAAGTTACTGATAAATCCTTCAATAAAATTAAACTTGGTATTATCACATATCGAGTATTGTCTGAGGGCAACATTGCCAATTGTAACATAGCTTCTGTTTTCGTTGATAGTTTGGACGGTTGAAATGTGCATCTACAGGGCTCATCTAATGTGTATAGTAATAGATCAGCTTAAAGAAGGAGTACAAAAATCGGAATAGAAATTTCAGTCGGCTGAGCCAGCCTATGTCCTCTGTAGAATATTTGAAAGAGATTGTTTTGAAATTGTTACAATAAAGCAGCGTTTGCAACGATATTGAGCAACAGATTTGTTCGAAAATGTTCGAACAAATGGCTGATTGGCTGATGTTTACATTTTCTCAAACGAAAGATGCTGTCAGTTGAAATGACGAAAATGTAACAAACAGAAGAAAGAATTTAAAATATCAATTATCTTTGGACCAAATGTGTTTCATGACTTTTTAAATCTATAACCGCTGTAAATCTCTATAAAACTTCGTAGAGATTGACACAGACTGACATTTTGGCAGTTCGTATCGGGTGATTTTAAATGTGGTTTATTCGTGTTTTTGTTGGCCAAATAACCGATAACCGGATTTAAGAAAAGATAATAATTTTCGAATAACTCGAGAAACGATTTTCGGAAAAGTCCGCTTATAGTTAAGCGGCTTAAAATCGATTACAGTTCTAAGTTAGGGTGTATATAAATTTTAACGGATTCATACCTTAACACGTCTGACAAAACAGCTTCTATGGTTTATGGTATTTTGTATAGGGTATACCAGATGGGATTAGTTATACTGCCTCAATATCACAAATTATGTTATTTAAAAAAAAATATATGAAAATCTACTGTATCAATTCGGAGCGGAGGAGCGTGGCAATCTTACCCATTTCCAATCCCAAAGCCTTCCAACCAGCATGCGGCATGCAGACAGACGAAATAAAATAGTCCTGAAACAAATTTCGTCTGAAGACACTTAGGATTTAGCTCGTCTCCTTTTATGCTTTACAAGTAAAGGGCATAAGTATATAACAAAACAAGGGTGGCCACCAACAATTGTTCGTACTGAAAATTAGTGCCCTCTCTCCTACAAATATCGTCTTACTTGGTGTGTTCAAAAAATAAGTTGCATTTTCAAATTTTATCCATATAAAAATAAGGCAAGTGTAATGCTTGTTCTTCTATCGAAAAAAATGAATCAAAGAAGAACAGAAGAACAATCCAGGGAAAAGGAAAAGATCGCAAGGGGCCAACTCTCGTGAACACGGTGGCTGAGACATGACAACGGTGTTGTTTTTGGCCAAATAATCTCTCACAAGCAAAGATGAGTGAGCAGGTGCATTATCATGATGCAAAAGCCATGGTTTTTTTCTACAATTCCGGTAGCTTTTTATGTATTGCTTCACGTAAATGGCGCATAACTTCAAGGTAATAGCCCTTATTTATCGTACGACCTTGTGGTAAGAACTCCTGATGCGCTACGCCATGGTAATCGAAGAAAACAATGGGCAAAACCTTGACATTTGCTCGAACTTGGCGTGCTGTTTTCGGTTTTGACTCTCCTGGACTCTTCCATTGGGACGATTAGGCTTTGGTTTCGATGTCATAACCATATACCCATGATTCGCCACCAGTTATGACCCTTTTAAGCAAATCTGGGTCATCGTTGACGTTATTCAACAATTCCAAAGCGATACTCATGCGACGTTCAAACATACAGACATTCAACTATATATATGTAAAGGAGTAGTTATGCGGAGGTTGTATGGTTATAGTATTCTTTATTAAATATAGAAGGAAAGACAATAGATAATTGATTCGACCACTGACGGCCACAACTTGTTCAACTGGCGACTACAACTTATCCCACTGACGACTCAACGACTGACTCTTCTATCACAAACGACCAACTCGACTTCAATTCGCCGCTCGACTCTCGAACTGTATGTATACTTGAGCATGACCATCTTACATATATATTTATTAGATATGTGTGATTTTGAGTTACTTGCATGTTTTTTTTCAAATTTTACCAACGTTATAATGTCACACAACTGATAAAAAATTTGATGGAACTGCAGTGTAAAGTTTCCGCATTGGGGATTACCGCGGAAACTTTACATTTTGATAAATCGGACAACTTGTTTAGTAGTTACTGGAATAGATGCTGAAATGCCTCTCATTTTCATTCTCAGAACTGAGATACAAGATATGGTGCCAAGTATGTCTGGATTAAATCGACCATTTGTGTGGCAGGTACCAGAAGAGGCGTAGATGTGCGGTAAATTTTCTTCAAGTTTTACCATTATAATTACAATTATGAAATTATATATTATATTATTATATTATATTATATTACATATGTATATGGAAGCAATGAATTAATTTCGAAACTTTAGCAACATACTAATTGGAAGAAATATTCAATCCTCAACAATTTTTCAACTTGCATGGGAGGTTTCAGGAACGTGGAATCGATGTAGCAAAATTCAATCACCGGCTAAGGTCTGACAGAATATTAGGCTGTGCCAATTTTTTACAAAGTTTGGTGGCATTTACCGTTTCTACCAACCAACCAGACGGATAGGCATCGCTTAGTCGGCCGAAAAGTCGTGAAATACATCTGGTCAAGAGATACTTGATACTTTAGACGCGTCCTTGTGTTAGTGTTAGACTTACAAATGCAAAGACACACATAAGTTGTGTATGGTGACTATGACAACTGTCAAGACATCTTAAAATTTCAAAGGACATGATTTTATCTAGAATCAAGTCAGCAGCCGAATAATGTCAATAACAACGAAGATACATTTTGGAATTTGGGGGACAACCAATTGGCTCACATGAAAAAAAATTCTAAGCTTCTTGGTCTTTTTGAGCCAAAAAGCTATTAGGGTCTTAAATGCTTAAATGGATCGAACTCATTATCAAAGAGTTTTCATGCTCATGAACTAGCTCGCGCAATCTGTGTATTTGACTATACCATCTATATTATCAATGTAGGTTTACAGCCCATATATTTATTGCAAACTATTCGTCCCTGCGGTGACAGTCCGCAATTTCCGATCAATTGCATCTATGTCCTTGGCATTTGCAAGCATGTTATTTGTACTTATTTTTCTACTACCAAGCTTTATGCTTACAATGAATTTGAAATGCGTTTGCAAAGAAAACCCATCGCCGTTAAGCAGAATAAACTTGGCAGGACTTCAAATGTGTTATTTCCTTGCTGTCTTGTCTTTGTCTTTTCAAACTACATTTACTGCGGATATTTCCGTAAATATGGTTTGAATCGTCTTTATTTTGAATAAAGTACATATAAGAATTTGGTCGTATTTGTTTTTCTTATTTTTCTACTATCTTTTTTTACAACCTACCACCGTTTAGTTTTGCGTCGACATTTATCCTCGTTAACGTATATAGGATAGCATTTGTATTTCAAACCGGGTACAGGTCATCAACAAAACGCAGCCATTATTATTATTATTACTACTACATTTAACGAAATAGTACAAAGTTATATATTTAATGGTTTCAAAACAGCAGGTCTGGAGAGGCTGTTAGCTGTTAAATACCTGTCATCTGAAGTGTTATTTATTTAGTGAAACGAATATGGATCGTTTACGAATATGAATCGTTTAACAACCGAAATAGTTAAAACTTATTACAAAAGTGATGATTCAAAACGTAGACACTTTTCGTGCATTACGGGGTGGCTATAGTCGTCGTAATCCACCTACTGTGAAAGGAATTGGCAAGAAATTTGAAGAGACTGGAAGCGTTGAGTTGGGGTCAGGCCTGTGCATCATCGCAATGTACGCACCGCCGAACATATCGCTTTTGTTAGTCAAAGTTTGACTAATAATCCGGATTTCAATTTAGAGCGCTATGACCGTATGATAACTGAATTTTTTGGCCTACAATTGGAGTTTATGAACTGGACGTCGTGTGGCTTCAACACGTAATTTGACGTTTTGGGGACGTCAATTGGTCACCAAGATCATGTGATTTAACGCCGTTAGACTTGTTTTTTGTGGGGCTGCTTTAAAGACCGTGTTCACGCGGATAATCCCTAAACGCTGGAGCATTTGAAAACCGTCATTCGGCAAGTTACCGTCGAGATACCGTCTGAAATCTATGAAAAGTGGTTGAAAACTACCTGAAAAGAATCCACTGCTGCAACCAATCCAAAGGCGGTCATTTAAATTACATTGGATTTCGTTTATAATGGCAAGGTCCAAGTATTATTTTGAACTAAAAGTTTCATCGAAATCATAGCTTTATGTGTGTTTTATTTAACTTTACTTTTGAAACCGAAAAATGGATAAGCCGGTACTTTAATATTACTCTTTTTGTCCGCGTATAGGTTAAATAACCACCTTTAACTTACCTTGAATTCTTAATGTCTTTTATTCTCAACTTTAGACAAATACTTCCGCATATCTATTGAGAAATTATATGATCGCTTTCCCTTCGCTGCGGTACAAGAAGATTGCCTCAACTACAAAATACAGTCCCCACAGCTTACTCTACCAATTTCCAACAGGGTCCAGCATCGCTCATCAAAGCGAATTAATTGCAGTAATAACAAAAGCAGTCAATTTGCCCAACCTTTATTGACACTGCATTCCATCCAAATCCTGATCTTAGTTGGTATTTACTGCAGCTTTCCTCATCCTTGTCGAAGAGAATTAAATTCTTTTGTATGGACCGTGACCAAGTCTAATGTTCATATCATTATCATGTTTGAGCCACTGCTTATGGAATATTGTCGTGAGATGCGTTATTCTACAGGCAGTGAACTAAATTGTCGAGAAGAGTAAGCATAAAATTGTAATGCACAGAACAAATCTGTAACGATCATGAGTGGACAGTGGCACCTACTTAACCGTCGGAAAGGGCGCCTCTGACATAGACCTTTTTTCGATATTTTATGGCCAATATTTGCTAATAAAAATAATGAGAAATAAAAACTACGCATTTGGAACATGTGGGACTGTGGTTGAACGTTGGCAACCATAACTCTGGAATGATGGAGGAATCCATGTACACCGGCTTCGCCGTGAATAAAATTAATGATGTCGGCCTGGAGATTAGAAGAAGTGTATCGTTCCAATGCAGTCCAATGCATATGGACTGAATGAAGATATCGTTCATTTATAAAAATTTACCATACTGTGATATTGTGCTTTAATTACTTTTACCTCAAGCATTCCCCTTGAAACACCTATTTCATGTCATCATTTTGTCTGCATTCGTTAGAAAAGAAATGTTAGTTCACTTGTCGAAATACGACAATTTACAATTGAATTCGACTAATAAAGAGAAAAACAACTATTATTTGTAGAATATTGTAGAACAAATTTTGTGAGAAAATTGAGTTTTAAAATCAAATCATCAAATCAAATCAAATCAAAAACATCAAATTATCCAACGTTCTGCAATCAATTCCTCGCAAGATTTTCGAGAAGGTTATTCTCAAGCAGCAGTTTAGGGATTATCGTGCTAATCTAATTTGCAGTTAGCCATCAATTTGAATGCCTTTCAGTTTGAAAAAAGATAATAATGCGTATTTAAGTCCGGTAACATTAAAGTTTTTGTTTATTAAAGTTTTGTTTTCTTTAACTTGTAAAGAAAGTTGGAAAGAGTCAACTTGTTTTGAACAAAATCACATCGAAACAACTTCCGAATTAGACTTTACACATCGGAAATTCCAATAACTATGAGTCATACAAAAATTTAAAATATCTAATGTTGCGTAAGTACGAAATACAACAGTTAGAATCTTTCGTATCAGATATAATTATAAATAATATTATTCTTCTTATAGGTGGTTATGCAACCAGCATCTCACGTTGTGCGTTCGGGTATCGGTAGATGGCATTAGAGAAATAAGATAAGATCACAGTTCTGTGATTGCTTGACCCAATTATGTTTGAGTGCACGTCTAGTATGGATACCAGCAAAGAGAAATTCCGCCATATTTTACAGTTTTCGATTAAACTGAAAACGCATGTCAGTCTATGATCCTGATAATGTAACATCCAATCACTCGTAATTTTGGTTTCGTTCTTTTCGTTCCGGTAGTTTTGATGTTAAACATGGATGCATCTCGCTATGGAAGGAGAATGTGGGTTAAATAATGAAAATCAAGTCCGGCCTTCATTGAATCACTGATTTGATTGCCCAGGACAAAAACATTACCCAAGAAACCATTTGGACCACCCGAAAGACTCGATACAAAATGAAACTCGAAGGTTATCTGCTATGAGCGGCTCTCATACAGCCTAGCTTTTAATTCGGACCTATAATATCAACAATTGAGTCGTCTGAGGGCAGCAATTCCTTCAAAAAAAATTTCCAAAAGCGACCAGCGTTGGAGGTTTTTGTGAATCCAAGTGGCTACCACTTAGTCCTGTGTCCATGGCAGATGATTTTGCTGCTGAAAACTTCGTCTGAAGAGAAAACTCTGTGAAAATCTTTTTTGCAATAGGGACGACGAGGGTTTCTACGAGAAAGGCATAATGAAATTACTTTAAAATCGGATCATTTAACATTTGACCTAAATCGGATCTTTATAATTAATCTAAATGAAATTCAGTTCCATGCAAATACTCGACCGTGTTTGTTTCACGTTGTTGTAAGTGATCCATTTTTCCATTCCGTTCAGAACTGGATGGGTTTTGTTACGATTCAGCAGCGATTCACAGACGGAATTTCGGTCCATGGGGTTTTTTTGCATTAACTCGTGTTTCGCCTATACATCAAGCTTCTTTTTACATCCAGAATGTTCCAAATGGTTCCAAATTATTTTATTGTGCAAGGTTTAGCCCCGTAAATCCACTTTTAAAACTGGATGGATTTTGTTGCGATTCAGCAGCGATGTGTGTTAACGAACACATTATGACACAAAAACATAAGCTGTTCCGATATTAGTGTTGGAAACCAACAAAAAAAAGTTAATGTTGCTACTTACAAACTTACCTCGCAAAAAAACTTAATGTAGCCGGGTGAAAAAAATTAGCTTCAAATTTTTTTTTTTTTTTTTGGACGGAGTTTCACCTTGAGAAGTCAGCATGGTACCAGCCTAATCAACCTAACCTAATAATCTAACATATGGCGAAATCTTGCACATATGGCAGATTGCACCTGCGCAATGCGAAATAGATATTACTAAAGCAATTTATTGGAAAAATAATCAAATTCATTTGACTATACCTTGCCTCATCAAAGAACTGTTAAAAAAGAAAACAATTCAAATATATCGTCACCCTAATGTAATTACTTAAATTAGGCAATAAAGAAACACTGCCGGGCACTATGATTTCTAATAAATAAAATCATTTCATTTAGTGGTGAAGCCCTCGAGGCAGCAAAAAGTAACAAAATAATTTTCCTCCAGTAGCAGTCACTAACTTAATGAATTTCTCTCTTGCATAAAATCAATGTTAGCAAATTGGAATATTTTCCAGTAATCTACAAAGTAGCTTGAAATTACATTCGTCTCCGAAGTGTGACAAAATTGTATTTAAATTTTAACTTGTCTCACATTTGAAATGAATTAAAATACTTAATTTGGTGATTTTATTCTTAATAGAACTTTATTGAGTTACATTAAATGTACTTTTGTAAACGCTAATATTTCGACATCGTGCATTCAATATTCAACATTCAATATTTAAGCGTACATTCAATAAAGGATGATAACACAAGATGAGGATGATGAAAGACGATTTTCAGCTTAGCTAGTAAAGTTATAATTAAATATTGTACGTCTAATTTAGTATTTCGTTTCTCAGTCAAAAGTAACTGTGTACTGTACCAACTAGCACAGAAATTTCGCTCAGATAAACTGTAATACCTTCACACAACTTCCATTTGTTTTGGTGCGGAGTTCCAGAGTTAGGTTCCTACGAACAAATGCTATGAATTAATTCACAGTGATGGAAGTGAAATTATAACTCATTAAATTTAAACATTAAAACTAACTGTCTTCCGCCTAGAAATTTTAGGTAAACAATTCCGTACAATTCGGCAAGCTTTAAGCTGTTATTAAACTCAGTATAGCGAATGAAACTTGAATTGCCGCTTCTCTTAAGGTAACTGATATAAATCAAGATTTTAGAGTAAAATTTACTACTTAGTTTGGTCATGGCTTAATGGAGAGTACACCCGACTATCATCCACAAGATTATAGGTTCGAACCCCAATATAGCCGCATATCATTATTAGAGCGCTGCCGAACACTTGGAGTAATTTATTGAACGACAAGTCTAGTAAATATTTCTCTTACTGACATTCGGAGTCGTGCCTAAGTCCCATCGAGGTAGCATAAAAATATAATACTCATTGAATGTGAGAAACTCTCCATATATCATCAACGGAATGCAAGGAAATTTGTCCTCCTTTTGTCCTTTTTTCCATTTCCACAACCACGCTTATCAAATGCAAGATGTGTGACAAATTTGACTGAATTCAGCACAAGTGCTTGGTAGGAATACGAGTATACATATATGGTCTAAATGAGTCACTTGTATAGGAGGTACTAGTAGAAGCGTGTTCAAAGCATTCTACAAAGTGTTAAAGTAAATATAAAAGTCTAAACTCTAAACAGCCGACTCTTTAGAAATTATTGAGGAAAGATTGAATCTGGGAAAATCTGACATAAGGTACGTGGCAGTCTATTTTAGAATTAACACGGATTGGTGCAAACGGACTTAAGTTGGCCTTTTGTATATTCTGTACAAGAAGATGCATTGTAAATCGATGGGTCATTCCAAATTTAGCCAAACATTACAAAGCAACGCAATGAATATAAATGTACACTGCTGCGGACCATGAATTAAGAGTTAAAGGGGATAACTTGAGTTTCGCAAAATCTGTAAGTTTTTAAGAGAAGTCCCGCAGGTGCCAGTTCAATATAGTCCATTTACAATTCTTGGCTGCAATCCAACATAATATTCGGCTGAATAATTCAATAATAAATTGCTAATAGAATGTAATCAAAAATTTGTGGTTTTAAGGAAATGGCGAAATATGTATTATACGATATAGATATAAGATTATATTATACGATATCACTTTACTGAACATCTTTGAGATTATGTAAAATCATTAGTTTAGCCCAATAAACCACAAATGCTAAACGAATTCAAAATGTATTATTAAAATACGAGGTGACTTATGTGCGAAAGTGGCTAAAAATTGTTGCACCAGAATCCAATTTAAGTCATTTACAAGAACAAATATCTAAAATAAAAGCAAAAATCATATTGATAACTTGTAGCGTTTTGTCCCCATATCAAATCAAAAGGGTACAGCTCATATTTGATCGTCATTTACTAGCTTAAATTCTGTATAAACATTAGATTTCGATTTAAAATACAGACCATTAGTCCAATAGAAAAAAGAAAATTAAAAAAAAACCCGAAAAACTATTAGGATACAACAGAAACCAACAAAAAGGAATTTGTGAAATCTGCAAATATAGGGTGGCGCACCAACTGTACTACGATAAGAAATTCAAATAAATTTTTTCTAATCAATATATTTCATTTTTTCTTTTATTTGTTGCACAGAAAATTAAATTTTGTTTTATATATTATAACTAATTGGTTTTGAAGATGACCATAAATGACCTCCATGCTCATTCACGCATATGTGACACCTGATCAGAAAGTTATTAAAGTCGGGACCGCATCAATTATTGGTTCAATGGACTGCTTGAATTCAGTCAAATTCCTAGGTTTCGTTTTGTATATGTACACCTCTTGCTTGACATAACCCCATAAAAAGATGTCTCGGGCGGACAGTGGAAAATGGATTTTCAGGATATTAATTTGTTGGGATCGGGGGGGTCTGGCTATGTGTGCAGTTGCTCCATCTTACTGGAACCAAATACTGTTGAAATAGGTACGTCTTCGGCGCAGTTCTAGGTAAAACAAACTCCTTCAACACCTCTAAATAACAGTCTCCATTGATAGCTGGCAGTAGTGCGACTCGTGCGCCACCCTGTATTTGCTTATGAACGTTTTAAATTTAATTCTCTTTTATAATAGGTGTTCAGAAATTTTCCTAAACCCATAGCGTGGTATCCCGAAAGCTATAACAGGCATAAAAACAACTTTAGTTCAGAAATGATAACATCAAAGAAATAGTGTAGGAAACTCAACAAGTGGCCAAACGCAAAGTGAAATGGATGCTTCGACTCAGCAACGTCTTGGATAAACGGACTTCTTTGATTAAAGTCCATTTACTGTAGTTTGTCTCTTATCCTGCTGGTTTGCTGGTAACAACAATGCAACTCAAATAATTGACTCACTAAATAAGAATTTTGTGTTCTGTTTAATAGTTGGCGGAGCAAAGTCAGCATAAAAACTTGGCTGTGGGATATAACTCTTGCTGTCATTTAAAATTTTGACGCATGTTTCACAAGAAATTATTGAAGCCCCAAAATCTTTTGCTTGCAACAAATAAAATTGATATAAAGCCACTCAACACACATGATTCGAGCGAACGGGGAAAATCGCATGAAGCGGAGATAACTTTATAATTCAAGAATAGATCTGGGATTTATACTTTAATAAGGGAACCCTTTGGGTATAATTACGAATACGAGGTGTGTTAAAACAATAAGGTTAATTTTCATTTTTCTCTAGAAATATTTATTTATTCCTTAATTTCTATTTTATCTCCTTCAGAGTAGTCCCCCTCAAATATAACACACTTGTGCTAGCGATTTTTTCCAATCCTCGAAGCAGTTCAAATATGCACTTTTCGGTATGTCCTTGAGCTCTCTCAGCAATTCGGTTTTTATCTCCTCAATCGTCGCAAAACGCCGTCCTTTCATGGGTCTGTTCAATCTTGGGAACAGGAAAAAATTGCAGGGGGCCAAATCTGGTGAATACGGTGGCTGAGACAAGATAACGGTGTTGTTTTGGCCAAATAATCTTTCACAAGCAAAGGTGAGCAGATGCATTATCATGATGCAAAAGCCATGAATCTTTCCCACAATTCCGGCCGCTTTTTTTTTTTTGTATTGCTTCACGCAAATGGCGCATAACTTCAAGGTAATAGTCGAAGAAAACAGTGAGCAAAACCTTGACATTTGATTAACTTAGCATGCTTTTTGTGGTCTTGGCTCTCCTGGACTCTTCCATTTAAGCGATTGGGATTTGGTTTCGATGTCATAACCATATACCCATGATTCGTCACCAGTTATGACCTCTTTAAGCAAATCTGGGTCATCGTTGACATTATTCAACAATTCCTGAGCGATAGTCATGCGACGTTGTTTTTGGTCAAAATTCAACAATTTTGGAACGAAATTCGTTGCCACACGCTTCATGCAAAAATTTCCGAAAAGATTGCATGGCATGAGCCACTCGATGTGCCAACATCGTCAGCGACTTCTCTGATTGTGATTCGACGATTCTCTATAACAATTTTCTTCACTTTCTCAACATTTTCATCGGTTGTTGATGTGCTGGGGCGTCCAGAGCGTGCGTCGCCATGCTACCTTCTGCGAAAAGCTCGTACCACTTGTAAACATTTTTTTGACTCAGAGTACTCTCACCGTATGCCACTGTCAACATTTCAAGTGTTTTTGAGCACTTAATTCCATTTTTTACACAAAATTTGAGACGAGTGTACCAACATAAAAAAATAATAATGATCGAAAGTCGAATGTACGTAGCCCGCGAAATTTGAAAATTCAGCTCGTATGTAAAGGGTGGGCCATATGAGTGTTGGCGATTTAATTCTTCAATTTCTCGGTAACGCGCGGCGCGGGGTGGCGGGGGGATATGTTGTTCGCTGCGCCGCTTCCTGGAAATTTAGTCGCCATGGAGAGTATTACGAAAGCAATAAATCAGTGATTACTGCACAACGTTTGTATCGGCATGAACACGGTTTACACGATTTAAGTGAAGTTCCAAGCGCCAATGTGATACGAAAATGGATCAGAATGTTCGAAACAACCGGCTCAACAGTACCAATTACGGTTCGTGGTCGCCCAGTTTCTGCAAGATCAGCCGACATTGTGGAGCGTGTTCGTGTTTCAGTTCAGCGAAATCCGCAGCAGTCAACACGTAAGAGAAGTCAGTCTTTGGATGTCAAAAGAACAACTTTACGACGAATTTTGAAACGTGATTTGCATTTGAAGGCTTATAAGATTCAGATAGCCCAAGAATTAAAACCCGATGATGCCAATAATCGACTTAACTTTGTCAATTTGATGCTAGAGCGGTTCAACAATTTCAACAACGTGATTTTTAGTGATGAGACCAATTTTTACCTTAATGGCCATGTGAACAAGCAAAATTGTCGGTTCTGGTCCGAGACTAATCCCCGACGCTTGTATGAACGTCCACTTCACAGCCCTAAGCTTGTCGTGTGGGCTGGGATAACGTCAACCGGTATTATTGGACCATGATGACGGTTAGAGCGAACAATTATTGCAACATGCTAGCAGACTTTTTGGTGTCAGCTTTGCAAGAACTTCAAGGCAATACCTCGAGGATGTGGTTTCAACAGGACGGGGCCACATGTCATACGGCTAGGGTATCCATAGAGCTGCTGAAAAATGTTTTTCCTGGAAAACTCATTTCGAAAAGAGGGGATATTGAATGGCCCCCACGTAGCCCCGATCTCTCTCCATGCGATTATTTTCTATGGGGCTACCTCAAATCGGTAGTCTACGAGAATAATCCGACCAATTTAGAGCAGTTGAAGAGGAACATTATTCAGGAAAGTAACAAAATGCCGAGAACAACTTTTCAACGAGTTTTCCAAAATTTGCGACTTCGGTTCCAAGAGTATCAAGCAGCCGAGGGAAGCCATTTGGACAACATTATTTTTAAGTTTTAAAAATCCCCATGCTTCTACTTTTTAAAAATACAAATATATATTTTTCTTTGTTTCGTAGTTTTTTTTTTAATTGAATATTTAAACCGCCAACACCCTTATGGCCCACCCTGTATAACAACTACAAATTAAATACATGCACATTTAGAGTTGCTTCAATTGTCGGAACATATGTTTCCTATATTGGTTTTATTATAGTTGCAAATTATAACTCATGCATTCGCCTATAATTCACTATTTTGTTAAAATACCGCGAGTCTATTGAATTTCTTGGTAACCGCTTCCGACTTTCGTTTCTTTAATCTGTCTTGGCGACATCCATACCGTTGTTAATTTTTTCATATGAAAATACAATTTTAATTCAATAATAAGTTAAATTATTGTACACGAAAATGAAGGCCCACCAAGGCTCTAGAATTGTGGACTGACCATAATGCAAAGTTTGGCGATGTTTCACCACAATAATGACGAATTTTTGCGTCGATTTATAGTCATGGATGAGACATGGGTCCACCACTTTCAACGTAAGACAGAGAAACAGTTAAAGCAGTGGACTGGGATTGGAGCATCGTGTCCAAAGAAGACAAAGACGGTTCCATCTGCAGACAAGGTCATAGCATCTGGGTTATGGGATGCGCATGGGATTATTTTTATTAGTTATCTTCAAAAAGGAAAAAACCATCAACGGCGAATATTAAGCTATGAAATTATGGAAATTATTGAAATTAAGTGATGAAATTATGGAAAAAAGGCCACATTTAGCGAAAATGAAAGTGTTATTTCATTAAGACAATGCTTCAGTTCACACACCCACTATTGCGATGGCCAAAATTGATGAATTAAAGTTAGAATTGCTTCATCACGCCCCTTATTCGTCAGATTTAGCTCCCTCGGACTATTTTCTATTTCCAAACTTGCAGTGATAAGGATGTAAGGATTTTGACAGTTCATATTTACCATACACAGGGTATACTTAGAAGCTATTGAATATCGCTGGAAAAACTGCGTTGAGGTTATGTTGAAAAATAAAGAAAAATTTTCTCAACTATTTTCCACTTCTATGTTAGGCCGGAATTAAAGGTAGCATTGGCTAAGAAGAGTTTGAATGTAGAAAGTAAAATGGGCATAACTAAAGCGCCCTATTTATGCGCATATATGTCTCATATATGTCGATGTATTCTATTGAAAGCCTTTCTAATGAGTATCTACTGAAACATATTTTTAGTATTGTTGACCACACCCACAATAGTACCTAGATTATTTCTTCCGTATCTGTCAAGTTGTATATTCCTGCATATTCCTATTAAATAATAAATCCTCTCCTTTTAAATACAGTCTAACCTCGATATAATGACCCTTAATATAACAATTTCCTCGATTTAACGATTTTTTTTAAATCCCCTACAACGCTCCGTAAAATCTAATACAAAATAAACCTCTCTATTACGAATACATTTCCCAAAAACCTCGTTATAACGTTTTTTCATTCATTGCAAGCTATCGAAAGAAAAAATTATTCACCTCTATTTAACGAATTTTGGCGACCTGCAACCTTTACATAACGTTTTCCATCAATTAATCCAAATATGAAACAGATACACACAAAATTATTGTGTTTGCAACGACTACGTCTCCAGAAAATCAACATTCGTAGTCGCCAAACAGCATGCATTAGAGTAACGGCTCTATTACCTCGTTATAACGAATATAAGTGCAATTTCACCTCGATATAACGCACCTCATTGTAACGAATTATTCGATATAACGTTTTTTTTTCTAATCCCCTTGAGATGTGTTATATCGAGGTTAGACTGTAATTTAACATTTAAGAAGTTGCGGAAGATTCAATGTTTCCAACAACGACTTTATTTTTTCTTACTGGACCAAGTCAACCACAGGTCGCGCTTTCGGTGTACAGCATAGTGGATCAGATAAGTGGGTGCCTAAAAACCCTACTTCTCATGTATAACATATTTTGTTTTTATTTAGGTTTTGCCAGTAAAAAAGTTCCGTAAAAATCTTCCGGGTATTTCGCTCACAGGTACTCTAAAAAAATATATTTTATAAACAATCGTTATTATTATATAAAAGAAATATTCATTACATTTATTTTTTAAAGATCAATGTCGAATGACGTATTCGAGCATTTCTACCGACGCGGGCAATATCCAATTCCAATTCTACAATCATACCCGACTTATTCCAGTAGACTTTGGATTTTATTTAGAATTATTTTCCAATTGGACCGACTTTTTGAAAAAAAATACCCATATTTGGTTCCATGTGGTCTATTAGGTCGCGTATTAGGCAATAATGAAAATTGCGTTTCAAATATTTCGATTGCATACCGAATTGTCAATTCGGCAGGCCGGGCAATTATGTGAGCCATTAAATCCACGAAACGCAACGGCTGAATAATTTGTAAGCAATGAGAAGGGCTACATTTTTTCATGATGACATGTCAAACAGTATTGAGTAAAATAAATACCATGACAGTTTGACAGTTTAAAGGAATCACCCAATATATAGTAAAATCTGGGCATGGTTGTATTCAACATCTGTCCTTACCAAAACTTTTAACAAAATTCTTAATGCAGTTTTTTCAAAAGTTTGTTTTGCTAGTGTATGGACACTGGAAAAATTGTTCGCCACGTACACTATACGGACTAAATTTATTGTCTCAGTATCGATTGAAAAGTATCAATACTGCGCTAATTTAAGTACAAAATTCAGTATCGATACAAATGATACTGAAACAAACTAACGGCTATCGTCTGTCAATGGAAAAAAAGGATAATACACTGTCCAACATCTTGGTAACCTCATTTAACACCTTGTCGGCAGCAGGCGACTCACTTCGCTTTAAATTCATTCATATGTTGCCATACAAGAAACAATTTCAATTTATCCCATACTAAGTAATTTTACCGCTCGAATACATCGTACATTAAATTTGAAACTGGTGTTTCAAATTCATCCTCCTTTGTCAGGTTTAAGTAGTGAGAGTTGAAATCGGAGTTAGACAGATTTGGCCGGAGTCGCAACTGGAGATAATTTGTTTAGCCTGTTTACATCAGATTATGCTAGATCGAGTTAGAAAGATAAGATTTCATACTCAAAAAACTGCTCAAACGCAGCATTGTTTGAGTGTGCCTCAAAAATCGACACCAACCAAGATAAAATATGCTATGTTTGACAGTTGTCGTGCGATAAAATTGAAAACGCAATCCAGACAGCTAAAAATGCGAATGGCGTTTATGGTCCTGATACTGTAACAGCCAATTACTAGCAGTTTTGGTTTCGTCGTTTCTGTTCCAGTAATTTTTATGTCATATGAGCACCATGCTCAGGAAAGCCAATTGTTAAAAATATCGATGGACAGGATCGAAACATTGCACAAAAACTCATTTCGAACCACTCAACTAATGCTGAATACAAAAAAAGTTAATGTATGGGTGTCAAACGAGTTAACGAAAAGAAAAATCATACGTCCAATTTCTATGTTCCAATCTGAAGCGAATGGTGACTGATGACAACGGTGATCCGTTGTCAGGTAGTCAGGTAGGTCTGCTACGTGATGCTACCCTACGGCCAAACCCTTAATTCGGATCTATACTGCTAACAACTGAACCGTCTAAAGGAAACAATCGCCCAAAGCAGCCATCTTTGGCCAATATGAGGGCAATTGTATACGCCAGGACAACACCACGTCACATTCGTCGATAGCTTCTCTTAACATACAAACAGCGTGCGTTTAAATTGTGAAATAATGCAAATTTTCGGTCAAAAGTTGCTGCATAACATAATCGTTTGAAGATTTTCACGAAAAATATTTTGCAGTTGATTGATCATTTCTGAACAATCGGTTCAGGTTTACATTCAGTCAAAAAAAGTGCTGGGAATTGATCATTTTACATGTTCGCCGAAACATTCTTTTTGTCGCTAATTTGACACATCTGTTCTCTGTACTGACCTTAAGTTTGGCCGCGATCTGTCAATTAGTCTGTTATCAGTGCCTGATTTTGTCACGTCATCTCAAGTGTGTTTTGCGATATCGATAATGGATAAAAATATCGAATATAGAATTTGTCTCACGTTTTTGCAATACAAATGGAATTTCGTGTACCGAATGGTCGAGTCGATCAGGTACAATTCATTCAAAAACGATTGAGAGTTGAAAGAAGATTTGCCTCGCTCAGGCCGGTTATTAACAGCTTCAGCTGAAGTTAACATCGACAAGGAGAAGAAAATGGTCACTGAAAATCGTCATTTAAGTTTGAGAATTATAGTTACTGAACTCTCATTGTCTCACAAATCAATTCATACCACTCTATACGATTTTTTCGCTATGAAACGTGTTGCCGATCGACTATGAAAACCAGCCCAGTTAGTCGAAACCGAAAAACCACATCAAAAACGATCAAAAGGTGAGATAATGTTAACTGTTTTCTTCGCTTATCGCGATGTTGTGCGATTGGAATTCGAACCAGAAGATCCGACGGTAAATAAAGAAATTATCTGCACATTACGCGGCGTTTGGGAGAACAAGGCTGTTACTGTGAAAAAATTTGTGGTCAAAAACTTAGCAGTTATCATCGCACAACCTAAATATGCTTACTTTTTTCTTTCCAAAATTCAAATTAATACTTCGGGGCTTCCGTTTTCAAACGATGGAAAATATTAAAGAGCTTCCGCGGCGAGAACTGAATGGAGTATGCTTTTGAGAAATTGTTTGGCTGGGTTACTTCGAAAGGAGCTTATTTTGAAGATGATGCAATAAATTTGAATGATTTCCCGGTACTTTTTTGACAAAATGTAAATGTCGACTGAAAGCGGGTGGGAAAGTAATATTTTATTATATTAGTGAATCACTCTTCATTTTTATTCAATCAAGTGTTTCATTATTGGCACCATTAAATAAAACACGAGTTTTTTCAAAGCAAGAATCGAAGACGAACATTACAAAATAGCCGATTTAGAATTTTTCAAATTTAGCTAAAACTCCCGAGCCCTGATCTTCGTAGACATATATTTCCCATTTAACACTACCTGATTGGAATTTGAATGTCCAACCAAAACCAATTACATCGAGTTTGTAACTGCTTGTTTTGCTTGATAACATTAATTCCGACAAACCACTGTGTTATTGGAGAAGGAAGTTGACGTGATTCGTTTCCATTAAACAAATAACAGCCCAGCAACGACAGAAAAGCAAACTCGCAAACATCTTTGTCGTTATCAGATATAGTATAAAAATAATGACAACCATTGAGTGATACTCCACACCCCCACACCCTGTATCCATATTTATGGAACGAATATCGCTTTTACTTAGCGTGAAATGGAATGGAATTAGTTTCATCATCGACTAGAAGTGGAAATGAGACACAAATGCAAACACACTTTAAAACAAACTTGTCCATGGAGTCTTGAAAGTGATACACAAAGATTACGAGTAAATAGTTTGATTCTGTAACAAAATAGCGCTCACTGAAAAAATGAGGGACACGCACTGATAGGAGGAATTGGGGTGGACTTGTCATATGTAGACTCTGCCAGCCATATGCGAGATATACTAAATTTAATGGTTCCATTCGATGTTCGAAATGATGCGAAATGCCACGCAAAACGCCATCAAACCAGAGCATGTTTCTTTGTGTCTCGTGAAAATTGAATCTTCAAGGATTAGAAAAATTAAACGAATAGCGAGAAATAACGAAAGACAAGCCAAGCAACATCAGCGTCGTGGGTGAGGGTGCTGCACCCACCCACCTATTAAGGAAAATTAAAGAGACATTTTGTGAAACCAAAGCGAGCAAAAGAAAAGTATCCTTTTTATAACAGAACCAAGCGTTTGCTGGCGTTCAAGGACGTAAACTTTTTTCCTCAGCTCGTTTAACAAACGGCCTTAAGGTGATATTTCACTTGAGTATTATCACTTCACATGAACTTTATCTGCCGCCGCTTCTCTTTTCCTGCTCTGGCTATTTCTGTTGTTGTATTGTCAGTAACTTGCATTGCCGTTAATGCCATCATAATTTTCCAGATTATTTTTTTAATAACAAAGTTTATAACTCTGATACTGTCAAATGCAAAACTATTCGAGATGTGGCAAATGACGAGAAAATGGATAAATGTGAATCTCACGAATTTTTGCCAGGACATGCTATTTGGGAATTTATTGACAACAAGGATAGACAGTGATGATGAAGACGGCAGTTGTGGAAAACGTGTTTGAGTTTAGAGATAATTATCGAGACAAAAAGGCATATTGAGACTTAAAAGTAGAGGTTACGTTTCGAAATATTCAAAACTAGAGTTGAATACCTCCCATGCCCTGAGTAAATGCGCAAGGTTAGAATCAAGTAAATTTTATTCAAAAAAACAATAAATATCCATCGATAAATTTCCCACCAAGTACATATTGTGGGATTAACAATATAAGATTCGAGGCTCGAAGTTTTACCAATTAAAAATACTGTAATTTCGTAACTTAATAACGCCAGCTTATCGTAAAAATATTTCAAATTATAAGAAAAACACGTTATTTATCGATGTATCCATTTTTAGCGCGGATAACAGCTTCACACACTGCACGAATGTGGTTTGATGACATTTTATCCCCTTCTCGGCGAAAATCAATGTTTAAAGCGTTGACAATCTCATCTTTTGATACTTTGCCTTCCAGAATGAACCGCATAGAAAAATCCTTTGGCTTTAAGTCCGGGGAATATGGTAGCCATTATTGTGAAGATATGAAACTGGAAATTTTTTCTTGTAAAAAGGGCACTTTATGGGATGAGTCTTGTTGAAACATTCAATGAGTTCTACCGAATGGTTACTACAGAATTGCTCAAAATAACAAAACATCGTTTAAAACAATTTCACGGTATTAAATCTTGCACTTTTTGTAATTTATAAAGCTTTAATCGTAGTTCATTTTTTAATATGCGCCCCATGCTACAGCAGACACATTGAACTTTTCCGCTAATTGAATTGCGCTTTGTTGCAAATTTCCGTGGAACCTTTCGAACCATTTCTGGCAAAGCTTTTGTTTTTGGATGTTCACTTTCATGACGTTTTTAGCCCTTTGAGTGCCACAGCAGCGTGAATGTTACCAACATGAACTAAAGTTCGCTTAATCTGTGTCGTGTTTAAATTTTTTTATAAATCAAAAACCATTACATTACAACCATTTGTATGAAAGCTTGCAGAAGAGGCGTAGTTACCTAACCAGTTTTTTTCTCCTATTTTGTGTATAAATCAATGCACTGCCAAAAATTTAGATCTGTTCTGGCCTACCAATGATTGAGGAATGATTGAATTTCGGAACTGCAGTCAACTTTTTTGAAAGATACTACCGTTTCCATTCTGAATACCTACATTGGCAAAAGCTCAACGTGTACCAAGTTTTACCAAATTTAATGTAATTTACTAAAACGCATTAACACAAGAATAAATAGGTTAAATCGTTTATTTATTTGGGCATTACCAGAAGGGGAATAGTTAATCCTTTGAATGTTGAAATGTAGGAAAATCGGTTAATTTGTGTGGGAGGTGCTAGAAGTGTCGAACCCATATAGCGCACTTAAAATCTCCGTCAACGATCTGGCAAGATATTGACTTGTGTCAAGTTTTCGGAGGTGCCATAAAGATTTACGACGGTTATCGTTTCTACCAGCTGGCCAACCAAAAAGAGATCACTCAATCAATTTAAAACATCTTGAAACGGTTTTGGTCAAAAAAAATTTGGTGCTTTAATCGTTTTTTTCGGTTGTTGTTGCCATGTCAAAAGCCGTATACCTCCATCCGGAGGAAAAGAAACGTAATATCAGTGAAACTATGTCAAAATTGTTTCGCTTAGGCAGCAAGATATTCATTTCGGCATTTATTGCGTATTTCGGCGCAAACTGAAGGTTACGGTTATATTCATTGACCACATTCAAGAGCATATTAGTGACAATATCAAAGTGGCTCAAGAGTTTCTAGATCTGTAATTTGTTAATGGATGACGAATCTAGCGAAGACAGCTACTGGAGAAGCCCAAAATTGACAAACAACCGGGAAACGATTGTAGATGAACTCGAATTGAAAACCATAGCTGTATGGCAAATACAATGATGGAAACTGTTATGTAAATTTGGAATAAATATCTCTTTGGGCCATCAAATATTGAAACGAATATTGCAAAAATTCAAGTTTTAGATGACAAAAGTGGATAAAGTGGACGTTTCATAATATGGGATATAATCTGTGGAATATGTGCAAATTGCGAAACTTCGCGACGACAAAACTTTAGAATGCATTTAAAGAGGAATGACGATATACATTCTGCCACAGATTACTGGGAACTAATCTTTTCAAAAGCCCACTTAAAGATATTGTCAAAATCCTTTTTGACGCGTGGTTTGAACACGATTTGTCCTTTAGTTCGTTTACAATACTCGATTTTGTCAGTTTATTCAATCCCTTTTTATAATTTCTACTACAAATAAAATAAAATGATATAAATAAAATAATAAATAAATACAAATAAAAGAAAATTTATCTCAAACTTTGCATTGCAAATGAAACTTGGGTACTGAATCGCTGAAAATGTTACCGAAGGTCTTCATTGAATTGACTGGTTAGCTTTTAACGTCTCCAGCGTCGGTAAAGTAAAGGAAAAAATGACTGAAAATCGTCTTCTAAGTTTCAGAGAGATAGCGGCTGAACTTTCTGTGTCTCACGAATAAATCCGTACAATTTATCAATACTGTTTGTATATGAAACGTATTGCTGCCCTTCTACACCTGTTATTTTCTTCAAAAGACAACAAGTCAATTCTGAACCTCCACATTCTCAAAACACATTATAACTGGCAATGAGACATGGGTCCACAAGTTTGACATATGAACCAGCCAACATGTAAAGCAGATCCGAAAAAATCATAATGAAATCGATCAAAAGTGAAAATAACGTTAAAAACGTTTACTTTGGTCTGTCGGTAAATTAAGATTATTATCTGAGCATTACGTGGCGTTTGATACAGCAAATTTGTGGAAAAAAATTTGTAGAAAGAAATTTTTTTAAATTTGTGCCACGGTAAAGCCATCATTGTGAACAAATTTGTGGCGGAAAAGCCAACAAAAGTTACCGAATAATTAACCTATCCACCTAATATGTCCCTGGCTGATTTTTCGCTTTCCAAAACTAAAATAGCACTTTGAAACACCCATCGATTTCAGTCGGTGGAAGACAAAGAAGAGAATTCTTGGTAAGAACTAAAGTTTTTGATAATTGGATTAGTCGTTGCTGTAAGAATATTAGTTTCGTAAGGGCCTACTTTAAAGACGATACAATAAATTTGAATGAATAACAAATACTTTGACCAATTCCCGGTACTTTTCTGACGGAATGTATAAAACAATCTTCAATGAAGAAATTTATTTTATTTTGTTAACCCCGAGCAATTGGACTGCTAAAAGTGCCTCAGTGTTCCCACGCTTCCGATAAACGAAATAACATCATAACGTTATTTTGCTTTGAACACCTTCTGTTTAAATAGCGTTCTTTATTCTGATATCTTTTACTTTTTTCCTCTCACACTTCAACTTAACATTTTTTTACTCAGTATCGCAATTCAATATGCTCAATATTAGACGTCAGTCAATTGAGTGTAATCAGTTGGAGAAAAAGACCCACTTTATGTCACAAATCAGCAAAAAGCATCAATCGTTTTTGGTCTCCATCAAAGAAAGCCATCAGTGTTAATCGTCGTGATTTGAAAGGATGTGATGAAATAACACTCAGAAGCAATTAATACTACATATAAGGAAGTTTTTGCAGAAATCATACAAGTAGCGAATATTTTTATTAAACGCGTCAAATTCGAAAATTCCAGAATTAGTTTGAAATACCTTAATGTCCTTTGTATTGCACTTGTGCTGTTGAAATCATCTAAGTGAATTTATGTAGGTTGTTCGGCTGTTAATTGCCTTAGAATGATTCGATGATGAGCAAATCACATCTAAGAAACCAAAGTAAAACAGGAAACCAAAAGTACAAGAAAAGAGCAATTTTCGAAACAGATGAGAAAAAAATAAAGTTCTTCTGTTGCTGCCAATCCAATTATTTTACATATATAAAGTGTAGTAAAAAGAAATCGTTTATATTTGCAGGGCATTAAAGGATTTATTTAGCATATTTAGAATGATCTGATTAAGGACAAATATTCACCATTTTGTTCGATAACTTGTTGACATTTTGCAGGTAATTTCATTACGTCTCTCTCATACTAATCTTCGATTTGCATACGCTTCTCTTGCGACGAATTTTTCATCGCCAAAATCATTCACCATAAACAGGAACTACAAAGTAGATGTATAAGAACCTTCCAACCAAAGTCCCGGTATTTTTGGTCAGTCTCTACCGATGTGTGTGACCTGACGTTGTATTCTCACATTGGCCAAAGCTGGGCGCTTCTGAGCGATTGTTTCCTTCAAAAGCTCCAATTATTGATACTAAATAAATGATAAAGGTGCGAATTAAGAGTTGGGCTGTTAGAGAGCAGCTCATGGTAGACAATTCCCTGCCAGTCCCACACAGCAAAATCCTCCTGACGTCAATGGCCACCTTTTTGCGCGACTACGACCATTTTCGACATTGCAGTAAATGATCGACTTTTCATCACCAGTCATCATCCGCATTGAAATGTGTCGTTTCTGTCCTTGGAAATTTTTTGCGTTTAACTCGTGTGGCACCATATGCGATTTTTTGTTTGTTTTGTATACAACGTTATTTGTTGGTTTCAAATGGTTATTTGTGCAACTTTAATCTTCTGAACAATCGAAACAGCGCCTACATGACAGTCGGAATTGACGATTTTCGTTATTCTACCGACACTTTAGGCAATTGGGCAATTAATATCAAAATTATCGGAACTAAATCGACGGGACTATTAGCATGAGTGATTGGCTGTTACAGTGTCGGGACCGCAAACACATCTTCAGCCGCCCGTCGTGCGTATTCGTCTTTATCGAAGGAAAACTGTAAAATATGGCTTATTTTCTCTTTGGCTTATGGCTTATTTTCTCCATGTTTGAAGTCTGCTCAAACAATACTAAGTCAAGCAATCACAAAACAGGTTAAGCAGTTTTTTCAGCACGAGATCTCCTCTTTCCAACGCCATATAGTGAGATCGTACTTATATAACGCGAGATATCGATTACTAAACCCACCTATTGGAAAAATCGTCAAAGTACCTTAAAAATTAAAACTTTAATCGGCGCTAGCGGGTCAAAATCCCTTCGGAAAACAGTTTAAGATTCCTAAAGTCGTTCGGACGCAACTTCAAAAAAAAAAAAACAAAATTTCAGGATACCCCATCAACAGATATTTTATTCTCTGTATATCAAGAATGAATATTTTGAATTGTATAAACAATTACGCGAATTCCGATGCTGAATTCCCTCAGTCGACTCTTTGGATCTTGGATACTGCGGCGATGCATAACAATTAATAGGTTATACCTTACATATTTGTACTTTAGAAATAAATTTTCGAATTAATCTGGTTTGCATTGGTATTTTCATTTTGACAATAGAAATTTATAGAAAAAAAGTAGTATATATTGATTACTTAAAAAGAACACAACGGCTTTTAACCACATTAGTGACCCGTGAATAAATTTAAAAAATAAGAATAATTATGCCATTGGATAGCGTAGAATATATCACAAGTACTTCATCCTCACGAGCTGCCGAGATTTCTCCTGTTGGGGTACGTGTACCACCATCCTGGAAACAAAATCCGAAATTATGGTTCCGGCAACCGAATCCCAATTTATAACATCTGGGATAGTATCCGATAGTATTCATACATTGATCGGTTCGATTGAGAGCAGAATCCTTAATCATGTGAGTCATATTGTAGAGGAACCACCAGCAGAGAAAAAGTATGAGGCATTAAAATCAGCATTATTGAACGAGTTTGTAGAGTCAGAAGAAAGACTTATACGGCAACTTCTACAAAATGCAAGTATTGGCGACAGAAAACTATCAGCCCTATTAAGAGAGATGCGTGGAGATTTCTGACGACTTACTGAAAACCCTCTGGATTCAACATCTTCCTTGGATCCGATTTTCTTACACACTATAAATTGCTAGTGGACATCAAAAATAATCGATTAGTAGATTCCATCACTAATCTTAACGTCTATGGGAATTGTTTGTTAGCTCAAGATCTAACGCTCCGGTAAATTTCACTCCATTTTGATGCAATACGCTGACGTTACGATTCCGA